>LATX02000206.1:0-472311 GCA_001466705.2 Moniliophthora roreri
CTTCCAATGGGTTTGTTCCTTCACACAGAAGATTTGGAGACACTACGTACAAGGTGTTCTTTTAACATGGTTTTCTGATTGAGAAAACACTTAATCTTCTTGCAAAGAGAATTTTTATAAAACCATATATAAATTCTAAATTTCAATTGTGTCCTCTCAACAAGAATATGCCTGGAGAATACTAAATTTTCAGCAGCAAAAGATATGGAATTTTCAAATTCTGAGAATTAATAGATAATACAATATATTAGAATAATTTCCATACTGAGAAAACATTAAATTTTCTCTGGTTGAAAATGCTCAGAAAATGCTGATAAGATAAGATAAAAATTCCACATTTTCTATTGTGGGAAAGTCAGAGAAAACACTAGGAAAACACTAGGAAAATGGTAGGAAAATCATGTGGAAATACTATATCTTACAGCAGTTTTCAGATAGTTTTCATATAGTTTTCCTTTTGTATTTAACATGTTTTCCTTGATATAATATTCAAAACTTTATATTTATTTTCTGAATGTTTTCTCACTATTTTATAAGGCAGAAAATCTAGTATATTTGTAATTAGAAAACTAAAGGATAATTTTATAATTTCATTGTTATAAAATTATTAGAAAATACAGACTCTTCTGGAAATTAAAATCCAAAGTATGCTTGCTGTTTTCAATATGNTCTGAGCATTTTCAACCAGAGAAAATTTAATGTTTTCTCAGTATGGAAATTATTCTAATATATTGTATTATCTATTAATTCTCAGAATTTGAAAATTCCATATCTTTTGCTGCTGAAAATTTAGTATTCTCCAGGCATATTCTTGTTGAAAGGACACAATTGAAATTTAGAATTTTATATAGTTTTATAAAAATTCTCTTTGCAAGAAGATTAAGTGCTTTCTCAATGAGAAAACCATGTTAAAAGAACACCTTGTATGTAGTGTTATAAGGCAGAAAATCTAGTATATTTGTAATTAGAAAACTAAAGGATAATTTTATAATTTCATTGTTATAAAATTATTAGAAAATACAGACTCTTCTGGAAATTAAAATACAGAATATGCTTGCTGTTTTCAATATGTGATGATAGCTTGAAACTAATAGAGTTTTCTGAGTGTTGTCTAGAAGCAAATATATAGCAGTATTCTGAGTGTATTTCCTTTGTATTAATAGCATGAAAAAAACACCTCATATGTAGTGTTTGTATATAGTTATTGTTTGTGTAGAGAAATCACATTCAATTAGATCTTCCTCCTCACATCACATCCTAGGGACTGAGAGTAGACCTAGTTGAGATATAAGACTATAAACCAAACTTGATAGTGATGGCAAAGCCAGATATTTGTTCTGCACTTTAGCAAATAGTTGTTTTCAAGTCAAGAGAAGACTTTGTTTCAGAAAGTTTTAGTGGCTTTCTGGAGGCAGCTAGTGTTTTGCTAGTGTCAACACATCTTAGAGAGGGCTCAGGCTACATTGGAAGTAGAAGTTTTCCTACTTAAGTATGTTACAGGTCATAATCAAGAGGGTTGTATCCAGTACAAAGGGTACTGTAGTCTTTGATTACTTGAGTTATTACTTCAGAGTAGTCTTACCATTGCCTCAGTGCAATTAGCTGTTGTATTTAGGCTTGATATTGAGATACTATAAACCAGAAAACACAATAAAAACAATTTATAAAACAAAGACACCTTTATAGTCTCTACATTAATAAATGAGTACATGCTTATTTGGTACATGAACATCAAATAAGAGTCTAAGTGCAGTAACTCTGATCACACCAAACCACACTCTGCNTCATCAACCTTGAAAAAGTCTTGACACTATGTACAAGGTGTTCTTTTAACATGGTTTTCTGATTGAGAAAACACTTAATCTTCTTGCAAAGAGAATTTTTATAAAACCATATATAAATTGGAGAATACTAAATTTTCAGCAGCAAAAGATATGGAATTTTCAAATTCTGAGAATGAATAGATAATACAATATATTAGAATAATTTCCATGCTCAGAAAATGCTGATAAGATAAGATAAAAATTCCACATTTTCTATTGTGGGAAAGTCAGAGAAAACACTAGGAAAACACTAGGAAAATAGTAGAAAAATCATGTGAAAACACTATATTTTAAAGCAGTTTTTAGATAGTTTTCATATAGTTTTTCTTTTGTATTTAACATGTTTCCTTTAATATAAAATTCAAAATCTTATATTTATTTTCTAAATGTTTTCTCACTATTTTATAAGGCAGAAAATTTAGTATATTTGTAATTAGAAAATTAAAGGATAATTCTATAATTTCATTATTATAAAATAATCAAAAAACACAGACTCTTCTGNGATAATACAATATATTAGAATAATTTCCATACTGAGAAAACATTAAATTTTCTCTGGTTGAAAATGCTCAGAAAATGCTGATAAGATAAGATAAAAATTCCATATTTTCTATTGTGGGAAAGTCAGAGAAAACACTAGGAAAACACTAGGGAAATAGTAGGAAAATCATGTGAAAACACTATATTTTAAAGCACTTTTTAGATAGTTTTCATATAGTTTTCCTTTTGTATTTAACATGTTTCCTTTGATATAAAATTCAAAATCTTATATTTATTTTCTGAATGTTTTCTCACTATTTTATAAGGCAGAAAATTTAGTATATTTGTAATTAGAAAATTAAAGGATAATTCTATAATTTCATTATCATAAAATAATAAAAAAACACAGACTCTTCTGGAAATTAAAATCCAGAGTATGCTTGCTGTTTTCAATATGTGATGACAACTTGAAACTAATAGAATTTTCTGAGTGTTGTCTGGAAGCAAATATATAGCAGTATTCTGAGTGTATTTCCTTTGTATTAATAGCATAAAAAGAACACCTTGTACATAGTGTCTACATGTTCTGCTAATGTTTGTTCTCACACTACGTACAAGGTGTTCTTTTTATGCTATTAATACAAAGGAAATACACTCAGAATACTGCTATATATTTGCTTCCAGACAACACTCAGAAAATTCTATTAGTTTCAAGTTGTCATCACATATTGAAAACAGCAAGCATACTCTGGATTTTAATTTCCAGAAGAGTCTGTGTTTTTTTATTATTTTATGATAATGAAATTATAGAATTATCCTTTAATTTTCTAATTACAAATATACTAAATTTTCTGCCTTATAAAATAGTGAGAAAACATTTAGAAAATAAATATAAGATTTTGAATTTTATATCAAAGGAAACATGTTAAATACAAAAGGAAAACTATATGAAAACTATTTAAGAACTGCTTTAAAATATAGTGTTTTCACATGATTTTCCTATGATTTTCCTAGTGTTTTCCTAGTGTTTTCTCTGACTTTCCCACAATAGAAAATGTGGAATTTTTATCTTATCTTATCAGCATTTTCTGAGCATTTTCAACCAGAGAAAATTTAATGTTTTCTTAGTATGGAAATTATTCTAATATATTGTATTATCTATTAATTCTCAGAATTTGAAAATTCTTTATCTTTTGCTACTGAAAATTTAGTATTCTCCAGGCATATTCTTGTTGAGAGGACATAATTTAAATTTAGAATTTTTTATAAAAATTCTCTTTGCAAGAAGATTAAGTGTTTTCTCAATAAGAAAACCATGTTAAAAGAACACCTTGGATGTAGTGAACATGAGTCAAACCCTTGACCTCAAGGTGGATTAGTCAGCAACCTTGGCAGCTGCCAGGCACTCAAGACCACTGTACTATAGTGCCATATATCCTCTGACTCAAAAGACCTATCTCCACTCTCTTGCTGTTTCTATTGATCAAATCTCCAACTAAAAGCTTCCCTTCACTTTATAGAGTCCTCTCTCTGTCCTCTGGAAGGCATAAAAATGCACTATTTTGATTGCCTCTGTTACAATCTATTTTACTACATTATAATAACCCTGTCTCATTGTATTGCATTTTAATATACTATAATAATACCATTCCATTTTATTGCATTTTAATGTACTATAATAATACTATCCTATTTTATTGTATTTTAATGGATTATAATAACACCAGTCTCATTTTAATGTATTGTAGTAGCATTGCTTTATTTTAATTTATTATATTTAGGTGTCCATTTTGCTGATGCTAGGTAAGGTGAAAGATAGATTAAAAGATGTAGAACTGAGAGTAACATGTATACAACAAGAATAGAATACAAACCTCTGACTGTTACAACTTTATTTTCATGACATCATCTTTTCATGACCCCCTCTTACATAATCCCTTATTTTCTTTCATTTCCTCATTTTGATTACAAGCAAGACTTCTTTTTCTTCTATGTCTTATCAATACTTCTACAATGTTCTTTTCTTACTCAGACTGCTCTCTAGCTTACTGATCAGTAGCTGTAGTCAGCAGAATAACTATATTTAGATAGGCACTGATTGTCTTTAAGACCCATGGTCAGGGTTGAGCTTCTTCAGCTTGACCTTGGTTAAGTTGGGGTTATATTGTCTAATCCTATCATAACCTTGTTCTTTGCACCTGACCCTTGTTCCTAAGTCATCTGTCCAAGTCTATTGACTTCAGAACTCATGAATCAAGCTCTTGAACTTGAACTTAGTGCTATTGCAAAGAACTTGCATAATACTGACACTCCCCTTCAAGCCAAGCAGAGTCCCATGGATGATGCGAAGTGCTTGACCTTTGTTGATTGTAGCTCTTTTGTCATAATATCTGCAATGTTGTCAGCAGTATTACAGTATTCAAGTTGAATTTTTCTGTCTTCTATGACATGTCAGATGAAGTGGAATTTTATATCAATATGTTTGGTTCTAGCATGGAATTTATCCCCATATGCGATGGATGCTGCCTCTTTGTTGTCTGTATACAACAGCATAGAAGATGCCTTCCCACCAAAGATTTTGGATATAAAAGACCTGATTCAAATTCCTTNAAGATGTCAGTGGGGTCGTCAGTATCACTATGTACAAGGTGTTCTTTTTATGCTATTAATACAAAGGAAATACACTCAGAATACTGCTATATATTTGCTTCCAGACAACACTCAGAAAATTCTATTAGTTTCAAGTTGTCATCACATATTGAAAACAGCAAGCATACTCTGGATTTTAATTTCCAGAAGAGTCTGTGTTTTTTTATTATTTTATGATAATGAAATTATAGAATTATCCTTTAATTTTCTAATTACAAATATACTAAATTTTCTGCCTTATAAAATAGTGAGAAAACATTTAGAAAATAAATATAAGATTTTGAATTTTATATCAAAGGAAACATGTTAAATACAAAAGGAAAACTATATGAAAACTATCTAAGAACTGCTTTAAAATATAGTGTTTTCACATGATTTTCCTACTATTTTCCTAGTGTTTTCCTAGTGTTTTCTCTGACTTTCCCACAATAGAAAATGTGGAATTTTTATCTTATCTTATCAGCATTTTCTGAGCATTTTCAACCAGAGAAAATTTAATGTTTTCTCAGTATGGAAATTATTCTAATATATTGTATTATCTATTAATTCTCAGAATTTGAAAATTCCATATCTTTTGCTGTTGAAAATTTAGTATTCTCCAGGCATATTCTTGTTGAGAGGACACAATTGAAATTTAAAATTTATATATGGTTTTATAGTAATTCTCTTTGCAAGAAGATTAAGTGTTTTCTCAATCAGAAAACCATGTTAAAAGAACACCTTGTACATAGTGAACAGTGTGTTCCGACCTTGGAAACTTTGGCATCTAGGCCACTGCTGATGTGCAGATACTAGAAAGGGAAATGCTGTAAAGAAACAGGACAGATACAGCCATCCACTCATAGATACCCAACTTAGAAAAGAGAAAATACCAATTATAGAGTCCAGAACACCTGGAGACGTAGATACCCACATGGATATGGTCAGATACCCTAGTGGCCAGACTCTGTGACATCTGATTATTCCCTCTTTTAGTATCTCAGTCACTCATTTATCATTTCCTGAATTATCAGACATTATTTATATTTTCTGTAGATATATTCCCTGGACCATATATAAGGACTGCTAGATATTCATATATATGCAAGTAACTCTGCCCCCTCTGATTGTGAATACATGACAAGTTTGTTTGGTGTATAAATTTGTGTGCCATTCCAGTTTTGCTTCCTTACTTCAGGCCCTGGAGATTGGTCCTGAGTAACTCCAGACAGATAGACATCTGATAACGAACTTGCATCATAAGAGATAAGAGTAACATCTTGAGTGTGTTATAGCACTTTTCTAAGAGACACTTTACACCAAGAAGGAACCTTGGGCACTTGGAGTGTGGCCTGTGTTGGGTATCAGGTTGTGACACACTTAGAGTATTAGCAAGGGGTGTGCCTGTGCCAAGCTCTTTGTAGAAATTGGTCTAGAACCTTTTCCAGTACACTGTGTACTGTAGTTGTCTTAAAGAAGTCTTGAACTCTGTAGGGTCAGACTATATCGACTATTGAGTCTTTGTATGGGACTGTAGCTCTTGTGTTTGTGCTCTGTGCACCATGTTCTTTGTGGTTTGTGTGTGTGTTTGTGATATAAACCCTTTTAAAACCATATATACTCCTCTGGAGGTGAACAACTTGAAGTAGATTACTTCAATAAGAGAGAATCAACCTAGCTAAGAGTTTTGTTGGCATTCTAAGTGCAGCAACTCTGATCATGTTGATCCACACTTGCACAACAACCTGAGTTGGACTTTTGGAGGTTATCTTTTAGGAAGATTTCCACTAGTCTGATCTTAGACAAATTAGTGTCTAACTGCACAGCTTGCTTCATACACCGACCAGTGACAGNAGTTAGGACTAGAAGGTCCTATTACGGTACCGTCCACCTTTCCCTTCCACCCCCATTTGTCCATGCCTCCCCCCGCAGATCCCAGAGCAATGTCAGAATACCCTGATCCCCTCACCTTCAGCCTCCTCGACCGTCTCGGACGACAAACAGACGGGAACGGATACCCCTGCCCCGACATCAATGACAATCGAAGCCTCATCTCTAGGCTCACCTCTGAACCCGTGGGTGACGAAACCGGATTCCCTGCCGTTACCCATTCCTCCCCCAAACCCGACAACGCCCTCGTTTATCCTGACCCCACTCCCGATCCCGACGTCAAATTTAAGGTCGAGTCGCTCGACTCGCTCACCCCCTCTCAACCCGAACCTCTGACTGCCACTGACCCCAGAAATCTTCAGACGCCTGAAGCCACAGTTCCACCAGAGAGTGGAGCATATCCCCACGGTTGGAGGGGAGGTCGCTCTCGTGGAGCCAGAGGCCGCGGTCGAGGACGAAGATTGGGAGAACCAAACTCCCAAAAACGTCGAAGGCCTACCGATAGTCAGCTTGAGAGGTCCGACTCCAGCCCTGACCCCAATGATGCAGCTTGTTGACCACGTCTCTGCCCTGTGTGCGGACTGGAGTGCCATTTTGCCAGACATTGCCCGCAGTACATGTGTCGTTGATGCTTCAAGACTCAACCTGGACATACATCTGGCCACTGCCCTGACCAATGAAGGTCTGGCCGCATTGCACATCGACGGTCTGATTCGGGCTCAGACTCTATGTCGGATGGTCGCCGTTATGACGATGAACGAAACTATAACGACGAACCCTATGACAATCTCAGAGGGGAATGTTGAGATGTTGGTCAAGGAATACGATCAAGACGCTCAGTTGTTGTTTGTAGGAGCGGATCCAAGAAAAGTGAGGTTGCTTTCGGTAGAGGAACGACAGGCTATGGGATGGCAGCCGACTTCTGACCCGCCGGTAACTCCGATGATGGAGGTTGAGGAAGAAATGCCGGAAATAGATGACAGGCCAGATACGTCATATGATTATGACACCGAATTGTACGGAGACAGAGAATCGTAGAGAGAGGCAACCGGAGCTTGCCCCTTGTTGAGGGGCTAATGTTACAGACTTTTTCCTTAGTAGACTCTTTTCCCCGTTATCACCCCTATGCTTCCCTTTCCATCGGACTCGTACACCTTCCCAGTTCCCATTTCCTTCTCTCACATATGCTTCTCGTTCTATCGGACTTCTACACCTTCCGTGTCCCCATTTGCTTATCTCTTTGTATTTGTATTACTCATATCCTGACAGCTCAGGAAACGTTAGGTAAACACCAAACTCTTCGCTTTTCATAAGTAGTTAGCGTTACAACGGTTGTATTGTATTTAAGCGCTCAAGCTGAGACTCTAAGTCTTCAGCTTGACCTGGTTAATTTACTTGTGTCAACGCCGATATCGAAGGACCTCTGAACTTCAGTATCTACTGAACGAACTCGAACTTGAACTTGTATAATGACTGCTTAAGCAGAGACCATAATCCGCCAATAGTAGTTGAAGTTAGCATTGCTATACAAGTGACATAACAGGTATGCTTCCCTCTCATTCTCTTGTACGGCACTGAGAGGTACCACAGAACACTGCAATCTCAGATGCCTCATAACTGGTGAGTTTTGGACCATTGCTATTTGCTTATCAACATGTCAGATGTACAGTTCAAGACTTAAGAATGACAAATGAGTGGGGTGAAGGTTTTGTTGTGCATCAGGCAGAAGGTTTCTTGAAATGTCAGGCAAAGGGTTTGTGTAGTCAGACCACTGAGGGCAGGGGGCGCCAGATGTGGTAGGGCACCTCATACTTGTTGGTTACTATAGTGTCTCAGGCACAATGTATTGTAGTGTAGTACTCAACTCAATAACACCTACAAACACCTATGCAAGATGCATTGAGCACCATAGCGCTCACATCAGAAAAGTGTGAATGTTATATGGCATAATAGAGATTGTCAGATGCTGTTGACTAGCCTGGCACCTGGGACACTTGCTGTGCTCATGTTGCTCTTGTGTCATGCATCAGGTCGCGTCACATTAGGCGTTTGTTGATTTTTTGTTTACTGTATAGCAGATTCTTCAGAAAGAAGGCCGCGAGGGCTTTCTGTTCCAGAATAACATCACACTCAGGCTGAAATAAGTTGAAGGGTAATGATAGAATATGGGCTGAGGAGCTGGTGTGTACAAAGCAGTTGCAGAGGGGCCTGATTGGTTGGAGGTTAGGCTCATGTCCTTGTCTGAGTGATTGTTGAACATTTTGTTGGTGGAAAAAGAACACAAAAATGCAATTTGTATTGAAGTACAGAGGAAAGCATGCCAATAAGATCAATTATCATTACTGTAATTGATAAGAAAAGAGGCACTCTGGGCAGAGTTTGAAATTAGCCAAGCTTGACGGTTCCCCTCATCTGGTGTAGGTGGTGAAGAGGCAGAAACTCTATCTCCTTTAAAGGACAGCTACACACTATCTTCACTTCTAAAAGCTCTCTAAAAAGGGCTTCTGCAACTAAACACAGCTACAAAACCCACACACACACACACACACAACACACACACCAAAACCCACAGTAGAGGCTTCTATACATGAGAAAGCACTGTACAAGTCTGCTACAAGACTGAGTCTATTTCAAGTGATTCAGGGTGAGAAAGGGGACAGAACCCTTTATATTTTCAATTGGCTGGCTTAGATTGCAGAGTCTAAAGACTCTAGTTAAGATGACTCAAGTATTGCACTCAAGGGTCACAAAGTGTAGGTTTTAAACATGAGTGGTTTACTGATTGGTTATCAGATTGTATACAGTAAGGCAAGATATATATATATATATAAATCTTGGCTCGACTAGAAGCAACTGACTGGCAAGTGCATAAAGACTTGGTCTAAGAAGCTGTGCAGAGGTCTAAATCAATGCTGCACAGAGCTATAAGGTGCAAGTACCAGTCAGTCCTTGAGCCTGCATCTACAAGTACAGCTCTTTATATACAGAATAATAATTGGAAATAACAAAATAAAAGATAAAGTGAGCATGTTTTAGTTTATAGTATAAATTGTATGTGTTCGTGCCTAAAAGTTCAATTCCACATAGCAATTAGGTATATTGGGTATATTTGGTGACCAAACAGTCGATTTATTGGGTTTTGGACTCTGCATGGAGCATTGCTGGGTCATATGATCCTTCCACGTAGCCATGGGTTCTGGACCAGCTGTATACACGGGTATGTTTCCCTTTCCACCAGTTCACTTCCACATAGCTGCTTTCTACCATTGGATTGGTGGCTGTCACAGTCTAGACATCTGCCATATTCAATCTCCTCCCATCCCACATACGATCTTGTGAGTCATTCGCAATTTCTGGCATACTCATTGCCTATCAGTCATCCCACATACACCTGGAAAGGCCATCATATCCATATGAGTGTCTTCGAAGCTCTGCATAGGAACAAGTTCCAACTGTGTACTAGTTATCGATAGTAATAATTAGGTTTTAAGTCTATTGACACATTATCATGCAATGTGATTGCAAAATGAACAATCTAGTGCACTTAGACTCTGGATCCCACTGATATCTATTTCTTTGTGTTTGGAATTAGTGGTTTCTGGCCTGCTTTTTATTAACCAAGGACCCTCACAGCAATGCTTCACTGTAATGTAGGGGGCTAGTATAGTCTACTAACCTCCTCTAGATTGTGTTACAGTGTCAATTATTAGACTTACTAGACCTGGCACTTAAAGCTTAGGCACTATATTAGAGCTCATGGGTCAGCAAGTCACATGAATATCACACATACTTCTGGGCTCTTTTTCTAGTATTTGATGTGAAAAGTGCATGATTTCGTGTCTAGGCCAAAATTGGGCACATCAGCAGATTGGTCGCAGATCAATTTTGTTTTTTTGATCAGTTACAACATCCAACCCAGTATGCACCAACAAGGGGATAATGGTAGATTTGCCTGTATATTCAGGATTATTTACTGTTAAATATGGCTTGTAGAGGCTTGGGGCAGAATATAGTAACCATATCCTCAGATCACACTATGTGCTAAGAGTCTAATTCTTATATGGCTCAATGGCTTTGTGGTTATGCTCTCTGGCTGTGAAGTAATGCTGGCTGACTTAATCCATGAGGTTCAAGGTTCAAATCACGCGAAGGTAAAGCTACCATATTAGAACAGGAATTAAGGGCATTTTGCTCCAAATGAATAGACATGTTATCTATTGTATTTAATTCTCCTCTTCTTTGTCGGTCTCTATATCCTCTCTCAACTTTTTCAATTCCAGCTGAGCACATCTTGCTCCACACTTGTTTTGGTTTTGGAACTCAGTAAGTCTCTTGTCACCAAAGTCGCTGACACCACTGTCCCTGTAGTTNCAGATTGTATACAGTGAGGCAAGATATATATATATATATAAATCTTGGCTCGACTAGAAGCAACTGACTGGCAAGTGCATAAAGACTTGGTCTAAGAAGCTGTGCAGAGGTCTAAATCAATGCTGCACAGAGCTATAAGGTGCAAGTACCAGTCAGTCCTTGAGCCTGCATCTACAAGTACAGCTCTTTATATACAGAATAATAATTGGAAATAACAAAATAAAAGATAAAGTGAGCATGTTTTAGTTTATAGTATAAATTGTATGTGTTCGTGCCTAAAAGTTCAATTCCACATAGCAATTAGGTATATTGGGTATATTTGGTGACCAAACAGTCGATTTATTGGGTTTTGGACTCTGCATGGAGCATTGCTGGGTCATATGATCCTTCCACGTAGCCATGGGTTCTGGACCAGCTGTATACACGGGTATGTTTCCCTTTCCACCAGTTCACTTCCACATAGCTGCTTTCTACCATTGGATTGGTGGCTGTCACAGTCTAGACATCTGCCATATTCAATCTCCTCCCATCCCACATACGATCTTGTGAGTCATTCGCAATTTCTGGCATACTCATTGCCTATCAGTCATCCCACATACACCTGGAAAGGCCATCATATCCATATGAGTGTCTTCGAAGCTCTGCATAGGAACAAGTTCCAACTGTGTACTAGTTATCGATAGTAATAATTAGGTTTTAAGTCTATTGACACATTATCATGCAATGTGATTGCAAAATGAACAATCTAGTGCACTTAGACTCTGGATCCCACTGATATCTATTTCTTTGTGTTTGGAATTAGTGGTTTCTGGCCTGCTTTTTATTAACCAAGGACCCTCACAGCAATGCTTCACTGTAATGTAGGGGGCTAGTATAGTCTACTAACCTCCTCTAGATTGTGTTACAGTGTCAATTATTAGACTTACTAGACCTGGCACTTAAAGCTTAGGCACTATATTAGAGCTCATGGGTCAGCAAGTCACATGAATATCACACATACTTCTGGGCTCTTTTTCTAGTATTTGATGTGAAAAGTGCATGATTTCGTGTCTAGGCCAAAATTGGGCACATCAGCAGATTGGTCGCAGATCAATTTTGTTTTTTTGATCAGTTACAACATCCAACCCAGTATGCACCAACAAGGGGATAATGGTAGATTTGCCTGTATATTCAGGATTATTTACTGTTAAATATGGCTTGTAGAGGCTTGGGGCAGAATATAGTAACCATATCCTCAGATCACACTATGTGCTAAGAGTCTAATTCTTATATGGCTCAATGGCTTTGTGGTTATGCTCTCTGGCTGTGAAGTAATGCTGGCTGACTTAATCCATGAGGTTCAAGGTTCAAATCACGCGAAGGTAAAGCTACCATATTAGAACAGGAATTAAGGGCATTTTGCTCCAAATGAATAGACATGTTATCTATTGTATTTAATTCTCCTCTTCTTTGTCGGTCTCTATATCCTCTCTCAACTTTTTCAATTCCAGCTGAGCACATCTTGCTCCACACTTGTTTTGGTTTTGGAACTCAGTAAGTCTCTTGTCACCAAAGTCGCTGACACCACTGTCCCTGTAGTTTGGTGTCAGGGGTGGCACCCACAAATAATTGAAGGCAACACTTACTGGGAAATAGTGTGGGTCATTATGTCAAAAAGTACATAGATGATACCTTGGATAGAGCCTGTCCGAGTTGCTTGCCTCTACTTAGCCACAGTATGGTGCATTCAAGATTGTGGAGACTTACTCTGGAGATCAGCAAATACCATTGTGTCATGGGTATACTGAATTCTGAAGTGGGCGAAAGTACTAAGAGTATCCCCAACGATGCTGTTATGTGAAGGAAATTGGGTAGTTCCTGACCACTTCTCAACATTTCCAAGATGCATGGGTTCGAGTAGCCAAATGATTTTCTAATCCAGCTCATCAACATCAAACCAGTCATTCTCGGTAACCCCAGATGCAGGAGAGGGTTTTTGGCCTGAAGAAACATCTTCAGCTGCAATTCTGAAGTCAGTGATCTTTATGTCTATGCAGCAATCAGAATCAATTCTGCAAAATACCTATGGTTGGTAGTACTTACTATTAGCAATCACAACCTCTTGTTTTTTTTGCAAACCCAGTGAATTCCTTGTAGATATCTTTTGCATCTTGCAAACGAGCTGCTTCAAGCCCAAGCTGTGCTTCATTATCTTTTGTGGACACAGTCTCTTTGCCATCAGTATTATAGAATCGCTTTGCTACCCATTTCTGACCATCCATTTGAAGCTAAAAAGCACTTGTAGTCTTTCATTAGAAAACAACACAGCACACAACACACATTAACGTCTTTCCCATATAAGTTCTTAAACTCAGCAAGTAAGCCTGGCTTGCTAGCATTAAAATCATCTTCCGTAATGGCTTCGAGTGTGGTAATATTTGTAAGCCATTCGGCAACTAAAACTAGAATTTAGTCTATATTCTAGAAAGAAACACCAATTAATTACTTATATCTTTCTTTTTCTTTGTTGCAGCTGTCCCTGGCATGGTTTGTTACAGTGAGGAGAGCAGGACGAAGAGGGATCGATGGAAAGGTATCGATTAAACAGTATTCTATGAGCCGGATGATGAGCCGGATCGGACCGAACTCAGTGCCTGACCGGTACGATGTTACAAAATCGATCCGCGACCAATCCGCCTACACCACCCGTCCCGGGTACCAGGCTTTACTATACACAGGATGACTTATCTTCTGTGTGAGTAAAGACGGCTTGCCAGGCTAGCCGTCGACTAAAATCCCACTGGGACTCATTCAGTCACCAGTACTGCACATCTGTGGCTGGATATGCACGGTATAATGTCCCGATCACACTGTACCGCTAACGCTTTCGACCCGCACTATCCGAAAGCACGACAGATTGCGACCTATCTCACCATCAAGCCTGCTCTAGTACTGCTCTGGTCGCACTTGCCCTTCGCTGGCGCAACTTTCAGTATAACTAAATCTAGAAAGGTGCGTTTTTGACCGTATGTCTAGTCTATCCGCTTACTTCTGCACATGGCCGATCCGCTCTTCCGAATTCCGACTTCCCGAGCTACTGTCGTAGTCCTCTCTGGACCCTCCAAGCAGAGGCTGCCTAGCTAGCAGGGCTATATAGATGCCGGTCTTTGCTAATGAAATGAACTTAATCTCCATCACACCAACAGCCAACTGGTCAATATATGAAAGAACTGAAGACATCAGTCAAAACTTTCTCAACTCGAGCGATATTGTACTAGTTCTCGGGTGTAGCTAACTGTATGCGAAGACGGCACACTTTTGACAATTCGCCGGTCTCCGAGTCCTATGTATTAAGCTCAAAAAGGAAGCCCCTCAGGCATTCATCTAAAGGTAAGGAGGTCCCAAATTTTGGCATACGTCGAGATTAAGGCTGAATATAAATCTAATGCCATCCATAAAAAATATGGAAGCCTTATATATCTTGAGGGAGAACGACTTCGAAGGGGTATGTCGGTTCTTGCCCAGTCTGGATTATATGAATTTGATCAGTGATTCGGATGTACTACCCGGATGTTCCTTTCAATATTTTATATACCTCTGCAAGTAACGAGAGTTGCGGAATGAGACTGGAACTGTAGATTAGTCCATGGTTAGCGCCGTTATCCGAAATCGCGTTTAGGGTTTTTCCTGATGACTTCTTTCTCCCTCCACCACAAACCCAGGTTCCCCGCAGTATGGATTTCAAGTTTACTCCAGAAGTAATTGCTGTTTCGTACGAACATCCAGTTCCTCTTCTGTAGACAACAGACTGACCTCTACAATGATATAGGAACAAGCTGTGGGCTATCACTTCAGCTGTCGGCGCTGGACTTTGTTTTCTTGTCCTATTGGTGATCTCATTGGTTTCCATTCATCCCAAATCTCGAGCCCAACTAGATCGAGTAAGTTTCCGGATCCTGGTCTACGCACTTCTGGCAAAGTATGAAAATCTTGGTTGTCTTCGATACTAGTATACTCATTGATTTAAAAGCATGATTTTCGGAATGGCCGGTGCTATTGGCGGAACTCGCACAGGCCCAGGTTTCATATGCGGATTCTCGGTCTTTGTACTACAGGTATGCTCCACATTATGCATGCATGCTGTGGTCATTCACCAAGTCGTCTGAAAAGTTCACTTTACAATCATCAAGTTTCCTTTTGTTTTGCATCGCCCTCAATCTGCAGTAAGTCCAGGACAATCCCGGAGATATTGCTCTTACAAGTAAGCAGTCTTGTCATTGTTCACGACGTCAATGGGCAGAGAATGGAGAAATACTACATCATTGTCTCCGCTCTTGTTGCAATTACTTTGGTGGTACCACCATACGCTGCTGGTCAGTACGGGTAAGTCCTTACAAATTCCTCTCTGCCCGTATTTCACTCCGTAATCTTAAAGATGGGATCATCTCGCGCAAGATTGTTGGTACACGAACGCCGACCAGACCCAGAGATTGATATGGCAGGTGCGTGTTCTATATTTGATCTCTTTTGCATCCATACATATCCACTTTGCTTACAGGTAACGACGCAAATAGGATGGACTATGCTCACTGTCATCGGTGATGTCATATGTTCAGGGGTCGTTCTAATGTCCATTGTGAAGCACAACGTAAGTCAAAGTAAACCTTGCCGACGCGAACTGACGGCTAACATCTAATCACTTGTGGCAGATACGCACCCGAAAAGTTTTCGCATCCACACACTCGTTCTCTCAAGTTTCCTCTGCACCGCAGGTTCTTCATGCCAATAATTATAAATTCATCATCCTGCGTGTTGGTAAGCTTGCGTGTAGTTGAGTAACCATCGAGTACTGGCTTATTTGAGTCCCACTTTCACAGCGCTCTATCCATTAACATCATGCTGTGTCAACCTATTGAGCATTGTCACCGTAGTACATACCACCATCTCCCACGGCATACACAATAGGACTGTAAGTCGGGTGGTTATAATGACTGTATCTAGCTCTAACCTCTTTCTTGCCAGGACTACGACATGCTCTTGCTCAGTACGCGGCAAAAATCCTATTCCTTCGGCTTCGTCTGACTATTACGTCCTCCCAAAGGCGACTTTCTCTTCGGTGGGCGCGCTATAGTCTACGCTTTACTTGCCGCTTCAGATCCAGTACGTGGCTTGAATCGTCCTAGTAAATGATGCAACCCTGATAGATAATCGCTAATTGCAGGCACTCGTGCGAGCAGTTCGTGTGCTATTTTCGCAGTTCTTCTATCGCGCGGGGCGGGCAACAAGCTCAGTAGGAAACCCGGGATCGTCTTGCCAGGTAACTGAAGTCTTTGTTGAGTTGTCGATCGTTAAGTCGGCCGCCGCCCCACCGGAATCAACAATCGGAGCAAATGACAAGGCTGCGAATCATTCTCCTGTAGCGCCTCCTGACGACAAGAAGATGGATAATCACACTGACCGGAACGCGGATGTCGAATTCGCGGCCGGTCCACTGGAGGTGCCAGATTTTGCCGTCGAACATGGAGAGAGATTGCATGCGACGGGTGTTCAGCTTCGGAGGCAACGAATAGAGGCACAGTGGAAGGAACAGGAGGGCCAGAAGGCCTTCAAGAAGCAAATTTGATCCGGCGCAAAGTTGTCAAGCATCCACGTATTGGACGTTCCACAGAGTTGACGAGTAGTCGTATGATGATGATCATCATCATATACAACCTATGATACACATAAAGTACAGACTTCTTAATTTGATATACAGCTATTCTAGAAATCATAGGCCGGATTTTTTCACGCAGGTCCAAACTCCACTTTGCGCTCATAGCCGCCCGTCAGATCGGTGGTGTCCTCAGCACTTGTCAGCGCATTCTCAAACATCGGCTGGATAATGTGCACTTCTTTTCGAGCTATCACCTTGCTACTCAGTTCCTGTCGTCTGACACTAGAATCACCCAACCATGGAGCCAGCGAGGGCACTAGCTGGGGTGGAAGTTGTGGGAAGAATGGCATCACATTACTTGTACCTAAACAAAAATCCTGGGGGCGGCTACGGTTGCCGAGCAGGGTCAGGCAGGATTTTGATTCTGGACCCCGCCCTCGCCGCTTGTCAACTTTCATTTCCGGACCGTCACTTCCGTAGTAAGGTATTTTTCGCCGGTAAGTCCGATTGTGTTCACCAATTTCTCAAGTTTTCTGGAGCTGCTCGACATTTCCGGTAGAACTTCCTCTAGTTTTGTAAGTCCCAACAAGAAGTGTAATGAAGAAAAATTCTGGTAAGACCGATTTGTCATTTTTAAGCTCGGCTTGGACCCCGAAGTGGTTCAGCAGTGGATATATTCTACATGTACGAGCTTGGGCAAGCAAAAGTCCAATCAAATAGTACTTTTGAATAGCCTTAATCTTATATGAAGTTGATGCACACCTATGCTGTAATGGACACGTATCTACCAGGTGAGAGGGCCAGGTGAGAGGGCCTTGGAGGGCCCTGCTTGTGCGTTGCTTCAAGCCGAATATGTGGAGGTTGTACACAAGCCTAGCCTGACACCTTGCTAGGGAATGTATTGGCTCCAAGACTAGATTGAGACAGTCTCTTGAATATACTCAGTGAACCTGTGTAAGAAAGTGTCGAAGAAGACTGACAAGAAAATTATGGTGGTGTACTGCGTACCATATGGACACTACGCCAGAAACTCAGAACTCTACTTATACAAATCTTACCTTGATGAGTTTTGCATGAATTTCAATTTACAAGCTGAAGAAATCACATCAAGACGAAGAGTTGAAGCTTCGAAGTGTTAACCAAGTGTTAACGATGATTGCGTTTGGGCAATGAAGTCCGAAAGCGGTGCTGGAACGCGGTTATCACATCTCCTTTTGTGGAGCGCCGGCAACCTCCGGCCAACCCCAACTAACTTTGTATGCTCATTATGGTGAAGTGCGAGCCCCTCAACTACTAGGATACACTGATTCTCCAGTAAATACATAGCAAATAGGAATTGAAGCCGTAGGAAACCCCCGGAAATGCTCTGCTCGAAGTGAAAAGGGACCGAATTACGGCAGGGAAGGTCCGAAAATGAGAGTGGAGTACCGAGGACCGGGGATCCAGAACCAAAATCCTGCCTGACCCTGCTCGGCAACCGTAGGCGGCGTGAAAAAATTCGGCCTACGATTTCCAGAATGTGAAGCGGTCCAGCGAAGGTCCAGCGAGAGACCATACGGCCGGATGACGTTCGGCCAGTAAATACTGCCACAATTGCACTGGGCAGGGTCCGATCAAGGGTCCGATAACGATGTCAGATAAGTCCGGCGAGCTCGGACTTCGGAGGTGGTGGAAAGAAAGAAAAAGAAAGAAAACGAGACCAACTCAAGCATACTAGAATGGCCATTATAATACTGTCTCTATACTTTAGAATCGTATCCTACCTCAACCTTCGCGAGTCCCTGTGTGATCTCTGTCATTCCGGGAATCCTGGGCCTCTTAGGTTCTTCACTCTCGTCTTCGAACCCCATTTCGCCCTTCAAGTCTTCGTAAAACTCGGGCGCCAACCCCGCCTTCTCCCTATCTTCTACATTGAACGGTCCCTTGATATCACCTCGCCAGCAGGTCCTAACTTCCTCTCTAAACGCTTTAACAGGATCCATACCACCCTCATTCTGCTCACAAGCCCAACAAAACCATCTATGTCCCGCAGTTACATGCGTCACCTCATCTGCATGTATGATTTCCATCACCTTGACGCTGTCAATATCTCCAGCACGCCTGAACTTGTCTATTGTTGTCGGGCTCACATCCAAGCCTCGCGCTTCATGGACCAAGTGGATGATAGCCAATCGCGAGCGGAAGGATTTGGATGTATGTCGAGCAGAGTCCCAGAGAGAGGCATGGGTTGGGAATGTACCATACGGTGTACCGAGCGCGTTTAGACGGGAGACGAGGAGTGAGAAGTGTTTTGACTCGTCTAGTGCCATCTTGGCGAAATCCGAGAAGAATGCGGGAGGTAAATCTTTGTGCATGGGTCCGAAGCGTGCCATGATGTCCCAGCTAAGGTGCGCTGAGTCAAACCGGTGCGTGGCTAGGATGGAAGTAGAACGTACGCAAGGTCAATCCTATCATATCAGCGTATTAGACGTAGCCTCGGAGGAAGACTCGGAGGAAGACTCGGAATAGACACTCACGCCCATTGTTCGATATTTGCCAGAGCGTGCAACATGACAGCTCTATTCCTCCGCTTCTTCACCTTCAGGGGGTCAACGATATTTCTTGTGAATAACTCTTCTCGCGGCGGAACATCAGGTGGTCTAGGCCCCTTGGATGATTTGTGTCCTATTGAATTGAGTTTGCCTGTGCGGAATGCGTGTACAGCGTGCTTCGTGCGCTCCACTTTCAGCGTGGGGTTGGGCGTATTCAGAATCAGGACAGCCCATTCCATCAGAGTTTTTGGAGGGTCATTCAGGGGTACGACGGGTTCTTCTGTCTGTGATACAGCGATATTATTCGTATTCGGGTTCGTATCATTTTCAGTGGTTTTTACGGGAGGTGGGTCAGCAAATTCTGTTGAAAAGGTTAGGATTGTGTACGCAAGATTGCACGAATGAAGTGACCTTCAGAAACCGGTCTAAACTCCACTAGCCGCCACTTTGTGCCTTCTGCTGGTGCCCCCATGTAGACCTTCTCCACACCATTATCGTCTATAACCTCCACAGGGTACGTGCACGTTCTTAGACCAGTCTCGCTTTTCCCAGTCTTGAGATCAAAATCATATCTGGAGAAGTATTCAGAGGATGCATTCTCGAAGTATGATGGATACGCACCTGTGCCAGGGACATACTGCCACCATCGTATCTTCGTATTCCTCGATATCTGCATGTGACATCTCTGCTCCCAAGTGTGGGCATGTCGACTCCATCACATATAACTGGTGCTGAGCCGCTCGAGCCCTCGGGTCCAACGGTGCTGCTGATTTGGATTCCTCCTTTGAGTGACCGTTCTGTCTAGCTTCATCGGTATCATCTGCAACCTTGTGTTTTCCATCAAAGCATGGATGTACACCTGTCGAAAGACGGAACAGAATGAGTCCGTGGTATTTTCCTTCTTGTGATCGCAGAGTGAGCAGGAATCTCGAGTGCGTGAAGAGATTCTGGAGAGGCGCAATTCTGGAAATTCAGATATGGTCAGGAGAGAACTCGATGAAGAGTTATTGCCGCACAGAACTTGTTCCATGGTTGTAATTGTAGAGTAAAATCTAATTTGAGGACGAAACTTGAAGATGAACTCTCAGATCTACACCAAACTCGAATTGTGAGCGGTGTCAGTGAGTCAGGCCCGAAGGAGGTGATGGAGGAACAAGCTGAGATTCTCCGATGTGACCGTCACCGCGCTTCACCGCGGCGCTATGGGTGCAGATGGAAAGTAAATTTACAGTAATGTTTGCTCCCAGAATACTGAAAATATTTATTTTAACAATACATGTACATGCATGAGAGGTGACTCCAACATTTACACAGCGGGCTTCATTCCCAGTGCTGCTCGTCGAGATTTTGAATTGGGATCAAAGTACGGCTTTTCACCAACACTGACTACGCGATTGCCCTGTCGGTTTCCCTCGTAGTCATTCCTGGGGGAGTCAAATCAGTTTTGATTTGCAGGATGATAACTATCATTGACGTACGTAGCAGTGTGAAAGGCAACCCTGTTATCCCAAATCGCGACGTCGTTCTTTTGCCATTTGAATCGGACCTGTGCATAGCACGAGGTTAGGTATATAACACAATGACGATGGGAATCTTGCTCACCTGTAGATCGTGATTCTCTGAAATGTGTTTGGCTAGATAGTCAAGAACATTATTGCTCTCATCGGGAGTGAGTTCCAGAATACGCTTGGTGAATGTCTTGTTGACAAAGAGGGACTTGAATCCCGTCACAGGATTCGTACGGATTACAGGGCTGAGAAAGTTATAAATTCGATGAGAAACGGAGAAGCTGATAACGTCTGCTCACTGGACTGCAGTCAGGTTGCTACCAGTGTTCTCTGGCGAGCCGCGTGGATCCTGGATTTTCAGTCCACGAGTTTGGGCATACTACAAGATGTAGTAAGAGTAGTAACCGAGATAAGGGTTATGGGTACTTACAACGTTAAAAAAGTCCGCGTTATGAACTGCGGTTAAACCCTCGAGGAATCTTTGAAAGGCGGGAGATAATCTGTCATATGCTTCGTACCCGCTCGCCCACTATCACGGGGAGATTGTGAATGAACGATCCCCATTACTAGATAGAACAAGACTTACAAGAGTGTCACCACCAGCTGTCATGTGTGGAACAAGATTGGCACGCGGATCACCACTTATCAAAACTGCTTAAGCACTCACTTTCAGGAAGCGTGTGGATTTTCAAGACCTGAAGACATCGTTTAGAACGAGCATTACAAGGAGTAGGAGGTGGAAGTGCTGACAGCATAGTCTGATGGCACTTTCTCGAAAGTGATATCTGCGTGCCAGCCCTGACCTGTAACGA
The DNA here is from genome assembly GCA_001466705.2 of Moniliophthora roreri. NCBI lineage: Eukaryota > Fungi > Basidiomycota > Agaricomycetes > Agaricales > Marasmiaceae > Moniliophthora > Moniliophthora roreri. The sequence goes on from LATX02000206.1 coordinate 21,676, forward strand.
TCGTATATCGTGTACCGGGAAACAAAACATGATACGTACTTGCTCTCAGGGTCGTGTGGTCCCCCAAAACAGCAATTCCGCTGAATTTTCCGGGAATGAGTGCGGGATCTATACTTTCAGCAAGCAACGTACTCCATAGAGGAGATCACGGAGACTTCAGGGCCAAACTCTGGCGTATCCTCCGAGATCGGATGCTTGTGGAGAGTGCTGGTTGCAGGCTTTCCTGAGAGCCTGCCCAGTCGGTCGCCAAACTCGATTTGCTGGTTGATGTTGATATCCTGATCACGGAAAAAGACGACACCGCGGTGAGATACTAGGTGTGCAAGGTCCCTGAGGAGAACATCTGAGTTGCGATGCTTCATGATTTCGGAGAGTTGAACTCCTGTGAAGCTAGTTCCGATGTGCGTGGTATTATCATAAGACTCATAAACGTTGAGAGAGGCTAGAGTAGAGGATCGAGGCAGCGCAAAATGGCGAGTTGATGGGAGCTGTAACCATGATTCGTATGATTCAGAAGTCTGCAAAGTAAAAATATAGACAGAAGGCGCACTATGTTGAACGGTTTCGCCGCTCCCCGGATTACTTGTATTCCCCTGGCCAGTATCATCGTGATTTGGTTCCAACTTCAAGTAATTTCAAATCAAGTTAGGCTCGATACTGCGATCCGAAGCAAGGTATACATACGTTTGCTATCATGCATGCCTGAGAATTAGAAGCAGATTCGTGGAGTTAGGTCTAAATTCCACAGAAGTCTGTGACATTAATCCGGGATAATTGGACGATGGATATCATCCGCACGAGTCGCCTCAAGCGATGCCCACCTCCATTATCAGTGCTTCCCACTCCCCTTTCCCAAGATCATTTGTCTTATAATGTACCAGTGATCCCGATTTCACGTATCATTTCTGGTCTAGCTCTACGGGAACGGCGGCGGTTGTCTCTCGGCAAGTACCTTCCACGGTTAAAGAACGCGGACTTGACTGCAAACTTCTTTCCTCTACCTAGGTCCTCCACTTTCACATGTGACTCAGTGCTGCACCATCGCATTCTTCGAGCTGTATAATTCTCGTCGCACACAGTCGTACGCCCACACGACCTTTGCAGGCCAATGATGCAGGGGACGGTGATCGGTGACCTTGAGAGGGTGACTACTATAATCCTTTTACACTGATCCAACATTTGATTCTTACGCTTCCGTAACAATTCACCTCAAGAATAATATTGCAGGTTGATCTCTCCAATTCGTGGATGTCAGCGACTTCTTTCCTACCAGGGTGCTCGGAGTCGATAGTACATGGCGGGGCCTGTGGGGATATCGTGAATCCATTTTGTGACCAAGATGAGCTCACGGTACAGTTGGTGGCTAAAATTATGGACCGTCTCCATGATGCATGATGCCTTCGAGACCTCGAGACCGCTGCTGTACTACTCTACTACTATTAACGTTTGCGTGCACCCATCTCCCGAGATGCTGTCTCCTCAAATTTGCGAGTGCTGTTGATCATCAGTTATAATCTATTTCGTTCTCAACAGCGTTGCTTCACAATCATTGACTCCCAATGCAAGCTCCAAAGATACTCTCACTCCCGATTTGGGTTTGTATGCAACTCAATAGGTCTATAATCGGAAGAGCCCCATGTTTCCATGATGCGAACAAAGGGCACTGCTCTACTTCTGGGTTCGGAAAACAGCGACCTGATCTTAGGTTTTAGGAGCGGCAATATACAGGATCAAACCATGTTAGATAAATTTGCGGCCGGTCTCCTTCTTCCTTTCTCTACCACGAACCCAGGTTTTTCGCAGTATGGCTTTCGAGTTCACTCCAGAGATGATCACCGTTTCGTACGAACATCTACATCCTCTTCTGTGGACAATAGACTGACCTCTACGATGATATAGGAACCAGCTATGGGCTATCACTTCAGCTGTTGGCGCTGGACTTTGCTTTCTTGTCCTATTGGTGATCTCATTAGTCTCCATTCATCCCAAATCTCGAGCCCAGCTAGATCGAGTAAGTTTTCGGATCGTGGTCTACGCACTTTTGGCAAAGTATGAAAAATTTTTGGTTGTCCTCGATACTAGTGTACTCATTGACTTAACAGCATGATATTTGGAACGGCCAGTGCTGTTGGCGGCACTCGCACAGGCCCAGGTTTCATATGCGGATTCTCGATCTTTGTATTACAGGTATGGTCCACCTTATGCATGCATGCTGTGTCACTCATCACTCGTCTGAGAAGCTCACTTTACAATTATCGAGCTTCCTCCTGTTTTGCATCGCCCTCAATCTGCAGTAAGTCCAGGACAATCCCAGAGATACTGCTCTTACAGGACCGCAGACTTGTTATTGTTCACGGCGTCAATGGGCAAAGAATGGAGAAATACTACATTATTGTCTCCGCTCTGTTCGCAATTATTTTGGTGGTACCACCATATGCTGCCGGTCAGTACGGGTAAGTCCTAATAGCTTCCTCTCTACCTGTATTTCACTCCGTCGTAGATGGGATGATCTCGCGCAAGATTGTTGGTACACGAACGCCGACCAGACCCAGAGATTGATATGGCAGGTGCGTGTTCTATATTTGATCTCTTTTTGCATCCGTACATATCCACTTTTGCTTACAGGTAACGACGCAAATGGGATGGACTGTGCTTGTTGTCATCGGTGAAGTCATATGTTCAACGGTCGTTCTAGTGTCTATTTTGAAGCACAACGTAAGTCAAAATAAACCTTGCCGTCGCAAACTGATAACTAACATATAACCACTTGTGGCAGATACGCACTCGACAGGTCTTCGCATCCACGCGCTCGTTCTCGCACACTTCCTCTGCACCGCAGGTTCTTCATGCCAATAGGTATAAATCCATCATCCTGCGTGTCGGTAAGCTCGCGTGTAGTTGAGTGACCATGGAGTATTGGCTTATCTGAGTCCCACTTTCACAGCGCTCTATCCATTAACATCATGCTGTGTCAACCTATTGAGCATCGTCCCCGTAGTACATACCACTGTCTCTCACGGTATACACAATAGGACTGTAAGTCGGGTGGTTACAATGACTGTATCTAGCTCTAACCTCTTTCTTGCCAGGACTACAACATACTCTTGCTCAGTACGTGGCACAAATCTTATTCCTTCGGCTTCGTCTGACTATTACGTCCTCCCGAAGGCGACTTCCTTTATGGTGGGCGCGCCGTAGTCTATGCCTTACTTGCCGCTTCAGATCCAGTACGTGGCCTGAATCGTCCTAGTCAATGATGGAATGCTGATAGGTACCCGCTAATTGTAGGCACTCCTGCGAGGAATTCAGGTCTTATTCTCGCAGGTCTTCTCTAGCACACAATGGTCAGCAAGCTCAGCAGGAAAGCCGGGATCATCTCAGCGTTTCACGACTGAAATCTTTGTTGAGTTGTCGACCGTGAAGTCGACTGCCCCACCAGAATCAACGATAGGAGCGGTTGACAAAGCCGCGAATCATTCTCCTGTGGCGCTTCCTGACGACAAGAAGATGGATAGTCACACTGACCGAAATGTGGATGTCGAATTCGCGGCCGGTCCACTGGAGGAGCCAGATTTTGCCGACGAACGTGAAGAGAGAGTGCATGTGACGGGCCTTCAGCTTCGGAGGCAACAAATAGAAGCACAAAGAAAGGAACAGGAGGAACAGGATGCCTTCAAAAAACGAATTTGATTACAGAATTGATTGGGCGCAAGGTTGTCAAACGCCTTCGATTGAATCTATCCAGATCGGGTTTACGGTTACAGACGGCTTTTTTTATGGCACTTTTGAAAGTCCAATCACCATCGTTGATAGTGGCGCAAAATAGGAGCCGCTTTGGGTAATTGTGAGCACACGATGGATCGTGGACATGTGAAACAGAACGGGGAGGCCAAGTTACGTCTCCTGCGTTGATATTGATTGGTGGGTGTGATGGCCATAGCACAGTGATTTTTTGATTCTGCCAGAGTATATGTAGTCATGCATCAACGCAACTTACTATGTCGAATCCGGTGCACGAACTTAGTAAGTGTACTTTTGAGACTGTAGCCGAATGTCGTGGCATCAACTCAACCCGCGACCCTGGATGAACCATGCAGAGCTAGTTAGTCGTTGTGCTTCATTGCTTTGCGTGAAAGACGGGTCTGTCGCATCTCACCTAGAAACTGGATCTTTGAGCACAGAAATTGGTACTGTTCCGCAATTCTGAATGTTGGAAAACAGGAGTACTTATGACGATTAGACCCGATGGTCAACTACACCCGAAGAATTGTGGTGCATGTGAGTCTGTTCTCGGTTCTCGGCCCTTATGGTTGAAATTGATCAATTGTTTTAGCGGGAAACGGGAAGCATGGTTCCTATCTTGGCCCTTAGTCGGGGAACGTTGCTCGTCCCTGGTACACGCTTTCCGGAGCACCTGCCATTTTCGGGTAATATCATCAATTTCCGGCCCCGATCGCCATCACTGATACTATCACGGGACCCGGTAATCTTGGGAAGAGGTAATTTCAGGCGCCATTTTCCCGGCCAATCTTTACTCTTCATCACACCATAGGCACACACTCCACTGTCCCGCCAAATTATATGGATCCAGAACAGCTTGAATCAATAAGATGCGGAATTGATGTGATATAAAAAGAGTCTTGTCAGTTGACTACATAGGTGCCGTCCCTATCGCCCTCCATTTCTTCTAAACGATCTTTTAAATTTGACGAACAATCGACGATGGAGCCTGCCGTGAAGAGGTCACGATCCAATAGTGTTCAGCAAGACTCGAAGAGCGATGACGTCGAAAAGAACGATGTCTCAAGCCTGGAGGATTCCAGCACAGTCAGTGTCGGAAAGCAGATTGAGATGGAAGTGGACCACGATATCAAATATAGGTCGTGCTCATGGCAGAAGTTGGGTAGTGCCTACACAAGTGTCATTCGCGTCTAACAGCTCCTACAGACGGCTGCTCTGCTGTTCTCCGAATACATCTGTCTGGCGATACTGTCTTTTCCTTGGTGAGTTGATGACTCCGGTGCACACCACGACGTATCTGACGTCTACTTAGGTCCTTTTCAATACTTGGTCTTGTTCCCGGAATCATTGTCACACTTGTAGTTGCAGCTACCGTCCTTTACACGTCCCTTATTCTTTGGCGCTACTGCATGAAGCACCCGGACATTCGAGACGTATGTGACATAGGAAGGAAACTCTTCGGAGGAGCAACATGGGCATACAATGTCACTGCTGTGTTTTTCATTCTGAACAATACCTTTATCCAAGGTACGCTGCTTACAGCGGGTTTGGATTAACATCCTGACGTTACTTCTAGCACTCCACGTCCTAGTCGGAGCACGTCTCCTCAACACGCTCTCAAACTCGGCTCAGTGCACCGTTGTTTTTGCTGTGTGTACCTCACTCTTATGCTATGTCAATCGTTCTGACTACCTCACAGGTGATATCCGCCATCGTTTGCTTCCTCATATCCCTCCCACGGACTCTGAGGGAGCTTGCTCACCTGGGCACGTTTAGCGCTGTAACAATGGGAATTGCTGTTTTACTCGCCATCATATTCGCCGGAATTCAGGAGCATCCGTTTGGATACGTTGAAGGCGACGAGCCGATTGTAACAGTTATCGCACTTCCCGGAACAACATATGTTGCTGGCGAGTCTGTAGTTGTGGATCCATACCTCATTTGGCTGAATAAATTTCTTGTCTCACAGGCATGTCGGCATTCTTGAACATTTCGTACACTTTCATAGGACAAATTACTCTGCCTTCTGTGAGTCGACTCATTCTATTTTACAGAGCCAGGAAGTAGTGACATACGAATTTGACAGTTCATCGCCGAAATGAAGAATCCCAGAGATTTCCCAAAAGGTAAAGGGCCTTTTCTCGAGCAATAGAGAGTCGCTGACAACTAGACTTCAGCCCTATGGGCCGTTACCATTGCGGAAATAATCGTTTTCACTTTATGTGGTGCTCTTGTTTACCACTACGTTGGTACGCAATCATCGCGCACTTTACTTAACCCAGCTGACTTCGAACCGGTCTTTGCAGGAAACCAATACATGGAGTCTCCCGGCTTTGGTTCTCTCCAAGAGCCATACAAAAAAATTGCCTTTTCCTTTGCGATTCCTACGATCGTGTTCCTTGGTTCTTTGTACTCGGTACGTTCACTATGCCTTGCGTGCGTTGTATACTCAACGACCCTCACAGGCTGTCTCCGCTCGATTCATTTTCTTCCGGATCTTTGAAAAGTCGCGTCATCGCCACTCGAACACGATCATTGGTTGGGCTGTCTGGGTTGGAATACTGGCAGCCACTTGGATCGTGGCGTTTGTCATCGCCGAAGTCATCCCCTTCTTCTCGGACATGCTGAGCTTGATGAGCTCTTTGTTTGGTATGTTGACGCTGTATCGACTTGCAGAAGCTTACGCTCATACTTATGGTCGTTCAGATGGATGGTTTGGGTAGGAGTTCTGAGTACAGAGGATCACAACAAGTCTAACCTCTTGCTTCAGATTCATCTTTTGGGCCATGGCATACTTTGAATTGAATCCAGGTAAAAAAAGATGGGAAAGCGTATCAAAAATCATACAGAGTATAGTCAACTACTTTTTCATATTACTTGGGATCTACATTTTGGTTGCGGGGACATATGTTCGTGATCTACCCTTCTTATTCCATTTGTTCATTCGCTTACTGGCCCACAGGTATCGATACAGTCTATTATAGATTCCTACCATGCCCAAGCGGTTGGGGGTGTATTCACGTGTACCAGTAATGCGTTGTAATGTTATGTATGATAGTACTCGTTACGAATGGTAATGCAAATGCATGATTTTAAGTAATGACCTTAATATTTAGAATTCGGAAACCAACTTGCTGTATCGATTATTACAACGATGTAGGCAATGTACAAAATCTTTAAGCATTTGGCATGAGTACGAGCTGGGCGGAGTTGGGCTCCTTGCTAAGACTGCGTTTCCGGATAATTTTTCGGTTGTCGGAGTCTGCTTGGCTTCATCGATATCGCCGAGATCCAATGCTACAAAAGCAAGTCAGGAAGCTATGCTCGAGGAAGAAGGTAACCGCGATCACCATCCTCCCACAACCAATTTCTGCTCGACAGAATGAGATACGTTTGGCGCTCCTTATGGCAGGCCTTGGCCGGTCCGGTACTATATATTATATAAGGTTCCGAGCTGAATTTCAGCTGCACATTCAGCCGAGCAGCTTTTTGTCAACTCTACTACCTCGGTTGTCATCAACGTCCGCATTTATACCGGGGTACAAGGCACCGAGCAGAGAAAGACATCATTTCAGGTGGAAAAGGCGTCATCCTTCGGCAATCTTTCACTGTTCAGTGCACATCAACACCACGAATAGACTCGCCACCCCACACTGTCCCGCTCCACGTTTTGTAAAACAATTTTATCTTCAGCATGGATAATAGGGGTGCGGATTTGATGCAGTATAAGAGGAAGACAACTGCGCCAACGAGTTCTGTTCTTATCGTGCTCTATTTCGAGAACGAATCGGACGCCCCACTTTCACGAAACATCGACGATGGGACCCTCTATTGAGCACAAATCATCCAGCAGTATACTACGAGACTCGGAGAGCAACGATTTGGAAAGGAACGGTGGTTCGAGCTTGGAGGATACCAGCGCAGTCAGTGTCGGGATGCAGATTGAGAGGGAGAAGGACCACGATATCAAATACAGGTCGTGCTCATGGCAAAAGGTGAGTAGTGATGTGTGTCGCTTCTACTCAATGGTCTTTCCAGACTGTTTCCGCTCGCTTCATCTTCCGCCTCTTTGAGAACTCGCGTCACCGCCACTCGAATACGTTGACTGGTTGGGCCGCATGGGCTGGAATTCTCGCAGTAACTTGGATTGTTGCGTTCGTCATTGCTGAAGTTATCCCCTTCTTCTCCGATATGTTAAGCTTGATGAGCTCTTTGTTTGGTAAGTTGACCCTGTCAAAGATCTAAAACAGATGCTCACGCTTCTGGGCATCTAGACGGATGGTTTGGGTAGGATTCTGTCCATTTGAATCCAAGGCTAACTTTTCACTCTAGATTTATCTTTTGGGCCATGGCATACTTCGAATTAAACCCAGGCAAGAAGAGATGGGAAAGCGTATCAAAAATTGTACAAAGTATAGTCAACTACTTTTTCATATTACTCGGACTCTACGTTTTGGTTGCGGGAACATATGTTTGTGATTTATCCTTTAATCCCGTTCATTCCCTTACTGGTCCACAGGTATCCATACAATCCATTATAGATTCTTATCACGCCCAAGCGGTCGGTGGCGTATTCACCTGTGCCAGCAATGCGTTGTGATATCGATATCCTATTATCTCGTGTAATAGTCAAGAATCCCATCATGATGTGCAAGAATCAGAAATTCATCACTAATGCTTTTCCAGACCACAAAGCTGGCCCAACCGTATTGTTGACGGCTAGCCGCAAACTCTTGACATCTCGACCACTTTCCGTCTGTACTACGAAGATCAGAAGCTCGAGCATTGATCAATCTGGTAGACAGTCTCTGGAATCAATTTATTGGGGAGTTTCGAATGCCATTTTGGATGTGGCTACAACGTTAACATCAGTTCAGAGCCTCAGAGGACGAAGGCAAGAGTAGGTAGGTCGGCACCACCCGGGCCGCGCACCAAAACTTGCAGCGTACGTCAACGCGTCAACCCCCGCAGCCTGCGAGTTGGACGGTCGGTCCTGGCTATCTTCGGCGAAAGAGTTGTCTCTCCAAGTTGAGAACTAATCGGTACATACACGCAGATCCACTACAACAAAACCCTATCGAATCTCGCCGTCTGCTAATGAGCCCTTTCAAATTGACACAGCTGGCTTTGCTCCTAGCGCTGCTCTCCGGGAGCTCGACTTGGGATCGAGGTATGGTCTCTCACCAATACTGACTACACGGTTGCCTTGTCTGTGTGCTTCATAATCGTTCCTATTTAATATTGCTCCATATCAGTCCCAAAAAGGATTCCGGTCAAGTGTTGACATACGTAGCAGTGTGGAAGGTCACTCTGTTATCCCAGATTGCAACGTCGTTTTTGTTCCATTTGAATCGAACCTGTACAGTGTGATTGAGTGTGTAACAAATCAATGAATCGTTTGAACTCACCTGAAGGTCATGGTTATCGGAGATGTGTCTGGCCAAATAGTCAAGTACATCATCGCTCTCATCAGGAGTCAACTCGAGAATATGCTTGGTGAATGTCTTGTTGACAAAGAGGGTCTTGAAGCCTGTCACAGGATTCGTGCGGATGACAGGGCTGAAGACGTAGTAAGCTTGATGTGATGTCGGAAGGGCGAGTACTCACTGTACTGCAGTCAGATTGGAACCGGTATTCTCTGGCGAGCCCCTTGGGTCCTGAATTCGTAGCCCATGCTTTTCTGCATACTTTATGGGGCAGTAACGCTGTTAAGGCGAATGTACGATATAATAAGGAGAAATCATGCATACCACGTTGAAAAAGTCCGCGTTGTGAACAGCGGTTAAACCTTCGAGGAACTTTTGGAAGGCAGGAGACAATCTATCATATGCTTCATATCCGCTGGCCCACTGTCAAGAGATAATGTTTAAACGAAGCCCGTCGCTCATGGATAAAGCTTACGAGGGTGTCACCACCGGCTACAGTCAAGCAATAGTTAGCTTGAGAGATGTCATCCTCTAGTGCAACACCCACTTTCAGGTAAAGTGTGAATCTTAAGGATCTGGGAGCACTGGTCAGGACGAATACCTCGACATGTAAGATGTAACAGCACTGACAGCGTAGTCTGACGGCACATTCTCAAATGTGATATCTGCGTGCCAACCTTCGCCTAAAACCACCCAAGATCAATTGTGCGAGGGATAAGATTGATAAGTTGGCTGGCACATGATAATGTAAGTTTGCACATACTCGCTCGGAGACTCCTGCGATTTCCCGATCGAGCAATTCCCCTAAAGGTGTTGGTGGGTCAGTCATGTCAGCTAACCCGATGACGTAGCGATAGCACTCACCCTATAGAGGAGATAACAGAGACCTCAGCGCTCAACTCTGGTGTATCCTCTGAGATTGGATGTTTGTGGAGGGTGCTGGTTGCTGGCTTCCCTGAGAGTCTACCTAGTCGTTCACCAAGTTCCAGTTGTTTGTCTATAGTAATATCCTGATCACGAAAGAAGACGACACCCCGGTAAGATACCAGGTGGGCAAGGTCCTTGAGAAGTACATCTGAATCGGGGTGTTTCAATAATTCGGACAGCTGAACCGCAGGGAAGCTGGTTCCGATGTGCGGGGTATTATCGTAGGACTCGTATACGTTGAGAGAGCCAAGAACTGGAGCAGAAGAGAATGGCGAGTTGACGGGAGCTGCAACCATGGTTTCTGAGTTCCACAGGACCAAGAGATGCTAGCTGGATAACGCACCCATTTAAATATTCGAAACGATCTCGCTATAAGCACGCGATTCCATCATGGTATCACACAAAACGAAGCCATAATGGTACACGGATTACCCATGACTTGAAAATCATGAGACCTGGAGTTCGAGGCTCAAGGATTGAACTTCGAAGCGCTGAATATTCGCCTTGCCTATCCGTTCGTCCGGCACCTGTGAGAACTAGAATCAGACTTGCACAAGAGTCCTGTCTCTATAGTCTCACTCCGGTTAGGCTTGAGAAACTGGGTAGATCGCGGTGTGAACGATGCACGACGCTTATCCAAGGCCTGGTTTCAGCGGCCAGGTCGGGACACGTGGACCGTGAGAATCGAACTTGGCCCTTACTTCAAGTTGAAGCCATCGCCATGCCTCGGCTCTCCCGTATAGACTCGAAAAGACCATCAGCTTGGACACACAAAGCAGGTAATGGCACCTTTAAATTTTAGGAGACTGAAATTCCCCTCCCTCCGACTTGACTCAATGGACTATTTTCGGATTTTCACGGTCTGACACTTGAACCTGCTCTCGTCTCCGATGCCGAGACGCCGTGTAGGGACTCGGACGAGGACTTGAGAACTGCGATCTTGACACTTTGAACGAACGCGGTTATTGCCCACATCTCATCTGGTAGCGGTCATATTTGAATTCTGTGTCAGCTTTTGACCCACGTTTTGAAAAACATCTGGGCTAACTTCTAGTAGATAACAGGCTCCCTGAGTCAATGTATGTCTGACCAATCTAGGTATTAGAGCACATATGAAAACAGGTGGAGATCCACACATCCAATCAATTCTTCCTAAGAGTTACTCAAGAGTCAAGAGTAAAGCAAGTATTCTGTATATAGTACGTGCAGGACACAGCTCAAGCATTTAAGTTTCCCTTACTGTTTCTGTCTCGTCATCAACTAGAATGAATCCTTTCCCATCCTTGAACTTCAACTCCCACTTCTCAGGGTTAGGTGCAGTAGGCGGCAGGTCCGGCAAAGCTTGCATATGAGTTTGATTAAGATTGTAGTGCAGAGCATAACCAGTCTGTGCTTTCACTATGACAATATTTCAGAGGTATCTGAGCATCCCTTGGTTCACGACGTACTGTTCACAATGTCACCGGTAATGTGGGGGACAGTTTTTACATAGACACCATTGATCCTTGTGGTGTTGTGTGCCTCTTTTCTTTGGTATGGTGAGCATGATGACTTCATAGACAGGAAATGACATGAAGCATACCTAATAATTGCTGTATCCATACCATGAGTGAGAGCAGCCTGGGTCATGAGTGTTACAGTCGGACACGAACGGACTAACTTTTTCTTTCTTCTATTTTCTTGTTCTGGCACTTTAGCGCCTCTGAGCGCTAGTTTTCTCTTTTTACCTATGCTTTCCATTGACATCTGGACAAATCCACCTTCCCAGCTCCCTTTTCGAATTCTATGCCTATCTTCTTATTTAAGACGTCATAACTGATATCAGTATGACTTCACTATTCTATTAGTTTCTTTCCTTTTCTATTTATGATCTGATGTCAGCTCTGACATCGGCTATTGTATCATTATATTTATTTTTACTTCCTCGACATCACTTCTGATGTCATGTTCCTATTTATCATGACGACAAAGGGACACTCTGTTTACTAAACAAACGATGTCGCACTAGCGGATTGTATGCAACTAGTAGACTACAATCGTTGTATAAGTAGATAGTTTGCAGGTCTAAGCTATCTCAGCTTGACCTAGTTAACCTCTTGGACATCTTGCTCATCTCGACCGAACTCTGAGAACTTTAGCACTAGCTGAAGAACTCAAACTCGAACTTGTCCCTTTGTTAACCTAAGCGCCGCTACGTCATAAGCGGTTGTTAAGGTTGTTGTCGTTGCTGCGCAAGTAACGTAACAATGAGTGACTCGCAAAGCTGAACCATAGCTTGAGAATTGGGCTTGCTGCACTTCCAGATCAATCTGACAGCAGCTGAAGACATGGATATTGATACTTGTTGAGTTTAGGGGATGGGTAATTTAGTGGTGATGCAGTTTTCTTCAATATGAGCTTATATGTGCTATATGTGCTCATTCTTCTAGAAAGTCCCACATTGACCCACTGCTCTGAATCCCAGGAGGCCTGGAGGGCTCATAATATCACACTGCCACTGATCTGGGACATATTTTGCTGACCATAAGGACTGCCATTCCATAAAAGGCCTAAGGATCCATACTATTATGCTGCACCATACTACTGAGCTACTGAGGGCTGATGTGCCTTACTGTCATGCCACACCATACTACAATAGGGACATTCACAGTGAAGTAGCTACTGAGCTACTTGCCGCAGTGGGTCAGATGGCAAGTATGAGTCTGTTTTCCAGTGTTATGACAGCTTATCCCATCATGGAAATAGGTGCTACAGGTCAGGAGTTAGCTTTGGAGGTCTGCAAGGATTGATCTGGTGGAGAAAGAGGGACAGTTGGTACCTGTAGTACTGCTGACACTTTCTGGGGCAACCAACGATGAGAGCAAAGCTGAATGATGAAATGAACCAAACAAAACAATCTATTAACATCTATCAGACCACAGCTTTTCCATCCAGTTCAGGAGAAAATTGGCAGATAAAGATGAATCCTTGTAAACTCAGACTCATAACTGAGGCCTCATGTAAAGTACTCTGCATTGTCATGCCAAAAAGCCCATGTGGTTTCCAAATTAAGAATTTTTTTATTCCTCCTGTTCTATGCCCATCATGCCTTCCCCTATGTACTGACAGGAGTTCATTGAATGTATGGGTGCTTAATGTTAGAAGGCCACTTGAGATCATCTGTCCAGGAGATAGTGGGGAGAACAGGATGGGATTTTCAAGTGGTAGAAGGTTTTGGTGCAGCTGAGTTGTCGGGCACATTACTTTTTCTTCTTGTTTGTGTGGTTTTGCATTGCTAACGATAGAATGTTTTGTGGCCAACGATAAAGATACCTTGAGTTACAGTGTAGCATGTGGGCTAGATCTGGCCCATTGGGTGAAATTACACAATAAATGGTCTCTTCAATGGAGCTGGCAGCGTCTATAGGTCAAGTCAAGTACTTACTCATGTATCATGATAGGAGTGGAACAAACGGCTGAACGTGACACACCGCAGTGGACTGCAGTGGGCCATCAGGGTCCGATGGCGAATAAGAGTCAGTTCCTGGCGTTCTGGTTTTGCGGAAACTTGGAATTTCTGGGGATGACCGTAATGAGAGAAAGTAGAGCGCCGATTCGGGAAGAAGATGGAATGGGTTCCACAATCCGGGCCGTTGACCGCTTGGGAGTACCACGTGAGGGCGATGACCTGCTTTACATCCATGTTCAGAGTCACTGTACAACATCCTCAGAGCCTACAGGCCCTACATTTCCTGTCTAAACGTTTTAGATCGATGACTCATTCTCGATTTATTCCATCTCGACTGGATGGTGTCGAGTACGTTGAAGACTACCGCTCGGGTGGTTTTCATCCGGTTGCCATCGGCGATGCCTTCTGTGGTCGTTACAGAGTCATACACAAACTGGGATACGGAGGCTCTTCTACTATCTGGCTTGCTCGTTCACAACATGAGGGCAAGCTCGTAACTCTCAAGGTTATGCGTGCTGATCTGTCCTCTAGGACTGTTCCCGTCGACAAGGCTCCAGAACTGGCTGTGCCTAAATTTATCGCTGCTGCCTCCCACAGTACTCCTGCTATTCAAATCGTTGAGGACCACTTCACCGAGACAGGGCCAAATGGCACCCACCTTTGCATTGTTTCCCAGCTTGCTGGACCCAGCATTTCAACAATGTCAGAATGTCCTGGGAGAGTGAGCGGCAGCAGGCGCTTACGTGGAAGTCTCGCTAGGAAGGCTGCCAAGGCGGTAGCCGAAGTGGTTGCACTCATGCACAGTGCAGGTTTTGTTCACGGAGGTCGGTATCATATTCTCTCGTCTTGGTATCATGGGGAACTGACTGTACATCTTATCCAGATATCACAACATCCAACATCCTCTTCCGACTTGCTGACCGCGTTCACAAATGGTCAGACAATGAAGTTTACTCTTATTTCGGTGAACCGAACACCGAGAGGGTTGCAACTCGTGATCGGAGTCCCCCGGGTCCTTGTGCACCCGTAGAACTTGTCGCTCCCATTGATCAATCCCGTTTCACTGATTGCTCCCTACTCCAAGAAGACGTCCTTCTCATTGACTTTGGTCAATCATTTAACGCCTCCCATCCTCCAGTTGGCTATGAGCCGGCTACCGCGTTCAATTACCAGTCACCGGAAGCTCGTTTCGAATCTAGAATCGATACGGCGTCCGACGTTTGGGCTCTTGCATGCACCATCTTTGAAATGCGTGCAGGATTCCCACTTTTTGAATCTTTTCTCGGCAGTGACGATCATGTTCTCAAGGAGACTGTTCAAATGCTCGGAAAGCTTCCGGATCCCTGGTGGAACTCCTTCGGTACCCGTCATTTATGGTTCGACGACCATGGAGAGCCCAAATCTCTGGAGCTTCAACAACAAGCTCGGGTCCTGCTACCTGCAGAGAGAACGTCCATAAGAGAGAAATTTTTGAGCATTGGAGTGAATGATGAACCTACGGAGACGGACGATGGCCCAATGATGGAACCGTACGGAACAAAACTAGATGAAACCGAGGTCGAGTTGTTGGAAGACTTGCTAGAAAAGATGTTACGATACCAACCACAGGATAGGATTACTATGCGGGATGTTATTTCTCATCCTTGGTTCAGCTTAGGAACATAGCGGTGATGACATGTGAGGCCTTCAGTGACGACGACGAGCAATGCTTGTCATCGTCACATACAGGCCTACACGGTCCCACGGTTTGTATGCCCTCTATGTACTCTTGCATTCAGCGTTGCAATCCCAACCTTCAGGTCTTCATGACTCCACCAATCGTATAACTACCCAAACCAGTACTTACTACACGCCCTAATCAAATACAGAGGCTGAATCAACAATACACACTAGCAAGTCGTCCATGGCGACGCCGCCATGGCAAAGATGATCGTTTTCAGCCTGTGGACAACAACATAATGGGTAGTATTATCATTGTCCGACCACGCTGGGGGACCTGTAGATGTGCGTTGTATTCACTGCCCGAGGATGGAAGTGGGGAGAGAGAGGAGAGTACAAGGCCAATAATGCCACTCGAGAAACACCACTAATGTGCTAGAGGCCCAGTGCGTGACGGTAGGTATCGGGAAACAGAAAGGAGAAGGCGATGGTTTAACCATTCATGTGTCAGCTTTTGACCGCGATGTTGAGGTGCCGCTTTCCTGTATGAAATGAACGTTCATCAGTCCGCTGTACGCCTCAAATCGCTTCGATCCAACATCACAGTCACAGTTGATATATAGAATAGCATTATTACGACTTACGCGCGTGTGTATCAAGAATATAGAGTACACGAGAAACATCGACAAGAAACATGCAATACGACATACAAAGAGCAAGGTACAAATGACAAACAACAAACGATAAGCGAACGAACAAATGTCTACACAATTATTGTACAGCTGTATTCCCACTTCCTTCCTTGCTTCTCATTTCATTTCAATATCCACGTATCTGCTGCGGTGCAGCATGGAAAATACCATAATTGGCAGAATGCGCCAAGGGTTGTTGATGGTGATGATGACTACTGGGTGGTGTCGGCGAGTTGGAAGAGTTGGAAGGTGAAGAGTGAGATTCAGGCCACGAGAATCTAACAATGATAAAGTGCTTTGCTTTTAGTAACAAACGCCCGCCAAGCGAAATTGGACACATACCCTGGCATCATCATATTCGTCCACCAGTTGGGATTCTTGAGAGCCTGCATCGTCGCCAGCATCTCTCCATCAGAAACAGAATTGCCGTCAAAGTTCATCAAGTTGGGGTCCACGTCGAATTGGATGGCACCAGCTCCGGCTGTGTAGGTAGCCTCGGGTCGATAAATCGGTGTCGTCGACATGTCGCTCCTAAACGTGCTCTGGCTAAATGCCGGCTGGGAGGACTGATGATCCCGAGTGTTGGTTGACGATACTGAGAATGTAGTAGTCATCGAGGACGTATGAGACTGAGCGTAATCGGTTAATGAACCTGGTTGCAATTGCTGCTGAGGTGGCGGTTGGGGATGTAGACGGCCAACAGTGGCTCCATCTCGCCTGTGGTGCGATAGTAACCCAGCAAGGAAACGAGCATACAACTTGGGTGTGTGCCTATCATCAATGGCTATAGATGGCGAGCTCAGCGTCTGGATTAAGCGCCCAATAAGCTGATAGATCTCGGATCCTTCCTCCTTTGGGAGGAGATTTGAAAACTCGGGTCGAAGCAGCTAGATTGAGAAGAACAATAATGTCAGATATTGAGCCTTGTCATGTAACCTGCTAAAAAAGACATACCTTGAGCAGGAACGCGGACGCAAAAGAGGCGAATACAAAGTGACCTGTTTGGATGGGGGGAAGGGTGTCAATCTACGAAAAACACAAAAAAGGTTTGACGGGCTTTGATTCATACCGTCTGGAGCATATCGCATGTAACCGCTTGGAGCAAGAGAATCCACCATACAAGTAATGACCGCCTTGGCGGATTCGAGACACTAGAGTATCATCAGTAACTTTGGCCTTCTCCATCGTCCGATAAAAAACCAAGCTTCACCTTTATCAAGAAAATGTTATCCCCCCGTTGTACTCCTCGTTGGAATGCCTGCTGGAAACCAAAGGAGAACATGACTAATCGCGAATATGCGACGAGGCTATAGAAACGCCGAGTTTAGCAATGGCGATGGTGCTAAAGGGACCGAAAAAAAAAACGTACAACGGAAGCAGGCTGCATCTAAACTCTGCACCTCGATCTGTAGGGGATGACGAACAACACTTTGAGTGAATAATCACATGTAGCGATAACAAAACTCACCACCAGGTTTCAACGTTTCCGAGAACCGCCTCGTCCACTCTTCCTCAAACTGGGTCAAGCGGGCGTCATGATCCATCGTCACGGTCCGAAAGTCCACACGCTACACAAACAACACCGAAGCGAATTAGATTATGGTTTATCCTGTGACATGTATTGAAATGGCAAACCTTGTTGAGACCACTCGGCGAGTTGGGATCTGAAAAGATTTCTTCATGGAACCGAGCGACTATTCGGAGAAGGGCTGTATGACCACAAAGGTGGACATCATACTAGAAAAAGAACATTCTTTAGCCTTCAGCAGCAAGTAGAGTCGAAAAAAAAAACACTCGCATCCAAATTAAAGGGCGACTTTTTAAACCATTCAGCCGAGTTGCGTATAATGCTGTAAGAAAAAAAAAAACGCATCAGTATCCTCGACACTAAACAACAATGAAAAAAAACATATCCAACTCACTAATCTTCCTTGATCGTAGAAGGCTTGCCAAACTGCGTCGCCGTAGACCTATCCAAATTGAAACACATCATCCAAACTCGGGTTCTGTTCAAAATCTCCCGTTCTTGCTTCTCATTATGTGGCTTGGTTGCCGGGATCTGGTGTAAATTCAAGTCGGTTGCAATCCTATAACCAAAAAAAGAAAAAAGCAAGCGAGTTAGAAAACACCGGCATTTGTTGCGCCGGACCCCCTCCTATAGAAATCAAGAAAAAACTATCCCACCTGATAGCTAATCCCGTGTATAGCCAACTCCGGTCTTCCTCCCATCGACGGGCAGGAACAGCATAAATGCTCATAAGGATATAAGCCTGGCACAACTCGACAGATTTCCAACCGTCAACGAGCGCGTTCGCCGCGGAATGTTTCGCAAAATGCATCGCAATTGGGTAGATTTCAGACTTTTCAGCGTAATATCTTGATGATATAGCACAGACTTGATGATGATGGTGATAATGATGATGATGATGATAATCAGTAACGAGTCTACCGGAGAACAAAACACCGGAGAAGAGGGGGGGGACACTTACTAACTGTGAATAAAAAGGGACATCTCGCAAATGTAGATGCCGGTGTATGCAGGACTGGATCCAACAATGACACAAAGGGCTAGTATGAAGGTGGGTAATATTACTCTTTTTGAAAAAAGGAAAAAAGCGAGCCACAACCCACATTAACACGATTATAAAATCTAAAAAGCGAATTGAGCGTCAAATCAAGTCAAGGTCCCGAGGAACCGAGATCCAGAAGGAACGTACATTTCAAAGAGTCGATCAACATCATCTGGGGTAACCAATCCATGAACTAGTATTTCCGGCGGACTGTGTTGTTCAATCAAGGTCGCACGGATGTCAAGATCAGTGGCGGGCCCTGCCATACGCAGTAGATCAGGGGTCGGATAAAAGCAAACAGGATAAAAAGAAATGATTCTACCTGGCATGAAATAAGTGTCATTCGCCACCCCCTTTACAAAACCCAATCGGTTAGTCTATTCAAGCCCAGCAAAAACAAGAAAGAATCTACATACCACATTATCATCATCCAAATCCGCCTCGTCGAGGAGATCCTCCTTGCCTTCCTTCTTTGCATTTCGAGCTTTGGTATTATTACTCAAACTCAAATTCGCAATGAGACCCAAAGGCACATGGGAATCTGGCAGGCTAGATTGGAGCTTCTCGTCACCATCTTCGCTGTTGTCGTCTCCACTACCAGCTGCTTTGGATACTCCTTCGGGGGGGTTGCCAGAGACAAGTCCATATCGCTGCGCATGGGTAAGGTTGTCATCCTCGTGATCAGAGTCATCATCAATGGTGCTGTGATCTCCCCCTCCCCCTCCCCTAGCATCTTTGAATGCTCTTGATCCGGCTTTACCTCCGGCGCTTTGAACGCTAGACTGCAACCTGTCAAGCCAAGCCAAGACGTTACGGTTACTACTGTCTGATGGAGAGGTGGCCATGCGATATGATGCAATAGAGAGTGGTGTGGCTAGATATGGGTTGTGAAGCTGGGAAGGAGGGGAGGGTTTGGTTGTTAGTAGGTGTCCCAAGCTCTGACGATATACGTGCCGACTCACTTGCTTCAGCAACGACTCGATAATGGCATCCTTTTGCCTGATCTGGGCCAACAAGTATTCTCGTTTGCTAAACGGAGGTTCGAACGGTAGGTCAGAAACGGATGAACCAGGCGAGGATAGAGGAGAAGAAGGCGTGTTATCGTCATCATTTGCTGGAACCTCGATGGGTTCAGAGAATGTAGGAGATGATGCACGCGATGAGGATGAAGATGAAGATGAACTCATCGCTCAAAAGGCAAACAAAAGGTAATGCAGGATCACTAGCAAGACCCTGACATATATATATATGTGGGGTGGAACAGCAGAGTTGACGCTAGGCGAAAAAAGCCCATCGTTCTATATGTCCGGATTGGGGGAATGGACATTCCTTTAATGCCGGAAAGGCACCCTGGTACACGAGTTCGGGGAATATGAGCAGACCCCGAACCCTTCGTTACAGCCATATTGGGGGATAGGCGCTGAGCATTATCCCCTGGTTGTCTGCCCCGATGACCCGGTCTGTGCGTCGCCGAAACCGAGACGCCAGTGGCGTGTTGTTGAAGCGAATAACATGGCAAAAAGATGCGGCGAAAGAAAAAGAGCGAAGAGGTACAACCAACTCACTTTGGAGCAGTTCTTGGCTTTCGGCCCTCTACTATACAAACGTGACCTCCGGTTTTACACCTTTTACAGGTATTGTCGCCTTCGGGAAAATCACATTTCATCTGGTAAATCCAAGATATCAATCAATAAAATCAACGGAACGGATGAATACACGCAATGAAGGGACATGTTGCATGACAGTGCTTCGATGCTTACCTTCAATCTTTTGCAGTGTGTACATGCTCCAGGCCTTTATCGTGGGTAAGGAATCCCCACCACCACCACCAGCAAATCATTGTATGGGTTCGATGAGAGCGGTTTGTGGAGAATTGATTCATGATGAGTCAGAGAATCAGGATGACGAAGAGGAGGTGGTCAAAGACGCGTGTTGAATGGGAGAAAAATCAGAAAGTGATTCAGAGTACGCAATTCATGTCGAAGTACGAATTCCACGTCGGACAAAGGACCAAGTACAAGGCCGAGTGTACCGGTGAGATCAATTTCCCGAGTTTTTTTGGGTGGCGCGCGCACACGTGAACGATAATTGGAAGGTTTGTATGTATCGGATGTAGACAAGGCAAGGCACAAGGTTCCGTCAATATTGGGCGGTTGTAATAGCAAGGGTCGAAATAAACTCACAGTCGCAGCGTTTTACCCCTCTTCCCACCACCTCCTCCACCACCTCCACCACCACCACCAGTAGCACCTGTAAGACCACCCATACCCACACTGATACCTCCACCAAAGTCGTCGTCGTCGCTATCATCGTCACTAAAGTCCATGTTTCGACTACGCTTTGCATCGAGAGCGTATCGATCTGGAGCTGCTGCTGTTGTCGTTCCCGACGAGGACGCTCCAGGTGATTTTCGAGTACCCCGCTTGCGTTTGCCAGTGTTTCCATTGACTGCGCGAGTTTGGGATGGGGAGGTTTTGGGTGATATTGTGGAGTAGATATTAGTTCGTTTTTTAACGGGCGCTGGTGCTGGTGCTGGTGCTGGTGCTGCATGTTCCTGTGTATGGGTATGTGATGATGAAGCTGAGGGCGAGGGTGTTGGGTGGATGTTTTCTTCGGCATGACCTGACCAAGAAACAGGTGATTGGGATGAATGATTAGATGCCGATGATACCGGGTCCAAGGAATAATAATGAGCGCCGCCAGCGGTGTTGGCAGCGGTGTTATTGTTGGCAGCAGCAGGCTGGAGGTGGTGAAGATAAGAGTTTTGGTTGTAATAGCCGTATGTACCGGAATTTTGCTGGGGGTAGGACCCATACTGGTTTTCCAGACGATGAGTAAAGCTGAATTGAGCTGATGAAAAACCGGGTTGCTGCTGGTGCTGCTGGTGCTGTTGTTGTGGTTGTGGTTGTTGCTGTTGTTGTTGTTGCTGGTGTCCTGAATATGACTCTATCCATTGCTGGTAACGCTGAGCATGATACTGCTGTGCTTGATCTGAAACGTTTTCTGGGTCGTAGAATGAAGAAGTTGGAATCATGTCTGTGTGAGAGGAAGAAGAAGAAGAGGATGGCTGTTGTTGTTGAGTTTGCCAGTTTCTAGGACGGGCAGATGATGGGAGCGGAGGAGACATCTATAAAGAAGAAATGAAATTATGTGTGCATGTCAATCATTGAACGTCTTGCCTGTTCTGAAGCATTAAGCACGGTCCTCCTAGGGCCGGGTAAAAAAGAGAATCAAAGTCAGAAGTCGGTCACAAGTCGGTCAAAAGGGCAAAAAAAAGGGGAGTCCCCCACTCGAGTCCCCCCCATTCTCTATATTATACACACATCACCATCATCATTGTGTACCCAATTCAAAACAACAAGTTCTTCTCGGCATACTATCCTGCCCGAACCTTGGCTTTTTTATCTTCTAATTCCTCGAGCCAGTATACCGTTCCCTGTCACTGCATCTCTAGATTTGTACGGTTAATTTCGGACGCGAATTTCAATCCAAGGGGTTACTGTTCTTTACTCCCATGTGGCCATGCATGCAGCCCATGAGGCTGTGTGTTTCACGAGTCTCTGGCATGAATACTGGTTCCTGACGGTGCGCCCCCGACTCTTAAAGGCGTAGCACGCAGCCTTTGCAGAAACTCTAATTCACTTGGCGCAAGTGGATAAGATCCCATGCGTTGTTCCCGTACCTGTTGGCTGTCATCCCTTCTTCTCCACATGCACCACATTTACATGGATATCAGGTTCTGATGTTCGTTACCGCCGGGCCTATCCTCAGTGCTCGTAAATGATGTCTTTATCACCATGAGGATACAAGGGAGATTGAAGTATCTTCAATAAAGAAAAAGCAAACACTATTAGGTTCTTTACATCTTCGCGGCACCGCGTATTATCCCCCCACCCCCCACCCCCCGACTGCACTTTGTAAGTGAAAAGCAAAGTGCTACTTCCGCATTTGAACCTTTGGCCCATAGCGAATTGTGGGACCTGACGCGGAGACGAAGCGATCCCACCGTGGCTTTCCGTTTCTTCCATATCGCCGGATACTTCTTGGAGAACCATCCGTTGGTCACCGTGACTACGCCCTACATGCGTAGGCGAACACGGATAGTGTGTAAGGCATGTATAGGTGGAGACGAGTCAAATGAGCTTGATTGACATGTGTCCTCGACGATTGAAGGAATAAATGTTATACAGCAACAATTGGAGTGCAATATGTCAAGGTTTGGAAACGCATTCAGGATTTTTGAGCCTATGCAGTGCTATGACGCCGATGAACTGATAGATGAGCACGGAGAACTCGTATGCGTCAGTAATGTTTTCCTAAAAAAAAACCGTTGGTCAGCATAGGCGCAGAAGTATTTAAATAGTCGAAACGCACCATACGGATCTTCTGCTGTTGTCCTCATCAAAAGGACGCGTCTCGACCGAGCCCGATTTCCACGTTCTATGTACCATGCCAAGCCTAATATCGGACGGTCCGCGCAGGAGAAAATCGAAAAAAAAAAGGGTGGGGTAAGGCGAACATTCTTTAATACTCACTCAAGTCACCAAGAAAAAAAAGCACTATCCACCCTTCCCAGAAATCGAAGCTTCGGCGTTCTACCACAAAAACTTGGAGACACTTAAACAGCGCCTCGAATCATGATTGACAAGTCGAAGACTGAGACTAATAATAAAAAAGCGAATAGAGGAGATGATGGTCAGGAAGCAAAAAGAAAAAAAAAGAAAGGAAGATCTACGCAGCCTCGACTTGTCTTCTTTTTCTCATGTACACCCTTTCACTCGACCGTGCAGCACTGCTTCTCATACCACCCCAATCAGAACTAGGCACATCTGAACCTTGTGCAGTCCAAATAATGGTGAAATCTCGGTACAAAATCGGGTCTGAAATCAAGTGAGTTGACTGCCCGTCAACAGACGCTGATAATTGTCGTTGAACGCTACCTACTTAGATGTAATGGATCTCCAGACATCCTCGCAGCGTATTTTTTCGTTCAGAATGATATCACGGTACGTACGCACGCGGCGAAAAAGTGGGTGAAGATCAAAAATTGAATGCGTATACAGAAAGCCGTCCGGAACCTCGTCGCCTACGATTTGACTGCTTCCTTTCCCTTTCCCTACGAACGAAAAGTCATTATAAAAGGCGATGGATACGCTTTACATGGTGGTGCGTTACGCGAGAGAATCCTTATTAGATAAATGGTACCCGGTTCGACTTTTTGACGATTTATTTATTGGCAGCAAAACACCCATGGTCGATTTTCCAACACGTAAACGGTTCATTGAGATGGGGTAACGAAAGGGTACGCGTAGCGAAGCATAAATGGGTGTTTGAACTCGAGTTGGAGAGGGAGTTGTGGAAGGAAATGGATTGGGAGGTGGATGAGACGTTGGTTGTACGATCTGATGAGCTGGAGGATGAAGGAGAGGTTGAGGAGATGTTGGTCGGCTAGAGATTCTAAAACCGTTTGTGACTAAATTGGGGCCAGAAGACGCAATTTTACCTGGTATTTCGTGCCTTGGCCAGCAATGGGCTGAGGAAATTCTATAAAACTCCCCTCGTTCGTGCTAACGCCTGCTGAAGGTCCGGGATGTTGATAAGGCGCTCTCAAGGCTGTATCGCGAGCTTCCTATACATTCAGAATGGTTTCATTGTCTAACATCAGTTTCGAGAAAAAAAGAAGTCAGGTTCGTTCCTTACAACGAAAATAGTATCTTACTAAACCCCCCGGGCACGGCCGAGGTCACACACCTCCCCTCAATTCTTTACCTCACGTCTCCCTCGATGATTCTCCGAGTCTCGCGAGTCCATACGACGACGTACAAAAAAATGCGAACATGGGCCTCCTAGCATAAGCTGATTCGATTCTCGACAATTCTTCAGAGTCTCCATCTCCATCAAGCGCCCTTGGGAACACCGTCACAACTGCAGCTTCCATATTTTGGAAGTCACAGAACATCCATCTATCTGATGTACAGTTCCAAGCCGGATCATGCAGACCAAGTCAAAGCTTATTTCATTCAGAAGATTTCTTAGAAGAAGACACAGATCTTTAAAATAACCTGATCATGCAACAGATTGTCGGCGATCTACACGAGATGTCCAGTTTCGGACAGGAGAAAGTAGATGCCAGAATCATGGAGCCGAGCCGAGTGGACGCCTTTCGACGAGTACAAGAGGCAATACAAAAGGACCTGGGTGAGGATGAGAAGGATGAACAGGGGGAGCTCAAGCTGTGGGGCGAAGTTTTATCTCAATTAAGAGGTCCTCCTTGATATCGTATCAGGCGGTTCAAAGGAACGGCCACTGGACCGCCAAGGGACCTCATCCCATCAACGTACAATATGTGGTGCCGGAATAATCTGATGAGCGGCGACAGGTTCAACGAATGTGTTAGATCGTTATATGTGGTTTGTGCGAAATCAGTCGTGTTTCTACTCCTAAGCCTAGGGCTCGTTACCGTACCCGTACATTGCCGTCTATACGGGGTCGTATATACGGTTACGGACCCGTACCGTAGCCCAGTGGAGGGAAGGAAGGTACGGTACGGTTTACGGGTCAGTCGTAAACCGTACAGACCGTACCGTCAGACGGGTTTACGGCCGTAATACGGTCTGGGTGGGCGCTTCATGCGGCGATGGCTTCCAAATCGGGAAAAATGCCGTCGCACGACTTTTTTAGCACTACTTTGGTTCCTTTCACATCGTCGAAACCTGGGTACCACTTTCTTCAACGCCATCGGCAGCGGTCAAGAGAAGTCAGGCTCACCTTCTTGGGCCTTCATTGAACTTAGATTGGGCTGATGGCAATTTTGAGCAATGGAGGAATGGATTATTGGAGTGATGAAGGTGAGCCGCCACTTTTTTCACATATGTACCCATACTAATAACCCTCAGTAGTCTTTAATGTCAGCAATGGTTAGTGGGGGGCTCTCCAGACACAATTAAGCCATGTCCCATCGTTCAAAGTCAAAATAAAGTTCATTTCCTTGATGATCCTTTAGAGGCTCACAAACACTCGATGCAGACTCGGCAGAGCCGCGTATGGCCATAATTGGTCAAATCCCCATCACCTTGAGGCTTCTTAAGATAACACCGTATATACGGTTGATGGTACGGTTACGACCCCGTACCCGTACCGTAGAGGAGGTCAAGATGGGCTTGTACGGTATGGTTACGGGCTTGCCCGTACACCTTACGACCCATAGCTTTTACGACCGTACCCGTATACGGGTACGGTAACGAGCCCTACCTAAGCCAAACCTCAAACTAAACTTTGAGTAGGCTTCGACATACATATGATGGGTTTCCATTTCATACCAGCACTCTATCCCTTCTTACCTTTGCAAAGTCTCATCGGCTTCGCCCTCTCATAGCTGGTGAACCTTTTGTTAAAGTTCTCGACTTCCCGATTTCTCGTCCATACACATGTATACTTTAAACCCTCCATCATCAAGAAGGACCTCCTCCCAGCAAAGGTCATTTTGGGTAAGGCCGCCTTAGCCGACGCTGAGCTATTAGAGGACGAGCGTGGCTTGCAGAATCCTGGCTCACCTTGGACCGATGATAGGCAGTGTCATCATCCATTGTAACCCTTACCTCGGCATCGAGTTTCAACAAACTCTCCTCAGGTAGGGCTCCTGGCGGATCGGATACGGGTGCATCCGCTCGGATTGTTGTCGTCGAGGCCATCTGTGGATGAGAATCCGACATCCGACATCCAGTGGATGGGCGCTAACCTGGCGCTTGGGGTCCAGTGCTCGCTCCCATGTTAAAAATTTCAACCTCCTCTCCAACGTCGCTTTCTCGCACGCTCTGCCAGTCTCTGACACTTCGTTAATGACCCCCCAAAAGGCTCTAGGTTGCCTTCTATAACGACACAGAATATCCAATTCAAAGCATGAAGACCTTGGGAAGGACAAGAAATGGGAAGTGAGTCGGTATATTGTGTTGGGTATGCAATCAAACACCTGGATGAATCCCGCCCAATAGGCATTCTGTAGATGTTAAATATATGTCAGATGCAGCCAAGAAGTACTCAGTGGATGACTTCCCGTAAGGTTTTGATTCTCATTTGTCGATTCTGACAACTTTCTGAGAGAAATATCAAATTGTTTTATGAACGGTTAATTCACCATGGCATTCCTGTAAGGCCCTAGAGGATTCGACGAACGGCTAGGCTTGAGTTCCGAAGAACACCGTGAGCTCCGGATGCATTGGAGACAGGTCATGAGGTAGTATGCCCTTGCATTTATATTCTGTTGTGCAGTATACTTACAGAGTTGGTAATCAGAAACGTCATGTCTTCTTCATGACATAGAGGTAAAATACGCAACGCATTGGGCGTGTTTGCGTGGATGAAGGCCTGGCAGCCTTCCAGAGTCACGTACCAAAAAGAGGTGAGGAGCGGTTGGGCAAGGGGAGAAATTTGAAATGAGAGGCGAAAACACTTTTAGGGAGGGGGTCCAGGGGCCTCCCTAAATCCCTGATAAAAATAGATTTAGAATGACTTTTTTATTTCAAATCGCATTAAGAGAACGGTGGGTTCATGCGGGAAAATCTCGGATAATCCTTCTGAGACTATTAATTGCCTGATTTTAGGCGAAAAATCCTTACGGGAAGTCATCCACTGAATATCCGAGAGCCCACCCTGTCGGATGATCGGATGCAATCTGATCCGCCACGAGCCCTACTCTCCTGCGCTTCCTGTCATCGTTCTCTCCAATTCTACTTAGCTGTCACAGGTTTCCAGGTCTACACGAAGGGATCTCACGGGAAGGTCTATCCCTCGTGGGCCTTCCCATGTATAAACCCAAAGATAGATGAGAACATCCAGGGGCGTATGCTGGATTCACTCAAGGCATTGCTCGCGGAGGAGTTCAAGCGATACATCCACCACCAGGAAGGAGATAGCTGTAGTTCTTAGGCAACTACATGTCATTAGATCACTATGATGAAGAATTCGAGAAGCAATTGGCGAAACGACGACAGCGATAGTAGTTTCATAGTCTTCATTGCTTGTGTCAGCTTTCTCCCTGTTGTCCTGTTATCGTTGCGGCTATAGTTGGTGAAATCAAGTACCCTAATTTTTTTTACTAGAAGTATAGTTGCTCTTACTGTCTTTTCCGAGTATTCATGTACAATTTTTCTGTAATGAAGGGACAACTTTGTCCTTCGCTATACCGTGGACGTCCGTGTGTACCGTCGTAGATGGGTAGTCGTGGAACTTACATGTCAGGTTTTTCACCTAGTCATGCAAATGTGATGTTTCGATACTTTGCGACCTGCTCCACCGTTCGCTGTATCTGCCCGGGAGTGAACGTGCCAAGTACCACTCGTATAATCCATGTAATTGTTCTAACTGGTTTTCGTGAAAGGACCGTCTGCATATGCATGAGAACACAAAAACTCACGGGTCGGGGCCAAGACCAGTCTTGTCTGGACAAGAATCACGGTCTATTGGGCATTCTGAGCCCAATCCTCCAACGGCATGTCATCGACATAGTTGCCAGCACAACCACCCGGACTCGGAAAAGGTATGTAGTCCAAATTCATGTTAATATGGGGCGTATGGAGTAGTTAACCAGAGCGAACACATATGCTCAACTTCTTGAGCAAGAGTTTTTCCCTTGGTAGAATTGGGTATCTGAATCACCGATGAAGACAGAATTGTCGATTGTAATGCCGGACGCTAAAGTCGAGCTCTAGTGGAACGTTAACGCGTTAACCCTGCGTTACTACTAACCATACAAGGATATTCTTGTCAGTGAGTCTAAAAAAGATGCCATCGATTCTGAGTAGTCCTAGAAGAAAGGGTACATACGAACTCAACGACGTTATACATTAAGCCTCTTTTGCGAAGTGTTGCCTTGATAGACAGTGTTTTGAGTGGCGTTGAAATACTTGGTGTTAGTAATTATGTTGCTAGGCGGGTTTCGAATTCTGGCGACCATGAGCGCACCATGTCTCATTAACTGTCCGTATGGTCTCGTACGTGAGGCTGAAACCAGTTGGGGCGAATCCGTCGTTTAAAATGTCCGCTTGTAACACGATCGTCTCTGTATTCGAACACAGTAAGTAGGAATGACCTCATGGTGTGTCTCCTCCTTCGGACTCATAGAGCTCCTAGCGGATCGGATGAGGATCGGATACGGATGCATTCGTTCGGATGTTCGTAGTTGAGAGAAGTGAGAGAAGTATCCGTCGGATGGGCGCCAAGCCAGCGCTTGCAACGAATTCCTTCGCGCGGTGAAAATTTCTTACCCATAACTGTCAGCATTGCCTTCGCAAGCCAAGCCCAAGGTCAACCCAAAGTTGCTCGAGGAAGCCTCAAACATTCAATATTTTGACCTATAAGAGGAGGGGGAGACCAGGGAGCATAGGCTTTCAGGTGCGGGTTAATTCATCTGTTCTGTGTTCTTGTTATTCGACATAACATGTACTACCTAGAAGTGCTGAAATGCGATCCCAATTTAGTCAGATACACGGAAAATTGCTGATACAACACCTACTTCCTCCTTGAGTGTCAAAGGCGATCGAAGTAACCTTAGCTTTCCTACGATGTCCTACAAACCATCCGCCATCCGAATCCGGCTCGGATGACGGCGGATCATCCGATCCGCTAGGATACTTCGGAGGTTCCATTCGCCGAGTTGATATCAAGGTATGTCTAATACCGAAAAGAATCAGGAATGCTAAAATAGATTAACGTATACGTGGACTACGACAGCACCGTTTTCCTGGCTTCTGGCACAATTGGCAAGTGTTCCTGTTCCCGCGCGAAGCCTTCTCGCTAGCAGCAACGAAAGTGGTTTGGCTCAGTCCCGCAAAAGAAATGTGTGGTGCCCAATGTGTGTGATAATGCAAAGCACCCTACTTACTCAGGCTTCGACGATAGCTTAAGAAGCTTTTCGTAGCAAGCGAAAGTCCTTGGCGTGACGATCCAGAGATCCGGGAGTACGGTTGGCGGTCAGATCACACCGCATATAACTTTCTATCGCGGAACTTTCCGAAGGCGTCCGGACTTCGAAGGAGACACATGGACGTCTAAGCTATTCGGTTCTCACCGGCCACATTAATGAACGAGAAGCAGCAAGGACAGGGCTCGTAAATCTTTGCAAAATTAATGGCTTCCATCCATGTTCATAATAATTTAGTGATACAGCGTCGTCGAAGATCCATACTCATATATTCATAAGTAGCAAAACTGGAGCCTGCGATAGTATTTAACGGATAGTTCATCGAACAAGGTCATCTCCTACGCACCATGAAGTGGACCTCTACCGAGGTAAGACAACTTCCCAGAACATATCTTGCACCTTTGCCGCTCTTTCCTCTGCAAATTTACTTCGTACCCGGCTTTCTACCCCAAGCGCACTTAAATCAGCCATCGGTTTGTCAAATGGAAGACCGGCGGCTACGAATGTTGACCGCCGTATGAGATGGGATGAAGGCGAGTAGGATGATGAGGTGACGCCCGAGCGGGGAGTACGCCGCCAGAACGTTGTGGGACGATCTAAGGCAGAGATCAGTATGGAGTGAACGAGAGCACTTGCGCAATGACATACGTAGAGGTGGTGGTGGTTTGGGTAGTTGGCCGCCCCTTGTCTGACCATAACCGGCTGCCCATGGAGCTGAAGCAACGCTACGCGAAGGTGATGACAGCTCTGATGAACTTGAGTAGTCCGAATACGTGGTTCGACTTCGACGCTGAGAACGACTGTTATGATGTTCAAAGTCTATTTGGGAAGCATTGGGTGTATAGGCGGTTCGAGGTGTTGTTTCACCATCTTCCTGGGAAAAAGTGGTCTTGAATGGAGGTGCACTCTGAGACCGAGTTGGACGATGCCGCTGGTATGATGAACGGCCTCTGGAGAGAGGTGAAAGGGAAGCTTGTGAGTGATTATTCTGAGGGAATGATGATTCGTTCGAAGGTCGGGCGGTTTGTGGTTCCTTGTCATTATAAAATGCATCCCAAGTCCCGTCGCTGACGGTCGCTGGACTTTCGCATTCTTCAGTAGCCATTGATCCCTCTCTGGACAACGAGCCTTCGCATGAATCGTTCGATGACGAACATGACGAAGAGTCGGTCTCGTTCCCGTCTTCGCTGACTTCTCCGTCGTCCTCACAGCCTTCTGCCCGGGTGGTAGTGGTCCTTGGAGATGTAAACGGCAAATCCGTCGCAAGAGACGTCAAGCTAAACCTGCTTGAACTAGCACCGGGAATGAATGTTTTGAATAACGAAGACCGCGATGCTCCTGGTAAGGATGGGTAGAGCGGAACAGGAAGCGGGGAAAGAACCGTCAGGTCAGCCATTAGGAAGGATAAATGAGTGTCGGTTTGGTATCTTGATGGGCTGGTATACACAAGAAGAAATGAATGGACGTCGAGCCCGACGATGCGAACGACAATGACGGTGACAATGTGGTGGTGAAGTAACAAAAGTCGGATTTATTCAGTAAGTACCATGTTGATAAATAAAGCCAAATAAACAAGTACGCCAGTCCTCGATAAGAGCCTTCTATATCATTCTTTCTTCATTTCCTGCTTCAATGTTCACCATCTTGTCTGTTTTAACTTGGATTATTCTTGACTTGCAGCACTTTCCTGGAGGTTAATCTTCTGAATACTGGTGTTTCTGGACTAGGACTTGCACAAACTGGCAACCCCCCTTCAGTCGCCCTTATAGACGATCCCGGTACACCTTGTACAAGTCGAGCGCTTCCCATCAACATCGTCATCAGCAAATCTGTTTTTATACCTACGCCTTGAGCGGAATACAATGCGGCTTAGTTGTTCTTCTTCTCGTACTTATTGATAAGTGCTAACAGCCCTCCATGATATAAACGCCCCCCAAAAGGCCAGCTCTGCTCATCGAGAATCCCCACTCAATGCATTTCGACGTCGGAATTTTGCTAATCAGTAAGTACCCCTCCGGCCGCAGTCATGTCTTCATTCATATAACATGTCACATCCAATCAGGTCTACCCTACGTCTACAGTGCCGTCCCTCTCCATGGACAAGTGCGTTGGTTCTATTCATCAGAGTCGTTCAGAATCCTAACTTTATACAGATACATCGCGAAGCCGTCCATTTGAACACAACTATGGAAGAGTATCAACCCCCTCGAATGGTTTCTGCTACGCATAGCCAGGAGGTGCGTCCCATAAACTCGCGTAGTTGAAATGAACTAACATTCAGGCTTATTCCAGGTGCAAGCTGGGCGCAGCGCTGGTGGAAAGTCGAATTTGTCCATAGAGCATCGAGAACCAGCCGCCTCACCAGAAGCGGAGCCTTTTTGTCGATGGGGATGTTTCCGTTGATCACAGTATCGCCGCTCCCCATAGAAGTATGATAACGGATCATTGCTAGATCTGCAAAAAGACGTCCTTGTCGGTCTTGTAGTAATATCTTAATTTAACGCACAGCAGTCGAGAGTACCCAATCTAACACGACTTCCAAGATCACCTAGGGCAATATGCCCTCAAGAGTGCCCGGGACAGCATACGAGTCCCAGATGTTTCAACGACCACTGAGGACACCCGTGGAGTCAGTCCGGTCAAATTGCGGACATTCATATATCCTCGAACAAACAATCCAGGACGTGTACTCGTATACCTGGCTCCACGATGCCTAGTCTGCTGAACACCAGTTCGAGAGAATTAAAATCAAAAAAATTCCTCGTGCACACCTCAAGGCAACACAAAGCACAATTTTCGGAGCTGACCCAACGAATCCGAAAAGTGGGTAAACGCAAGCACCCAAGGTACTCTACCAGCCAGAACATGTACCCATCTCGGTCAGTGGCGCACCTCCTTTCAAACAGTTCGAGAAGAACGGCTGGAGTGTCAATGGGGACCGAGTTTATGTCTGCAGTGAACCACTAGAGGGGACGAAAGAGCGTTCAAATCTCGGAAGCTAGTCTTTTTTCCGCTCGACTACGAAAATGAGGCATGTCGGAGAAAGTCAATGCGGCGATCTTCCAGAAAAGAACTAGGGAAAGACACTCAATTGCACGAGTAGAACTTTGATGACTGTGGCAAATCAAGAATATGAGGTGGTGATAGCAGTCATAACGGAATATCCACCGCAATACGTATTCTTCAATCCTCTTCTCGGTTTATCAAAATGTCTCGGATTGTCGCTTTCGCTGCTTGACGTCGTAAGGACCCAGGTGAAGCTATTCTATGCTCATTCCCAGTCTGAAAAGAAAGCTGCTCAACGTCGGCCATACTTACCATTCATAAATGTATATGGCCAACCCAGAGCCATCGACAGTGACTTGGTGAGATGTGTGAGAATGGGCTGATAAGTGTACACTTCGTAGATGCACCGTCGAGTAAGTGAAGATGATCGCCACAGTTTTTACCCCTGCAGGGTCTGAAGCTTAAACGTCACGTACTGGTGACCCAGTGCGAGCGAACAAGCATTCGCAATAAACAAGTCCTTTTTGACATGGCGGTTTGATCGTAGTGGCCCGGTGTGGTGTTCTGCGAGTGCGAATCTGCGAATTTGGGTAGGTTACAAATTGGCAACACTTGTTATGAAATCATTGCATTGTGGTGTTCATTTTACGCCCTTTCCTTCTTGTATTCGGATATGAACGCTTTGGAAGATGGAGGAATCAGAACTAATATGGCCAGAGGGGCGCACAGCAGTCGTCATCCAGACGGACCAATGTATGAGCGTGGTACACTACCTTACTAGTAACTAGCCCAAAGAGACGTGTCTCGACGAAATCCGATATCAGCGGTGTGATGCGATGTGATACCGTACTTGTCGCGGCGTTTCTGGGTCAAGCTTGAGTGACTCTGTCGAACCGGTCCCAATGGTTGCAACTAGTCCAGATCTTTCGACCTCAAAGTCTCCTCGACCCAGTTTCTTCTACACATCCACCAAGAAAAAATTCCCGCGAATCCCGACTCGATTTCTTGTCGTAACTCCCGTTGAGTTAAAAAAAATATGGTGTTATCGACGCCCCCGAGACACTAGTTTTCAAGAAGCTTTTCGAGATGGAATCGTGATGGTCGACTGGCTTGGTACACGGTGTGTATCACCATTCCTTTTGCTTCGTTCAACAATCTGACAACTTTCTCGACGTTTTTGGAAGACATGCATGCTTGTCACCGTCGTACTACGGACTCTGAACTTCATACGTTATGGTTACATACAAGGCGATATTTTGCGGCATAGGGTTTGGTGGCGTAGGGCAATGGTTGTCGGGCCTGGATGGTAGAACGGCGTTGAGAGCCTGGTCGCCCGTCCGTCAGAGTCTGCTCGTGGTGTCTCCGTCTCGGGAGCCGCCATGGTGTGTGCTCAGTTAGAGCGATGTGTAATATCTAGCTGACCATTATAGGTGTTCTTCTATGTAACGCAATGGAACCGATGCCTACAAAAACTTATCCAGGATCATCGTCGGATCACATCGATCTAGACTCAGAACTGAAAAGCACGCGTCGAAAACTCTGGCCTGTTTTACACAGGTACTACGATCCGCTGCATGCCCATGTACATTGTCAATCACCAACATCTACGCCAGTAAAAGGCAATAAGACACAGCTGTAAGGTTGCTCTACCACTGGCTCAGGGGGGGGGGAACTTCTACGCTAACTCCCTCAGGCTAGCAAGCAGCTGTTGAATCGATTATCCGAGTTACTCCAGTCCAAAACTGGCTAATGAATCGGACAGACGCTTGCTCCGTCTAAAATCCTCCCTACAGAGATGTTCGGTATCTCTCACCACGGTTTTCCATAGGACGTGTCCGCCACTATCTAGTAGATTCATCTCTCGTATCTGTGCTGTCATAGGATATGATTTCTTGAATTAGCTACTGTACTGCCAATAGTAATGTCGCGACGCTTGGCGGTCTGGACTGCAGGAGAAAGAATTTCAGGGCAGAAAGCTTCTCGAACTTCGTTTGCAACAAGCCCGTAGAATCCGATTGGGAAAGCTTTCATTTCGGTTCTGACACGTTCTTTTGCGGTTCTTCGCGTCCAAAGTAGTGTCCATACTATTTTCTGCTATCGCTTCGCGTACCACACTGAGGACGACCCTATTATCTCGACTTTGGACCCCAGAACGTGAAAAGAAGTCTATCGATCCGCTGAGGGTACATCCTTGGAATACCCTAGACTTTTATCGATGCTGTGCGTATCAAGCTGAGGCGAACATGTCAGAAACCTTCTGTGAGAAATGAGCTAACAACCTGCCTTGATTATCCTGCCTGCAGACGTCATGGTGTATCTGAGGTCCAATTTCTTGATTTCGTGTGCACCCGGTAAGTTCGGTGATAATCTGCACCGAGGATTGGCAGTCCGATGCTCTCCAACTGAGAAAGGATGAACTCAATATCGGCTATTCTGGTAGTGCTCGGTGGTGCAGTGGCGTTAGAAATTGAGTGCGTCCGATGAGCATCCGATGAGGTTTCGAGACTTGTCGAGATAGAGGTGGTCGATTACGAGTAGTCCTCGCAAACGGGCATGTCAAGGATGATGTCGTTCGGTAGAATCATAAAGCATGCAGTTGGTGGGGGGAAAAAGATCGAGAATACTAAAATAAAGCGAATTAGCACAGGGATATCCGAATGCCTCGGGCAGACTCACCCCGTATTTCGCTACCGCCCCACTACTTGACCTTGTTGATAACACAGGACAGGTCGCTTATTGGGCTCCACTTATCATCAACAGACTGCACAACATTCTGATTGTACAGGATCGACATGCCATGACTTAAATATCCGAGTCAGAAGAGGTTCAAGTCACTCACCCGGTGATATCACCCTATCAAACCGGAAGATTGACACCATTTGAGATCATTGCAGAGGCATGGAGCTAGAATGCAAGCTTTGACCTCGCCAGAATGCCTACCTTAGCATCACCTTAATTCTGAAAACCTCGTATATCGGGGATCAACCATCGAACTTGCATGAATAGGTGCAGAATTCATCGACCTCCTTGTCCCCGACATAAATGATCCAACTGGATAAAGATCCAATGCGCTATATCCTGCAGTGGCGGCAGAGTCAATGGAAGACCGTCTGTATTCGTCTTTGCGACTGTCCGACATGTTGCCGACATGTGTGTGTTGTTTGAGTCTTATTTCGGTTGGGGGTGTTCGGTTAAGGTAGCCTGAACGTTGGCTACCGAAGCGGGTCCGCTGGAGTTGGTGAAGAACGTGTCTGTTAGAAAACAGCGATGGTCTTTTGGAAAATGACCTTGGCGAAGGTATCTGGCTCCTGACAGAAAGCACTGCTTTTTCGTAGTATTCAGACTTTTTGCGGCCGGTTAGACTAGGGACAACCTTAGAGCGCCGAGATGGACTTCAAAACGATGCCGATTATGAGGTGTGGAATACATTATTTCGTGAATCGTGGGGTAAATAGGGTGGTATGCATTCCAGCAATGCCAGTCTTGAATACGTCTGCTTGAGCAGGTAACAAAACGCGCCCAGTGGTGGGAATTGGGCAGACGGACATCCAGGGGTAGGTGAACGCATATTACTTTTTGAACTGCAGTTACCGGGGACCATTTAGTATGGACATTGTACCGAGAAGTCTTCTGTTTACCTGTTTTCCTGAGCTTGTACGAGATTCCGAGCCTACTAGGTCGGTGAGGTGTCACTGTCAGTGCGTGCTAGTGGTGAGGAAGTTACGTTTCCTAATTGGGTAGTCGCAACGAGTTTTTCGCCGCATTACGCAAGGGGATGATGCCTTTCGTTATCACGACGGCCGTGGCTCTAACTCTGCATTCTTCTCAGGTTCGAGTCGGTAATTATTGACAGGTGATGTTCCATTTTATCTGTATCTGTGGCGCAAATTCATATCTTTCTTTAGGGGAATCCAACCTACTTCGGCTTACACAGCATGCGCCAGTTTACAACACTTGTGTCTTCGTGCGGAGTCAAGATACGACCTTTATAAAGGCGTCGAGCTTATCGCACATCTTGGTCCTCATTGAACTCGACTTCAACCCGAGAGCTCATAACACATTCTGCCAAAATCATGGTTTCAACTCCATCCTCTGCCATTCGCCCCAGCTATGCCACCACTGACTCTCATGCCATGGCCATCGTCGGTGAGTTAGCCTTTCTCGTCCAACAATATACGTGTAAACTGACATGATTTCTCTCACAGGTACCTCCATCGCTGCCCCAGGCGGCGTCGACGATGGACTAGACACTGAGGAGTTCTATGAGTTCCTCAAATCTCGTGGCTCCGGTATCATCACTGTACCCAAAGATCGCTGGAATGCTGAAGCTTATCATGGCGCTCAACCTGGCAAAATTGTTACTGTGAGCCTTTCTCTCTACAGGACTCGACGCATGATCTCAACCATGACTTTTGCTAGACCAAAGGTGGTTACATCCCAAACGCTGTGAGTATCAGTACCTATTGCTTTGCCTTTTGGTACTCATTACCTTTCAGACATACGGAGACACGCAAGAATTCGGTATCACTCCTGCAGAAGCTGCCCAGATGGCTGTTTCTCAAATAGCTTTGTATGTCCTTAACCTGATTTCCCTCTATGTCTACTCTAACCATCCTCTTTCCTCAGGCTTCACCACGCCTTCAACGCTTTGCAACGCAGTGGAGTCGACTACCGAGGCACGAACACTGGCGTGTATGTCGGTTGCACGACTGGTGCAGCACCCCACAACGTAGACATCACCGAAGCCGGAGCGTAAGTTGACACTACTTGATTCGCCTAGTATTAATCTGACGTTCAATTCACAGATACTACATGACCGGTAGCTCGATATCTATCAATGCGAATCGTATCAGCTACGTTTTCGACCTGACTGGTCCTTCCTTGCCAGTCGATACGGCCTGCTCTTCTAGTTTGACCGCTATGCATCTCGCTGTGCAAGCTGTTAGGAATGGAGAATGTGACCAAGCTGTTGTTGCTGGAGTCAACATCCTTCTCAGTCCACTTGAGACTGCATCCTTCAGTCAGCTCGGAGTCCTCGGCCCAGATGGTATCTCGAAAGCTTTCGATGAAGATGCAAACGGTTACGCGCGTGGTGATGTTGGTGAGTCACCCTCTAGCCTTCTTGATTTAGAGTTCTAGATTGATCACTGTCATTCTTCAGTCAGTGCCGTGGTTATCAAGCGTCACGATCTTGCTGTCAGGGACTATGACCGTATTCTGGCCACTCTCGTCGGCACTGCTCTTACGTCCTGCGGATCCTTGATGGGATCTCTCACTACACCTAGCCCCGATGCTCAAACCAAGGTCTGTGGTCTTTAAATCTGGATTGAAGCTTCGTCTGACTATCGTCACAAAAATAGGCTATTAGGAATGCCTACGCCGATGCTGGTCTAACACCCAACCAAGCCGACTTCGTTGAGTTACACGGTACTGGAACTATCGTCGGAGATCAGTACGAGGCCAATACGGCAGGCGCATGCTTCTCTGACGGACGTGACGGTCGAGAAATCGTTATCGGCTCAGTCAAGAGCAACGTCGGTCACGGTGAAATGGGTGCTTATATGAGCTCTTTGGTCAAAGTATGTGCACTGCCGTCTTGCGATTCTTTCTGATGTTAATGCATGGTTCATCAGGTTGTCATGATGTTGGAACGCAAGCAGATTCTTCCGAACGGATACTTCAAGAAGCCTTCTTCGAGGATCCAATTTGACGAGTATAAGCTGCGGGTACCTATCGAAGTCGAGGACTTTGTTCCCTATGACGTCGAGCAGGGTCTCATCGCGTCGATTTCTTCCTTCGGATTCGGAGGTACGTTAATCGTCCATTCCACCTAGCTATTCCCCGACTGACAGCTGCTCAGGATCTTGTGGTCACACTGTCCTGCGAGAACACGATGTTAGGCCCGTCCTCCCTGACTACGAAACGCTAAACTCGGGACCATATCTCTTCGCCGTTGGAGGTCTTACTCCTCGTTCAGTCAACACTCTCATCGAGAGCTACAAAGCCGAGTACGCGGATGTCGACCCTCTATCCCTATCTGAACACCTCGGCTCGCGTGCTCGCCAATTGAGCTGGCGTTCATTCGCAGTTGCAGATTCCTTGGGCCAGGCAAAGTTCACTGAACCTGTCATGGTCTCAAAACGTGCTGTTCCTTTGATCTTTTGCTTCTCTGGTCAAGGTGGGTTTACTCATGCCTATCCATTTGTAAGATGTACTAATCAACTCTTGATAGGCCCTCAGCACTGGCAACAGGGTCGCGAACTCTTCTCCCGATACTCTGTCTTCCGTGAAAGTATCTTGGCTTCCGACAAAATTTACACCGAGTACACAGGAAAGTCCTTCCTTGAAACCTCCGGCCTCTTTGTCCCCAACCCTCCTGCGAACTCTATCCTCGCCAAGTCCCTTTCATGGCCCGCAGACGCCATCTCTGTTTCCATCACTTTCTTCCAGATCGCTCTTTTCGACCTTTTGATCTACCTCGGTCTCAAGCCCGACGCCATCGTTGGACACAGTATCGGTGAAACTGCTGTTCTTTATGCCAGTGGTGCTATGCCTCGCGAGGTATTGTCGCTGTTCACATTTAAGAGTTTTCGCGCTAACATGTTTGTAGATGGTCGTCAAGATCGCCGTTGCTCGAGGTGCTGCTCTTCGCCTCGTTGACAACATTGGTGGAGCCATGGTCGCTGTCTCTGGTTGCGACCTCCGAACAGTCCAAGATTATGCCGAAGCAGTCGTTGACCTTTCCAACAACCCGACGGCGGGTGTTACCGACTCTCTCCACGTGGCAGCTCGGAATAGCCCGACCGACTTTGGTCTCTCGGGTGCTGAGTATCTCGTCGACGAACTGGCCAAGTATATCGACCAATGGGTCTCTGGGGTCTCTGCTCGCAAGCTTCGTGTCAGCACTGCTGTTCACTCTCCTTATGTCGATGCTTGCGAGGCCCAATACCGTCAAGAGCTCGCTGCAATCTTTGAAGCACACCCTGGTACCCACAAGCCTTCGCTTCCAGTGATGTCAACAGTGACAGCCGAGTTCGTTGAGAAGGAGTACACAATCGACTACCTCTGGAACAACCTTCGTCAACCTGTTCGCTTCTCTGATGCTATTCCCAAGCTCATCGAGAAGCACGGTGAAAACACGACCTTCGTTGAGATTGCTCCTCATCCCGTCTTGTCTCAAGTATGTGCTCTTTTCTCGTGCTCTTTTCCAACTCTAATTGGACTATCCATCAGTACATCAAGCAAATGGGTGCCTTCGAGTCGGTCGCGGGTAGCAAACGTCCTCCTTCGGCTCGTCACATCAAGGCTGGTCAACGCCCTCCTACCGAGCTCGATGCACTGTACGAAGGGATTGGCCAGCTGTTG
Organism: Moniliophthora roreri; assembly: GCA_001466705.2. Lineage (NCBI taxonomy): Eukaryota > Fungi > Basidiomycota > Agaricomycetes > Agaricales > Marasmiaceae > Moniliophthora > Moniliophthora roreri. The sequence goes on from LATX02000206.1 coordinate 61,428, forward strand.
GCTTCAGGTGTCAACTCGGTATGTTTACATTTCTCTTGTTGTCGACGATTCACTGATATCGGGTAAACAGGTCAACTTTGCACTCCTTAACGGTTGTCCTCCAGAGAACTTCCTTGGACCTAAGTACCCATTCCAAATGAAGTACTTCCCGGTCGCACCTCGTGTTCCCAGCTATGTGCGCAAGCTGCTCCCTGCCGAGAGACCGCTCAACAGCGAACGGCTCCGTATCAGCCCCCATCTGCCTGAAGATTGGATGGCTGATCATGTTATCGATCACTCGGTGAGTATGCCTAAGAAGGAGAGGGCGTCGCGCTAATCATTGATCCGTTCAGAACCTCATTCCTGCTGCTGCGTATCTTGAAATGGCTCTCGAGTTCCCTGACGTCACTTCAGTCTGGGACTGCCGTTTCGAGTCTGCTTTCATTCTCGATGGTTCGGTGCCTGCCGCAACCTTGAAAGTATCTCGGGACGGAAACAGGTGGAGTGTCAAATCTTCAAGCGCTCTCCGTTAGTACCTCTTCGTTTCATTTCATGGTCATTTTACTCACTCATAACGCAGAAAGCATGCAAGGCGACCTAACATGGACCCGTTCTGAGCCGTCCTTCGACTCTATCCATGCCTACGGCAAGCTTGGATACGGCAAGCCGGAGTTAAGACCTGGAGCTATCACCCATGTTGATGTTGATGCTGTGATTGCTCGCTCGAAAGTACAAGCTTCGCATGAAGCACTTTACGATGAATTGAGTCAAGTTGCCCAATTTGGAACAGAGTAACCCTCCCCATATTTTCTTGCTATTAACACCTCTCAACGTTTGCTCTTTCAGGTTCCGACGGCTCCAGAAGGCCTACGCCAATGATGTGGACGGTATTGTTTACATTAAAGGTCACGGTGACAGCTTGACTCGTACTGGGTACACATTCCATCCTGCTCTCATGGATGCAGTATTCCAGGTATGTTTTCATCCTGACATTGTTGGGGTCAAATTTCTTACCACTCATTACAGTCCGGTGTCTGTTTTAACATGGTTTGTTTGTTCCTTGTTGCAGTAATTAAGGCCTAACCGTATGCCAGGTGTTCGATCATGTCAACGTCGGAAACCCTGAGCGTACATTCATGGTAATTCTACGTCTTACACTTCTCCATGAACAGCATAATCATTGAATGTCTTTCCCCAGCTGCCACACTCCTTGCGTCGCGGATTTAGGAATGATGGAAGCACAGAACCGCTTATCTTCAACGGTGACTTCCGTATCTACGCTATCCTGGCTGATTGGTCGCCGTACTCGGCGACATATGACTACTATGTGCTGAACGACGATAATGATGTCGTCTTCACTTTTGAAGGCGAGTTTTGCTTATCAACTGGCAGCATACCTATCATTCTGACTTCGCACGTAGGCCTGCGTTTCGAAACGGTGCAGCAAGACCAACAAGCAATCAAAGAACGTTTCAGCATGATTTGGCAACCCCGTGGCTTGCCCAAGTCGAATAACAGTGGTCATGTTACACTTGAGGATGATTCGGTTTTGGAACACCAAGAGTTGCTTGATGTTCTAGACAAGCTCGCCTTGGGTTACACCAAGAAGGCTCTAGGGTGAGCTTCGGTTCACTGCCTTTTGCATTACAAACCCCTCATAGCTTGAACAGGCGCCTTTCTCAGAACTTCGAAACGGCTCTGCCTGACCGTAAACGTTACATGGAATGGGCACTCGAGCGAACTGCAGAACGGGCTACTGAAACCTTCTTGGAGTTGAGCGATGTATCTCCGGTGATGAGGCAGAAGTATGCTTCTTTGTTCGAACTCACGCAGCGAGTCGGAGAAGGGCAGACAGGTATTTCTCTGCTTTTGAAGTGCTAGGACAGGTTCTGACAGATTCTATAGACATTTTCGTAGATTCAAAGGCTGCCGTAGACATCCTCTTCCGAGATGACCTCATGAGCCGAATTTACGAGCATCCACCTTTCATCGGCAGTATATTCGACGAAACTGTCAAGCAATTCGTCAAGCTCGTCAAGGATGCCATAGAAGCCGGCAAACGCGTTGTTCGTGTGCTCGAGGTACGCTGGGAATTGTTCAAAGCAGCTCGTTGTTAATCAGGTATTGTAGGTCGGTGCTGGAACCGGTAGGTTCACGGCTTTGCTCGGTCAAGCTCTTCTAGATGCCCAGTTGGAACTGTGCTACGTCGACTACGTTTGCACGGACATTTCCATTTCTCTTGCTCAGGAGGCCACAGCCAAGTGTCCCTGGATGACAATTGTCCCTGTTGCATTCGACCTCAACAAGCCACTTGATCAACAAAGTATCGATCCCGCGAGCTTTGATATTATTGTCGCATTCGATGTGCTCCACGCGACACCAAACATTAACGATACCGTTCGTACTCTCCGTGAGCTCTTACTTCCTGGAGGGCATCTTGCAATCATCGAACTGGATGGAAACTCATTCGCCACTGGTGCTGTCGGAAGCATCTGTATGTAACATTCCTGGTCCTCTAATTCTCTTTCTCTGTTGCTGATGACCTTTATAGGGATGGATTACGTCTTTGGCTCTTTCTCAGAGTGGTTTGGTGTTTTGGAACAGCGTCCGGCCTCTCACTGCTCTCTGAGCAAATCAGAGTGGAACAGCGTCCTGCATTCCGAAGGATTCGCTGAGGGGCTCTTCCTCACATCAACCGGGGCTACTGTTTCTCATATGGCATTCGTGTCCCAGACCACTGAGACGGCTCACGAACAACAAAGCTCTCCAACTCCTTCTACTCCCTCGCTGCAAAGCGACCACAGTCCTCATCTTAGGTCATTCTCTTTCTCCTCAACGCCCCTCCCCGTTACACCCAATACTCCTGGCTTCAGTGGAGATCCAACCCGCAGTGTCTTGTCAATCGACAACGAGCATCAACTGTCGAAGAAGTTGGAGGGTGGGGCCACTTCCGCTGACAAGCAATCGCAGATCATTGCTCCAGGCCCAATCACACTTGAAGACCAACGCTCGTCGTCTCAATCTCCAGAGCTGTCACTACCTCCCAATACAATCATTCGTCGATTCACGGCTGGGGATGAGGTCGAGTTAGTCAGCTTCGTCGCTAGTCTCGACTCCTCCCTTCCGTTGAAGATTTGGCTCTACACTGACACACAGAGCGACAACGCTACGCTGATCGGACTGACCAGAACGCTCAGGCATGAATTCGGTTTCTGGAAGGTGTATCTTATCCTCTTCCATCCTTCTTGGAGCTTTGCCAACCAAGAAGAGTTCATTCGTAACCAGCTTATCCCTCTTAAGTGGTTGGACGCGGAAATCATGGTTGATGAGGATGGCACCATGCGAGTGCCACGTATTGTGACAGGCGCTGCCCCGTCAACCACGGAGATGGCTGATTCCAAGCCACTGCAATTCGATGACTCCCAGTTTTGGCGAGCGCTCCCTGCCCCACTGAATGCGGATGATGTCCAAGTCGCTGTGTCCTTTATCACACTTTCCAGTGTAATTCCAGGTCATTCCGAGTTCTCTGGAAAAGTCACCAGTGTAGGGTCAGAGGTGGAAACCTCTTTGATTGGGAAGCGGTCAGTTTAACCCTTTTTTTCTTTGCCTTCTACTGAGAACTAATTCTTTCTGCGGTACAGCGTGATGGGTGTCACCAAGTCACCTAAAGGCAACTTTGTGGTTTGTCCTAAAGGTTGCATAACGACGATCCCGGATAGCATGAGCCTTCCCCTCGCTGCTGCTCTTGCCGGCCGCCTCGCATTCACATCTTCAGTTGTGGCCGATACCTTGGCGAATGCCAAAGGTGGCGTTCGTGTAATTCTCCACGCCGCTGACTGTTCTCCAGCTGCCGTCGCAACATACATCTATCTCCAGGAGCGCAATTTCGATATTTTCGTGACAGCAGCGAATCCGTCTACACATCAGATTCCTCATAAGGAAGTTTTCGACTCAGGCAATGTTGAGATTTGGTCGCATGCTGCACGACAATGGGCTGCTGAAGGTGCCGACTTCATCTTCAACTTCGAAGATGGAACTGTAGTCCTTGAGGAATCGATTGAGAGGCTAGCTCGTCGTGGCACCCTTTGCCAAGTCGGAACTCTCTATCCTCACCGCCTCCGTCCAGGTCAGCGATTCGTATCTGTTGAATTTGACTGTCTATTCTCTGGCGAACATAACGTTCTGGAAGAAGCCATTCAGTCAACTTCCAGTCAGACTATTTCTCGTATTTCCCCCTCAACTCTCATCTTCCAGGCGGATGCTCTCCAATTGGCACACTCAAAAGCCAGCCTATACAAGGATCTCTCGATTATGTTGGACTTCGAGACGTTACCGAACAACATGACTGTCTCCAAGCCTGGTAGACTGCGTGGTACGAATACATTTGACCCTCGTGCATCCTATGTCGTTATCGGAGGCATCGGTGGTCTTGGAATTGAGATTGCAAGATTGCTGATCGAGAAGGGCGCCCGGCACGTTATTCTGACATCACGATCGGGTAGCAAGGTACGTTATGACGTATTTGCACAGATACGTCTTTCTTACCTCTCCTACTTCAGGCATTCGACGATGGTCGGCTTGTTCGGGAGAGGAGGGTCCTCAACTTCTTGCGCGAGAAGCCCGGGGTTACTATCGACCTGGTTGCCGTGGACTGCCTTGATGCGGCAAAGACGAAAACTCTTTTCTCCAACTTACCGAATGTCGCTGGTGTCTTCTACGTCGCCGTGAGATTAAACGACTCGCTATTCCTCAATCTCACTACCCAGGAAGACTGGTCAAAAGGTGTGTATTGCTACGGTGTCATGCGAACCGCTCACCAATTGGTTTTCAGTGTACGATGTCAAGGTCAAGGGTCTTCGCATTCTCTTGGATGCTGTTGATCCCAGAAAACTCGATTTCCTTGTCCTGACGAGCTCTATGGCAACCGTCAGCGGTTCTCCCGGTGCGCCCATACCCAGCTCGACAAGATTTACATATTTATTTTATTATCATAGGTCAAGCCAACTATGCTGCAGCCCAGACCGAAATGGAGGCGATGGGTGCAAACATTCCCAATTGCATTTCAGTCACCGTTCCTCCTCTAGTAAGTCTCAATGTGCATGTTCTAGTTCAAAGCTGACTTAGGATTAGACCGACGGTGGTGTCTTTGTACGAAGTATGCCTACTGGCAATGCTCGTAACGCGGCTCTCGACAAAGCAAGTCCTTCCGTCACCCATGAAAAACGCTTTTGCTGACAACATTGTACCTCGCAGTATAAGGATCTCGGCATGACTGGAATGAAGTTGGCCCGTCATTGCGTCGATGCTATCTGGACTATTGGAACGCCAGCCTACCAACCAGTCTACATTCCCGCGACCAACTGGAAGAAGGTCATGGAGGGTAAGTGTCCCGAATTTTTGTTATGCGTGGTGACTCATGCAAACATAACCACTAGTCGCTGCTCCTGAATACCTTCAATCTAGTATGAGACACTTGTTGGTCAAAGAGACCACTGACAGTGTAGCAGCCGACGGCGGCAAAGAACAAACCATTCTTGGAGCCTGTGCGGCTGTGCTATCGCTTGACATTGACCGCGTCGAAGATAATATTCCTCTCGCTAGCTACGGCTTGGATTCATTGACGTCGGTTCGCCTCAGTGGTGTTCTCAAGGCTCGTTTCGGGGTTGAAGTCACACAGCTGCAGTTGTTGAGTCAGACTATGACAGGTACGTTCGCCCTCCCCTCCTGCTCCTCTCGATCTGACGACCTTTTCGTAGTTGCGCGCTTATGTCAGCTCCAGGAGGAACAACAAGCATCTGTCACCACAACCGCCACCGCCAACGATGACCGCACCCAAGTCGATCCGGCCAAGGTGCATGAAGCGGATATGGATCAAACTATTGTGCGGCTCAACACTCCAACCGAAGGCACTCCTCTCTTCCTCATTCACGGTGCTGGTGGAGGTATCGTCGTACTTGTCAAAGCAGCCCAGAGGGTTCACTATCCTGTCTATGGTGTGCAGGATACTCCAGAGGCACCCATCACCGGTAATCTCCGCCGATTGTCAGAATTCTACTTGATGAAGATCCGGGAGAAACAGCCACACGGTCCTTACAGACTTGGAGGATTCTCATTCGGAACGTGCTTGGCTTTGGACATTTCCCTTTTACTGCAACAACAGGGCGAGGTTGTCGAATCATTGGTGCTCTTGGATGGTTCGCCTACTCTCTTCAAGCGACCTGCATTCCAGTCATATCTCATGGGACGCATCCAAGACGGCAGTTTCCAGGAAGACGTATGTTACTTCCTTCGATCTGATCTCTTTCGGTGCTGAATTTTTATCCTCAGATCCTCGATGTCGTCAACGACATGGCGTCTAGTGGAACGCTCGATGACGCGGAGGATTTAGGCCGTCAGTTTGCTGACCACTTCCAGCGTGCCAAGGAAGGTGGAAGTGGACCAAAATGGGTCGCTCGCTTCTGCACTGCCTATGTCGCTCACCTCATTATGGGTCTTCGTTGTGGTAAAGAGTTCAACGCTTTAGAGGCGAAATACGGAAAGGATGCGATGGGTGCTTGGCCAGCAAAGAGGACCGTGCTCGTGCGTGCTCTCAGCGGTGTATCTGCTGAACCTTATGCAGCCGGTGCTTCGGAGTACTTTGACTTGGACGTCTATGGCTCAGGCGTGGAGAAGCATGACCTGCCTGGCACGCACTTCGGCATCCTTGCACCCAAATCCGGACTCGACGCCATTCTCGACAAACTGCACTAATTCATTGCATATGTATTATCATTCAGATCAAAATCCGCCACTAGATGTTTTTGTTAATTGTATAATACGATCTCTCGGACTCTCCTCGAAATGTAGTTTCTTTCATTCATCTTCATGAAATCAGGTTTCCTTGGATGTAATCCAGCCGGCCCCCGAGCTGCTAATTGTCTCTATGGGCTGTCCAAGGAATGTGAGCGAGTCGAGGTGAGACCAGGGTGAGACACTGTAATAGCCAGTACCATTTGTGCTCTTCAGCGGCCAGCCACTACCCCGGTACGACCTCAAGATCTCAAGGAAGAGGCGTCCAGAATTATTCTGAACGCGTATCGATTGCAATGAATGCAATCTCTCATTCTAAATGATCCGAGTTTTCCCTAGTCATCTGGAGGAACGCGTCATGCTCAGGAGGAACTACCCTTCAAAAAGTACCTCGACGATACCACATTAGCCATTCTCTGCCAAATTCAGGCGTAGTATTGGTAGAGTCAACCAAGATGAATGAGAGAGTCTGTGTAGCTGATGAAAGAAGAGAATTGACGCGCGTCACTGGGAACGCTCCGAACACGCTGTTTACATGATGGATAGGCATGTACATCTCTCCGGCTGCCTTCATCCTTAATAACCATATAATCTTAACCAAAAGACTACTGAATAACAGTCAGAATCTACAGGACTCGACTAGGAATCTACCAAGGTATGCATTCCCATACTTTCAGAAACGCGCCCATTTAGTAACTCATGATAGCGTTGCTTGCCGAATTCCTTAGGACTCGGAGCATTCATTTCATACTTTTGGAACGTAAATATTCACCCGAGAGCCTTGCCACCCGAGCTTTGGAGCAATTCAGACGATCGTCAAAGCTAGTTTCAGGATCCTGTCCTGGCAGGGGCCGCCTCTGCCTGTCTCAAGCCATCATTAACTTTAAGAATCATGCTGGATTGATTAGCATCCTCTTGCTCAGAAGGGGAAGAGATACAAGCTGAATGACTTTCAGCACGCCTCTATTCCCTTAAACTTGTCGAAGAATTGGGACTCAGTGCTGTGCGCATAGTTCGACGGGTGAATTCGTCTTCCAAATCCACTTTTGCAGGGTCCTGGACTCATGAACGTTGCCCCCCAAGGAACGAGCTTTTCAGCACGTTTATCTTTCGAATCTGGAGTTATGATGTAGAGGTGAGCTGACTTCCACAGGAGATGAAAAGGGAGAGGAAGAGCTTCGCTCTCCACTTGCACTCCAAGCTCCACACAGCCTTAAAAGCTGTAGGTCATCTTGGATGCGACCTGGACGCAAGTTTTCCGACCAGACGTCGGTTCAGGAGTGTCTACAGACTAGTCCTCTGGATGCGTTCGCGAAATGAGACTGGCCTTTCTGTTAGGCTATAACTTTTCGAGTCTACATATTCATTGGCAGTTCGAATCCACAAGGTTGGCATTCAATGAGTGCTTGAGTCGGCAAAGCTGAAAAGTCTAAAGAAAATTTAATCGAATGTAGAGCAAAGCGGCCGTGGACCAGGGTTACATGGGTCCACGGGTCCACGGGTTCACGGTTCGCTTTGAAGTTTGACGCCGCCGGCTACACGGTTGTCTATCGCATCCGCAGCCGTGTAACCGCCCTCCACCTTCAAGTACTCCCGATTTTTCGCTCAATGGTTTCTCTTCACGTCTGCAGACCATTCAACTCTTCTCACAATGTCTGTTGCAATGCCGGATATACCCGCTGAGGCCTATTATATTTACGGTCACAAGAGATATCTCGTTGCGCTTGGACTCGCGCTGACCCTCTTTATCTCTGCGTTGGACTCAACTATCGGTAAGGAGTACATCCGCCTGTTGGTTTACTTTTTTAATTCGTCATTTTTCTATTCAGTCGCGGTCGCGTTACCCACGATTGGCGCGGACTTTAATGAGTATCAGCAAACCAGTTGGCTCGTTACCTCCTACCTGTTGACCTACACGGCGTTTCTTCCAGTAGTCTCCAAGCTCACAGATATCGTGGGGAGAAAGCCAGTTCTGATTGTATCCACTCTGTTCTTTATGGTACGTGGTTTGGGAAAAGGTTGAAGCAATGTCTGACGTGGTATCTGGATTTTCAGTTATGGTCCGGAGCGTGTGGAGGGGCCAAGTCAATGACACAGCTCATTGTGTTTAGGGCGTTGCAGGGAATCGGAGGTTCAGCAATCTACTCTGGCGTTGTGGTGACGATCAGTACGATTGTTCCTAGGGTGAGATTGATTATCAGCTTTAGCTCGCGTGTTATTGATAACATTATCCAGGAGAAAGTTGGTGCATACACACCCATCATTGGGACAGTTTTCGCCGCAAGCAGTGTGTCAGGTCCACTCATTGGTGGTGCAATCGTTCAGCACGTCCATTGGGGTGAGCTTTCACTACGACACCGTATTCCCCTCACTTACAGAGTTCCTCGCAGGATGGATTTTCTTCGTCAACTTACCCATCGGAGCTGTTGCATCATCTTTGTTGTTCTACGCTCTGAGTGATCCAGATCTCGGCCCTATGAGCATCCAAAAGATCAGTCAAAGGATAGATTGGATAGGCAGTTTCCTGTTACTGGCTGCCAGTGTTCTCCTCGCGTTCTCGGTGTGTTTGCCGTCCCATGCACATTTTGAAGTTCACTGATGCTGATGCGTTGGCTCTAGCTCCAAGTCGGAGGTACAGACGGATATCCATGGGTATCCGTCCAAGTACTCGCCCCGCTCATCATCTCCTTCTGCATTCTACCAGTCTTCGCGTTCGTCGAAACTCGTCACCCAGAACCCGTTATTCCTTTACGTCTATTCCGAGTCCGCAACATCTGCTTTATTTTGATTTTCACGCTGGCATTAGGAGCCGGTCTGTTCTCGCATGCCATCTTCCTTCCGCAGCGCATGCAGGTCGTAGATGGTGTTTCACCTGTCACCGCCGGTGTTCGCATGCTGCCCCTTCTCCTTCCCGTTGGATGCCTCAGTCCCTTCGCAGGCGCCATGGTCATGCTGACCAAAAGTTACCGACCTCTCATGTGGTTCGCCTCGTCCATCGGTGCTATCGGTGCTGGCCTATTGTCCACTGTCACCGTCCCAACCAAGTTTTCCCATATTTACGGATTCGAAGCCATGGTTGGCTTTTCTATCGGTGTCACCATCACCGCGTCGACCTTGATCATCCAGTTCTGCGCCGAGAGACGAGATTTGGCGGCTGCTACGGGCCTCCAGACGTTCATTCGGCAATTGGGTGGATTGGTTGCAATTGCAATTTCGACGGCGATTCTAAATGATTCGGTGGAAAAGTCTCTCGGCAGTAATGCGCGATTGGCCAGTTCTCCAGGATTGCTTGAAGGCATTTTGAAGAGCCCGACTAGTGTATTACCTTCGCTGGATCCGGCAACGAGCCTCATCATACGACAAGCGTATAGCAAAGGTTTCTCTGTAACGTTTATCCAGGCCAGTGCTTGGTTGGCTGTCGGAGCTCTTGCCACTTTTGGGCTTGTACATTATCTGCCTGATAGGTTTTTGGACGACGAGCAGACCAAGGGAGAGGTTCTTGATCCTGAGAAGGCTGGTGCAGGCTCGATTGACAATACCATCAAGACTGGAGAAACATCTGGAGTTGCGAACGAACCGGATGAGCCGCTAGGTAAAGAGCCGGCAAAGGTTGAAGTGGTTGATGCTGAGAAAACTGTAGTAAACTCGGGTGGAGTTGCGCACAACGAACCAGATGAACCGCTAGGTAAAGAGCTGGCAAAGGTTCAAGTGGCTGATGCTGAGAAAGCTGTAGTAGACTCGGGTGAAAAGGCCGCTGAGACAGGGGAAAGGAACGAGACGGAGGAGACCACATCCCAAAAGTTGTAAAATGGATAATTGTGGACTATGCATGAATTTTACTTATTACGCCGCAACGTATAGAATAAAGTATCGGACACATAATGTATAGTTTAGCAACTCGGTTTCTTGTCGCATGGTCGCTGCATACTAGACTCTAGCGTCAGAGATGGAGAGACGCGTGAGACTCCTGTTGTTCGTCTCACGTACTGTCCACTATGTCCAGACGTTCTTGAAAGGCTCAAGGATAGAACAAAAGAAGACTGAAGAGATAGCAAAGAATGCTGTTGAGAAGGAAAAGCGGAATATTATTTGGAATAATGCCCAGACATGTCCGACCCAGAAACTCAAGTCATCCGCAAGAAGCGCCCCCAAAACCAACCACTCTGGAAAGAAAGGGTCAGAAGTAAACGTGCTACCTGTTAAACCGAATACATGTGGATTGCTGGAGAAACTTACTAGGGACGACCCATTGGATGTCATATTGGAAGGTACGTAAAGCAGAACTCCATGGGATGCACATCAAGAGAATGGGTGAATGTATTGTACACTGGCAAAGGCCTCGTCGACCTCTTGTAATATGATGAATAGTATTGAAATAGCCAAATGGAATGCATTTTATTGTTAAAATCTAGAAGGAATTTTGCATAGTCTGCAGGGGATTATATTGATGGGATCGTCTTGCCTTTTCCATTGCTTCACCTCTTCCGGGTCCTTTCTTCACTGTCTGGAGCCAGAAACCTCCGCAGGTCATCAAGAGAACCTATCATCATGACAGATATCTGAAATCATCTAAGCACCGGTGGTCGTCAACCTATGTATACGGAACGCATCACAATCACGAACATGAACCGAAGGGCAAGAGGGTCACATATTGTCGCAGCTGGCTTGCTCGTGTGCCTTGGGGGAGGACCTTTGAAGAAATATCATGCGGAGAACGCGTCGCACATGGCATTTGAAGGATATGTTCGTCTAGAATCCCAAGTTGGATTTTGGGCATCGGTGAGTCTCCCCTTCCTACGATTTCGTGCTATTCTCATCATATCTGTTTTTCCAGGTATACGAAAGAATTGACATGGATTTACTGTTACGATGAAGGCTTCGAATGCGGTCGCCCTCAAGTTCCCCTGAATTACTCCCACCCAGAAGGAGCATCTGTCGCTATAGCACTCATCCATATCAAGGCCAATGCCTTTATGAGTATCTCGGTCACATACTCTTCAATCCTGGAGGACATAGTGGCAGCGGCGTCGATCTGATACGAAATAGAGGCAGATTCCTGGAAACTCTACTGGGATCTCAGTTCGATGTCGTAGGTTTTGATCCTAGGGGTGCTTTAATCATTAGGAAATCCACTCCCATCTCGTTCTGCTTTTTGTTTCAGACGTAGCTCGCTCTGTTCTCCATGTGTCATTCTGTGAAACTCGCTCTGAACGTGAATTGTGATGTCGTTCTGCAGTCAGAGAGCTCAACCTCTCATCGGACACCGTCGCGAGTTCTTAGGCTCGTACCCCAGCTTACTGGAGAACGTGCGATGGATGTTTTACCTCACAAACGGATCACACGGCACGAGACATGCTCACCATCACGGGGGCTGACGGAAGAGAAAAGATCCAGTAAGTACAGGTTTCTCGTGATTTCAGTTAGCACCACACTGGCCGGCCCTTCCTGATGTTGTCTGACAGATACGGAACGGTCCTCGGTCCAACGTTCGCAGCTATGATCATTGACGGTGTGATTGACGTTCAGAATGATTATTATACGGGTATGCCAGCCTCTCCGTCGACGGTGAATGTAAACTGCTTTATTCATGACTGCTAGCGAACTGGAGGAAAAACTCCTTCAATATCGACGATTCCCCCCCGTGGTTCTTCAAAGACTGCCATGATGCAGGGCTAGAAAGATGTTCTTTCTACGAATCCTCGGCCGAAGTCATCTGAGGCAAGCTCAATAACCTTTACGAGTCGATTACCCGAGTGCCCGTTGCGGTGGTCTTACAGCCCTGTCAATTGCGCACGCATGTGATTGTCAATGCCTTGCACAAACCATTCGACAAGTGGGCCATGTTGGCAACTGCATTGTCTGACTTGGAGAAGGGTGTGTTGTACCAGATGCTGGAAGCACTGTTTTTGTGCCCCTGTGATCTGGAGCACCTTTTCGATAGCGTTAGGGAAGCCCAGACCGCTATAGCTCGTAAACGATGGCGATGTTGTCCAGGCTAGTCTGGAGGCATTACAAGAAAATTCCGAAGGTGCCAGAATGGGGTACTATTTGAGTGGGCCTGGGGCCTGAGGGCTGGACGCAGGTAAATGTTTGACGTCCTGATTCTCGACAGGGGCCTATGATTCCCAAGACATTCTTTGGAGGTACAATAAATTCTTGTTCAGCTAATTCAAACGCGATCCACTTCACACTTAGGACGGATTTCAGGGAATGCGAGTCACACGGTTCTACTTATTGGTTTCACCTCTGGTATGTTTCTCGTGTAATTCGTTCTGAATTGGTGATTTATTCATTTGCAGATCCCGTAACACCTCTCCATGCGTGAGTGTAATCCCTTCTACAGGCATGGAGGCAGATAGGAAGCACGTCGAGCGGGCTGTACAGAGTTGCGCCTCTTCACATCTGATACAGCTTGAAGATATTTGCAAAAACTCGCAATCATACGCGAGACTGCGGATTGCTGTGGAGCGTAAAGAATATCTTGGTTCTGTCAAAGTGATATTAATCCCCGTGTTAACATCGCTGAAGTCCTATGACGTTCACTTCAAGCTGTACAATCACTGCTCCACTCTAGTGATTAGCATCTAAATCGTGGTGCCTGTCAACGTTCGTATTTCGAGGGCTTGGCATCGACTGGCGCTGCCTAAAGTCTAACATTTTTCGTCGATTTTCTCCAGTTCTCAACGCGCAAGTCACGATTGAAACCAACTGATTCATTCTCTTTATGTTTCTCCCAGCTACTCTTTGAAGGTTTCCTGTCTGCGCCAAGTCACCGCTCTCCACCGCTCATCCACACTTTGCTCCCGCGCATGATTCTAGTATCGGTGAGTCCCACAATTACGGTGCTGTGCTCGGAACGCCGAGGCTGAGATTGCAATCACATTGGAGAGGCTGTTGAGGCTGTCGTTGGTTCACGAAGCTTGTAAATTGTTTCCCACCCAACATGGGTGATGTGCCGCAGTTCTGCGCCCCGCTGGCGTTTCCTTACTGGGCTCCACTGCTTGGATTAACTAATCTGGTTCGTCGTTTACAGGACATATAAGAAGCGACGCTCTCACCACTACTCCATATACTCTCCAACCACATGAACCGGACAACAAAAACCTTACTTACCACAGCTTGCATACTTGTATGCCTTACTAGAGGTGCTGTATCTCAAGCTACATGGAACGAGTCGTCCTGGTTGTCTGTAAGTGTCACTTTATGGAAGTCTTTGCTACGACTCACGTTTCCTGTACCTGAAAGATCACACCTACTCAGAACTTGACCTGGGTGCCATGCTACGACGGAGGCCTTGAATGTGGTCGCTTCCAGGTCCCATTGAATTATGCCGACCCAGAAGGACAATCTGCTGCCATAGCACTCGTGCGCATGAAAGCCAACGTCTCTGCCGATAGTACGGATTATCTTGGTCCTATCCTCTTCAATCCCGGAGGACCTGGCGGTAGTGGTGTCGACTATATAGTTTCGTTGGGCACAAAATTAAGAGAAATCTTGGGGCCTCAGTTCGATTTAGTGGGATTCGACCCCAGAGGTAAGGTGATCCTCTTAGGGTGGCACCACGCTCTGATCATTTGTCCAGGTGTATCGCGCTCCACTCCACGCGTGACAATCTATGAAACTCTTGATGAGCGTCTGTCATGGCAAAGGTCTGGAATTTGGGAGCTCAACTCCTCTTTGCAAGACAATGTTGCGAGTTATTGGGCTCGTGCAAAGATAATCGCCCAACTTGCTGAAGAACGTCATGGGGATTTCCTGCCTTATATCAACACTGACCACACAGCACGAGACATGCTTCGCATTACGGAGGCTTACGGTAGAGAGAAGCTCCAGTATTGGGGCATCTCGTATGTTTGATTCTCTGTTGATTGAATTTTCCTGACTTTCTTCGACAGATATGGCACGGCTCTTGGTTCGACCTTTGCAGCTATGTTTCCAGTATGTCGTACTTCAGCCAGGATTCACACGGTGCTGATTTGTGCTCAAGGACAAGGTCCAACGCTTGGTAATCGACGGAGTGCTTGACGTTCAAGATGACTACTACACCAGTGCGTCCAAATTTATATCTTAATCGTTCATGGCTCATTCATGGTTTCCAGTGGGATGGAAGGATGTCGTTTCCGATACCGATGCCACCCTGAAGTGGTTCTTCAAAGACTGCCATGATGCGGGAGCAGAAAAATGCTCCTTCTATGAGTCGTCGGCCGAAGCCATCGAAGAAAGACTCAACAGATTATACCAGTCCATTATCCGAGCTCCGGTACCGGTACGCGGCGCTGGCCTCATTGATTATGCATCACTGCGGTTCGTAATATTCAATGCGCTGTACTATCCATTGACCCGGTGGTCCACTTTGGCAACTGCCTTGGCCGACTTGGAAAAGGGAAATGGTACCACGTTGGCTCAGATGAGCGGGCTAGTGCCATCATCTTCCCCCGATTCAGACGACGCTCCGGTGTCTTTTGCAAACAACGATGAGTCTCAGACTGTGATAGTCTGCAATGACGGTGACGCTGTGCCACCTAGCCTGGAACATGCACAACAGCACTATGAGGAGTCCCTGAAAGTATCGGAATGGGGTAGTATGTCATCAGCCATGAGAATTAAATGCAGGTGAGTACCTGACTCCGATCAGTCTCCCGTTCCACAGTATTAAACATCTTTGTTAGTGGTTGGCCCAACATTCCAAAGGCGCCCTTCAGAGGTATGGATTTGATGATTTTGCCGTGCGCCGTTCACGTATGAAATCTGCCTAGGTCCTATTTCGGGAAACACGAGTCATCCGATCCTCCTCATAGGAAATACTGCTGGTGAAGTCCTCCCGCTCCTTGGTTTCAGTCTGTGCTCACCTGTCTGCAGATCCCATCACACCCCTCTCTGCGTGAGTGGTCTATAAGAACGTTCCCAACGGATACAAGGCTCACGCATTTTCAGTGCACACAAGGTTTCAAAAGGTTTCCCCGGATCAGTCGTGCTTCAGCAGGATTGCGCTGGCGTACGTCTTTCCTTTTATCGCACTTACTTGTTGATCTAAATGTGTCCCAGCATACTTCAATCCTGGCAGGGCCCTCGGTCTGCACCTATAACATAATTCGCGAGTATTTTGTCAACGGGACTCTCCCAGAGCCAGGCACTGTGTGCCCTATTGAAGGATCTCCGTTTTAAACGCGCGGTAGAAATTCTGAAGCACATCGAGTAGACGGCGCAGGCCTTCACCTCGTATCCAATATACCTAATTATTTATCGAGGGCTTCTATGCATGTAGGACTCACAACAGCTCAAACGCTCGTTCCTTCGACATTCTTTTTTGTATTTATTGATTGGACAATGTGAAGATCTCGCGTGCCTGCATGGGTAATAAGTACTTATTCTATCGAAGATACCCCTTTGAAAATTGGATTCGAGATAATTACGCGAGAAAGGGGCCAAGTTCCTCGGTCAAGAGAATCGTTTGCACCTGCCGAGTATGCAGTGGGACTTGAAAGACAATTGAATGATATACTTTCATACCTGCTTCGGGTTATAATGGTTTTTCCCATTTCCCAATGTCTCCAAACGAAGGAACTCGATAACAATTTTCAATCCTTTTACTGAAATGGATTGGCGACCATAGACGCCAGTCCAGGAGTCGAAATGATTCGGGATCGGATATCAAGGCCGTCTCTCTGGAAGAACTGGATAGGATCGATCCTGTTCTACAATGTCAAGATTGTAATGAGTCTGGAAAGAGCTTCCTATTGAGGTGGACTCGTGCAGTGAGTATCCCTTCAGCTCGCCTTGTTACAGTGCCTCGACATTCTTATTACGCTTCTCGTACAGCTAGCTCATACAGTGGGCCACAAGTTCTCTCTTTTTATGACTGACAACGTGGTGTTTACTAAAAACAGTATCAAGCACCAACGTATCCTGTGGGGTCATCCTTTGGATGCAAGCTCTGTGTTAGGGATTCAGCGAACAAACACGATTTGAATGAAAAGAAATTTACTCGGGAACATTGGTTCTGGGACGTGAATGCATCATTCCAATTTCTTCACCTTGAACCCGTAGGGCTCAAGGGCAACCTGTAACTCGTCATATAAAATCCCAGCGAGTAGATTAACCCTAATACCGGACGTGAGAAGGTGGTTGACGGAGCGGAGGACTAGGAGAAATACACAAGTCAGAGAGAAGATTGTGTCGGTAGACATCGTCACAAAAGAGCGCACTGATGAGTCGAAGAGACTCCCGGCCTCTTCTCTTCGTGGAAGAAGTGATACAAGAGTTGTCATCGTAAAGTAAATATTTAGAATAGCACTCACATCGTTTCCACATCCGTTTCTGGCCTTTTTACCGTGCAGACAGCTCTTATAGTCGCTTCTCCCCTCCTGTGCGTTTGATTTCGGCACGCAGTCATGTTTTATCTAAATAATTCTATGAAATGCTGTTGTCTTTGTTGCGAGTTAGAATCCGGAAGTCATTGCATGAATCAGCATGCGTACCTCAAAATGTCAGTGCATTATTTCGCAATTTCCTCGTTCCGCAGGGAGGTACGAGAGGTCGAATTATTAAGATCGTGAGGGCTCGAGGGAGAGTCAGCTAAAAGATAGCAATTGAAAGGGTTGTAAGTAGACGGTGGTGGTGGTATGAGTTGGAAAATAGACGCGGTACCGCCGCAGCTTTCTCTACTCTCCGCCATCACTATGGAACAACCTGCAAAACGTCGTCGCATTCAGCGCTCCCCCTCTCCGACATATAGGCTCGACGACGATAGTAATTACGAACCGTATATCCCGATAGCCCAAAGACGACAAGCAAAGCTCGCAAAACTCTCATCTCTGGGTGCTTCGACGGAGAGAGACCGGAATAGCAAGCAGAGAGAGGAGGAGGAACGCGAAGAAGAGAACCAGGAAGAAGAACGACAAAGAGAAAAGTCGAGGAAGGAGAGAACCTTACTACTAGAAGCTCAAGAGGTGCATTCCAAGAAGGCCGCTGAAGGTTTGTGGTTTTCCAAAGTTTCTATACAAATTTGATGCTCACAATACTTCAGACGCGAAGAAGACTCAGGAGGAAAAGGCACGGGAAGTGGATGAAGAGATCCTGGAGGCTATAAAGATTCGCAGGAAGCTAGCTTCAGACAGAGAGCTGGCCAAAGGCATACAATATACCGAATCTTTAAAAACTAGGTACGTATCGCAAGCTTACTTTTCCTTGTACTGCTCTGAAGCATGAAAATATAGCTGGCGACCCCCAAGATATATTCGCGAAAAGACAAAGGAACAGCACGAACAGCTTCGCGAGAAATACCATATCATTGTAGAAGGAGAAGATGTTCCGCCTCCAATCGAACACTTCAGCGTGAGCGATTATCATATCATGCTCAAGGAACTTCATTTTTGATCATTTCTTTAGGACATGAAGATACCCGACTCCATTTTGCAGCATCTCAAGTCGAAGCGCATTACAAAACCGACACCAATTCAGCTTCAGGGTATTCCGACGGCGTATGTAGGCCTGTTGTTTTTTTATGTTCACAAACTCTGCTCACAGATATCATAGCTTCGCTGGGAGAGATCTCATCGGAATAGCATTCACAGGTTCAGGGAAAACGCTAGCTTTCTGCATGCCCCTGATCATGCTCGCAATCGAGGAAGAAGCCAAACTTCCTCTCGTTCGAGGCGAAGGGCCCGTCGGTGTCATCCTATGTCCATCCCGAGAACTAGCAAACCAAACCTACGAAAACGTGCTCACATGGACCGACGCTCTCGCTCAGGACGGCAAATATCCACGGCTGAATACCCTGTTATGTATAGGTGGCATTTCCATGAATGAACAAAGCCATACATTGAGCAAAGGTCTGCACATTGTGGTGGCTACTCCTGGAAGGCTTATCGACATGCTGGAAAAGAAGCGTTTTACATTTAACAACTGCAAATATCTTTGCATGGACGAAGCCGACCGGATGATTGATCTGGGTTTTGAAGATGATGTGCGGAATATTATGAGCTTTTTCAAGGTGAGTCTACGATTTTTACCCCGTCAATACCAGCGCTGATCCCCCTTTTAGCGTCAACGACAAACATTACTCTTCTCCGCAACGATGCCTCGGAAGATCCAGGATTTTGCGCAACAATCCCTCATCAAACCGGTTCTCGTCAATGTAGGCCGTGCTGGTGCTGCCAACTTGGATGTCCTGCAAGTCGTCGAATACGTCAAGCAAGAAGCCAAGATGGTGTACTTGTTGGAGTGCCTACAAAAAACACCTCCACCGGTAATCATCTTCAGTGAGAACAAGAATGAGGTCGACGGTACGGTATTCTTGCTGTAGTTGAGCGTGTATGGTGCTGACATTTCCGTCCAGATATTCAAGAGTATCTATTGCTCAAAGGTGTTGAGGCCGTAGCGATCCATGGTTCCAAGAGTACGCCCTTCTCCGACTTTCTCTCTCCTCCATTCCTGCTCACATGCTCGGTAGGCCAAGAAGAGCGTCAATACGCTATCAAGTCCTTCAAGTCGGGTGCAAAAGACGTCATGGTAGCATCCGGCGTCGCCTCAAAAGGACTCGACTTCAACGATATTCAGCATGTCATCATCTTTTCGATGCCTAAAGAAATTGAAGACTACGTGCATCAAATCGGACGTACAGGTCGTAGTGGAAAGACGGGTATTGCAACGACATTTGTGAATATGAATACACCGGAGCAGACGTTGTTGGATCTCAAGTATTTGCTTATGGAGGCGGGGCAAAAGTGAGTTGTGATTGTGTTGGTTCCATATTGTGTGTTGATCTGACTGTTGTTTCCGTTTTAAAGAGTTCCTCCGTTCCTTGCTACTATTGAGGATCCTCGTGCTGCTCAAGGCGGATCGTTGAAGGGATGCCCCGTTTGTGGTGGCCTGGGCCATGGGATTAGCAATTGTCCCAAGCTTGAGGAGACACAGAGGAGGCAGATGGCGTCGCATCGTACGACTGATGATGGGGGCTACTGATGTTTTGGATGCAGTGTGTATATGTACTTTGTATATCTGGTTCAATCGAGATGATGCCGGAGGGCAACTAGTATTCGATCAAGCTACGGGAAGAAAACAAGAAGATCAGTAAGTAATAATTTCGATGCTTCCGACAGTGAAAAGTATACAGCAGATATGATACAGTGGAAAGTCAAATCTAGGATACAAAAGACTTGATTTTAGTTAGTCCGGGTATCTTGAGAAAATCGTGAAGGTGTCAATATATGGAATCTAATTAGTATTAACGAAGGAAAGAAACGGGACATAGACACGGCTTTCCTAGGCAACCGCCATGAGCAAGCTATCAACGTGTTGGTGGGCAGGAAGAACAGGTTTGGGCTGCAGAATAGGAAGAGTGGCGTCGAACAGAGACGGCTGTCGGTCTGGAGCAGAAGCATGCTCAAGGCTGGCAGTGGAAAACTCAAAACCACTATCCCAATCTTCCTTCGACTTGACGAGCGATGACGAACGGCCAGGGTGCGGGGTTGGTAACTCACGAACAGTAGTCGTTGCTACCTTTGGAGCAAGAGCAGACGGCGGCGGGGTGTGAGGTGGTGATGGAAGTGATGGTGACGATGCCGGAGAAGGTGCTTGGATGTGCTGGACAGATGCCCTGTATTCATCCTTGGCTGTAAGGAAGATATCTTGTAACGTAAGGCCAATGTGGTCATGACATTCCGTGAATGCGGCATGTTTATGAAGCATGTCCAGCCATGCGGGCCAAATGCCTTCTGCAATGAAGAGATTGTAGTCTAGCAATGAGAGACCCTGGTGTTCCCACAATCTCGCGTCTTCCAGAGAGACTTCCATGCATTCAGCGCTGGTGTTACATAAAGTTTTAGTATTTGGGTACGATGGCAGTGATAGGAAGGTGACTGACATCTTTGAGAGGGACCAAGGAATATCTTCTAGCCAGATAAAGGCAAAGTGGAGAGCGAGTAGGTATGACCTATACATGATGGTAGCGCGATCGCGATCACTAAATGTTTCGCCGATTTTGATGCCACGAATGAGCCTCTCCAGGTAGATAAGAGCGGCAAGAGCGATCGAGTTGTGCGGGTCGAGGTAGTCCAAGACGCTAACGAGTTTCCCGCTCATTTCCTTCATGATAATATGATTTTCGACTGGAAAGTTTCATCAGTACTAGACCAAGACTGGGTCTTACTGCTTCAACTCACCAAACCTGAACTCAGGCGTAGAAAATCTGTCACACAGATATTCACCAATCCAGAGACCCAGTGCAACCTTGCTTGCCCAGTCACGGCAAGGAAGCTCTGGAGGTGTGGCTGGGGGAGAGGTAGTTGTGCTTGTGGGCTTTCCCTCTGTGTGTGCCGATGTGGTAGAAAATGGAAGCGGGAAATCTGTATCTGTCTGGATTCTACGGCGCTTGGGCTCTGGAATGACCAGATAACTGTCTCGAGATGGAGGCTGTCCGTCCTTGGTTTCATCACGGGATCGCTTCACACCACATTTGGGCCCAGATGCCGATGGAGGAATGGAGGCAGACGAAGTGGATACGCAACCGCTTCCGGAGAGAATGGAAGAGAGAACAGAGCCACGACGACTGGTGTTCGGCTGCGATGGCTCGGGCTGTTGCTGTGCGTCGGGGAAGAAATACGGGAGGTGACTGACTGATTCCATGGCGGCGAAGGTGATGGTAGACACCTCCCAAGTGGACCCGTTTTTATTCATTGTTGCCCATTGTGGTCCAAGCTGCCCTTTCATGTGGCAGCATGCATCGTGATACTATCAAAGTCTGCAGCTCGAAACAAAGGCTTGGGTCATGCCACATCCTATCTGAGCAATAAATGTGCACTGAAAACTGTAGCAATGATTTCAAGGCCCTTACCGCATTTTATTTTTCCGATGCCTTCGCCTTTTATTATTTCAGCGGTTCACAGATATCGGAAGCATTGAAGAGAATTCATTGTTTCTGCCACCCAGACTCATAAGGTGAATCTTTTCGAAGTCCCAGATTCTTCAGTAGAAGCAGGGAGTCTGATCCATACTCAGAGACGAAGGTACCAGCGAAGATGGGGCCAGTGGAGGAGACATGGCCGTCGAAGAAAGAGCCGGACGCTCGGGCCAACATCCGATGGATTCGCGGTTTTCGCGCTTGACCACCACCATGCCATGGACACCTGTCACCCACCATTCTGTTACACCACTCGTTCAAAGGAATACACAACTGCTGTTTTAAGAAGATATTTGGCACGGATGAGTCGAGCAAACAAGCGGGGCCGAAGCTCTGGGTAATCTGACTGTCCGATCGAACGCCTTGGGCTCAGTAGTTGTTGGAACACGACCTCTTTAGGGCCGAGAGTATCAGGAGGAAGGGATAACAGTGAGTCTTCATCTCCAAATCCCAGGGATATACGAGCTGGGCTCTCACTACTGTCATAGACGTACCTGGGACATGAGCCTTGGTTGCCCTCCTGATGTTTATTACGGCTTGATGCTCTAAAGTCGAGGAAACAAAGGGATAGAACCTGGGTCCTACCCTCATATACGCATATTTCTTTCTAATCGCGGACGTATGAAGCACTAGAAAGTTTTTGGCATCAGGAAAACCTTCTGTCGTGCACACAAGGTCCTCACTACTTAGGCCGACTCCATCGCTCCGCTTGATAGATGATCCAACGGCGGTTAGTATAACTCTCGCAGGTCCAGCGCTATAAACAGGTATAGCCCCCATTTCTAATGTTGCAAAGCATGAGTTGAGCTCTATTCTTGTAAGCTCTTGCACTATATGACGGTCCACCCTGGACTTCGCTAGGTTTAGCATGATACTTCGTTTCTCCTGCATTGCAAAAATATCTGGCCGAGATCCGCGTATGTACATCCCGCTGAAGATGGTACTGATGTCAATGAGCTCTTCCACTTCCCCGCGCAGTTATCACGGAAAAGGTGCTTTTGCAAGACCGACCGCGGATACCAGCCCTCCGATTGCGCAGAAGTCCGATGGTAATCTGATTCTTCTGTTTTCCCGTTTTCCGGGGTTAACGAGATAGCTGCTTCTCGAAATGTACATACTCCTTTGAGTTCCAAGTATTCGCTATTACCCCTCGAGCACTTTCAACCATATTATCGCCCATTTCTGGGTCTTATCTGTTCTGCGCCATTGACGTCGAGGCCTCAAGGCCTTTTTACCGAGTACACATGTCAGTACGGGTCAGATTGACGTCACGCATTGCACCGTTCCTTGACTGGGAACGTGAACGAAAATAACAACAGCTTCCATCTTTAACCACCCCTTTGACAGCGACACTAGGAAGGTTGCTGAAAAGACTATCATGCTTGGTGTAGCACGCGCCGGCGCTCGCTCTCGGCAGAATTTATTTCTCCATCGTTCGTCACGAAATCCCTGGACAATTCCTTCTTCAACTCGGCATGCCCGGTTCAACTCAACTTCCACGGAAATTCCACCACCTAAACCTCGATCTACCATTATTCGCCGGGCATTAACCGTTGCAAAAGTCACTGCTTATGTCGGTCTATCTTCAGTCTTTGGCCTTGTCGTCGTAGGTGCTGGGATATTCATTCACGACGCGTTTACCTACAACGAACGACACGTGGAACGGGTACCAGTACATCCATTGGCGTTGCATCCAGAGCGAGGAGGGCCCAAGAATCTTCCGATAGTCAAAGTGCAGATGGATGACCAGGAGGATGAGGAGACGAGGAAATTGGCTGAGAAACCAAAGTTGGTTATCGTCGGTGGTGGTTGGGGGGTGAGTGCCTTGGCTTTCGGGTGAAATAAGCTTGTTATACTGACCTTTTTTTCAGGCTATTGGAACGCTACGAACGCTTCATCCAGGAGACTACCATGTAACCGTCGTATCCGCAGAAACTTTCACCACCTTCACGCCATTGCTACCCTGTAAGCTACTTTGAACCTCTGTTCGTTCATTATCTCATATTCTGAACTCTGTTATAGCCGCTGCTGTTGGTACCGTTCAAGTTCGTTCACTTATCGAGCCTATTCGAAAGATCATTGCCCGTCTGCGCGGACATTTTGTTGCTGGAAAAGCTGTGGACCTTTGCATCAAGGATAAACTACTTGAAGTTGAAACTTGGAGCTCTAATGGCACTAAAGAGCGTATATATGTCCCGTAAGTGCCAGGCCTTGCTTCTTCATAGGACTTTACTTATATAAGAGCTAGTTACGACCACCTCGTTATCGCAGTCGGATCGACCTCCAGTACTCACGGTGTCCCCGGCCTCGAGAACTGTTTCCAGCTCAAGACCATCTCAGATGCTCAAGCTATGCGGAGACGCATCATGGGTAGACCCACGCTCACCCGTATTTAATGCCCTTATACTGACAAGTCATTTAGACAACTTTGAAATCGCTAGTCTGCCGACTACTACTCCTGAAGAGAGAAAGAGGCTGTTGAGCTTTGTCGTTTGTGGTGGTGGTCCTACTGGCGTTGAAACAGCCGCGGTGAGTAACTTGTTACGATTCAGAAGTTTATTTCGCATTCATCGGGGAGTAGGAAATATATGATTTCTGTCAAGAGGATATCATGAATTACGTGCGTTACACTCATTAGGCGCTGACTTTTGGTCTAAGCGTGTCTTTAGTTCCCCAAGATCTGCCGAGAAGAGGTTTCCATTCATGTTATCCAGTCTAGAGAACATATCCTGAACACTGTAGGTCCTCGTCTGTTATGGGAATCCGGCCAACCGACGAATTTGATCTCTCTCAGTACTCGGAAGCCATATCAAAATATGCCGAGGTGCGTCTTCCTTCAGACAGTATTACATGTTGATGCATACCCGCTAACGAACCTCGCAGGAGAAATTTGAACGCGATGGTGTCAATCTCATTACGAACTCACGGTGTGTGCCTTCGCCTCTTACTGTCAACAGAACTAACCCTATGGGCAGCGTGAGCGCCGTAACGCCTACACAAGTCATTTTCACAGCGCGAGACAATGAAACTGGTCAAATTACTCAACACACGGTCCCTACCAATTTCGTTCTATGGTCGACGGGAATAGCGATGAATCCCTTTACAAAGAGAGTCACAGAGTTGCTACCCAATCAAGTCCATAAAAAGGCCATTGAGACGGATGCGCATCTACGGGTGAAGGGTGCACCGGTCGGAGAGATCTATGCTGTCGGGGATTGTGCTACGGTTAGTATATCGCCGTCCTTTTGGGGAGGTATATGTTCATATGGACGTTGTGGCAGATTGAAACTTCGCTCGTGAGCCACTTCATGGAATTGGTGGACGAGGCAGATAAAGACAAGAACGGCAAGATAGATTTCGGAGAGTGGGAAGTAATGGGTAAGTCATTGTCTTTCATCTGTCCTGTTCGTTCTCCTTGAATGACCTGATTTTTCTATAGTCAAGAGGATCAAGAAAAAGATACCCATGGCTGAGAACCATGTCAGCAAAGTACGTGGCAGAAGCTGCCGTCGTCGTGTGCAGAGGTGACATTGACTGATCCCACTTGCAGGTTAGAGAACTCTTCGAGATGTATGACACAGATTCGGATAACAGTTTAACCCTCAACGAACTCGTCCGGTTGTTGGAAGACCTCGGGAACAAGATCACCGCTTTACCTGCTGTACGTGTCGTTCCACATGGTCTTCCCATGATGTTACTCATGGTGGTTTGTATTGTAGACTGCGCAGGTAGCTTCTCAACAAGGCAAATACATCGGGAAGAAGCTCCACAGGCTCGCTCGGCAAAGAGAGTTCCAACAGACAAGGGCAATGGATGTTGGAGGGACGCCATTCAAATATCACCATCTGGGCATGTTGGCATATATTGGCAACGCTGCTGTGTTTGATTTGGGACCTTGGTCGTTCACGGGTGGATTGGCTGCCATGTACGCGTGGAGAAGTGTATATTGGAATGAGCAAGTGTCGGCTAGGACTAGAGCGTTGTTGATGATTGATTGGATTATTCGGTAAGTTGGCTTTTTGATTGAGAGGGAGTCGTGCTGAAGACTTTCTGTTACGTAGTGGTGTGTGGGGAAGAGATTTATCTAGACTCTAGTTTTGAGTGGTCCTTGTCGCAAGGATACGGACGCTTTTGACGCTCTATGTATACATTTGTCGCCATAATAATGCGAGCATGATTGATCCGCTCATACTAGTGTAGGCCTGTAACCGTCCGTTATGTGACGATGGCAAGCACGATACATCGCTTGCCGTCGTCACTGAAGGTCCTGTAACAGGTCTACACTCATACTTGATCTCTTGTGGTCGCTGGACATTTCGGGTTGTTCGGGCGGCGTCCGTCTTACCGTATCAACACTGACGCGTATCATTTGACTCGTATAAGAGCGCTCTAGAGTAATCTAGAGTACCCAAGTTTTGGATTCCCGGATTCAAAGTTCAGCCTGAGGTACGGTGCATGTTGTCCGGCAGAGGGATCGACACGTTCCTTGATTGCTTTGATGTTCGGTGGCATGATCAGCATATGGTGTTCTGAACATGAATAAGAGGTGATCTCCAACAAGCCGTTGCCATAGATCTCGGACCACTGACAGACAGCATAGGTAGTACTTGCAATTCCAGACCCACATACTTCGGAAATTGATCTATCAATGAAATGGAGTGATGTATACAGTTATTTAGGCCTCATTACCTTGTGCTTCCTCGCAGAAATTGATAGGTGGGTAAAACTTGCTTCTCTATATTTTGATCCGTCCATAGAAATTGTCTTTTAAAAAAAAAAATTACACAAGTATTTGCATGTGGTACCGTTCTTCCGTGGATCCGTGCAAGTGGATACCGAGTAGTTACAATGTTACCAATCTCTCGACAGAAAACTTCGAAGAAAAACAATGGTAACGGTTGGTTTACGCGTTGAATCGATAAATAATCAAATTCCAAGAAAAGAAATCAAGTCAGGGATGAATACATGGGTAGTGATGTACGTAGTAATAGGTATCTCTCTGGCCTCTTCTTCCGGATCAAGATCAAAGTCGCTTCCAATCGCAAGCTGCATATTTCCAGCAAAAGCCACCCACGTCACCGCTTTCCGAAATTCGAAGTATGCGGTTTAGTGATTTTCATCAGCTTGGATAAGAGCAATGGCCCGTTCTGAGCGAGGAACGATGCTACATTTGAATGACACAGGATGACTATAACATAATAATGTTAGTACATGATTCGAGAGTCACTAGCTCAATACCGACCTAATAGTTCCTGTGGTCTGGTCATTGATGATAGTAGAACCGTCCTTGGGCATGCCAATTTCGAAGCAGTGTAAGATCATGGCGCACGAGATAAAAACGGAAGCATCAGCGAGAACTCGACCTATCGGACCGTTCAGTTATCTAAAGGAGAGATGGGAAGAATCAGCGTCTTACCAGGGCATATCCTGTACACAAATGTCAGCTAATGATTCCCATGCCATTCAGAAAAACTACGTACCTTCGTCCGAAACCGAACATTGCGTCCCGAGGATCCGGCTCAGGTTTATGGTTGGCGGTAGCCAAAAAGCGTTCGGGTTTGAATTTCATGGGCTCAGGATAGACTTCCGGGTCATGAGTCATTTTCCTGCAGAACTTTTAGTCATTGCACCAACTCTTTTGAGACAAAACTAACCAGAGATTAGGGATGACGAGGGTGCCTTTGGGAATGTAGTAGCCCTGGAAAATGTTGTCCTCGAGGACACGGTGAGGAATAGCTAAATCCAGGATAGTCAGAATTGCCCCTGTCAGAAAGACGAACCAAAGTACCGGTGGGGACGACAGAATGCCATCTCATGGCTTCAAATGCAATAGCATTGACGTAAGGAAGGTTGGCTCGATCTTCAAAATTGGGTAGTCGGCCCTTGCCAACGACGGCGTCGAGTTCAGCCCGTGCTTTTTCCTGCACCTCGGGGAACAGGGCCATAGCTTTGAAGAAGGCATGAATGGTAGCAACAGTCTGAAAAACGCATTAGTCTCCATTCAGGCAACATTAAATCGGGCCAACCGTATCGGCACCACCTGTAAATTAATGAAATCAGGACTATTTCCCAATGTTTGATGGTGCGACATACCGGAATACAAGGAAGCAGCAGACCATTTGACCTCAAATTCTTCTTCGGCGGTGAGTTTCTTCTCTTCCAGAAGAGATGACGTGTAGGATACAGGAGCCGTACCGGAGGCCTAAGAAATCGGCTTAGCACGATAGGAACGACATGAGATGCAGCAGGGTGCTTACCACCTGGTCTTTCACAAATTGGAAAGGTTGTTCAACCATTTCCTCGAGGCAGCGCGCCCACTCCTTGGCAGTTTGCTTGAATCCCGTACCGGGGAACCAATCCGGAACGTTCATAACTGTTTAGCCGTTATTGGGAGCAGAACTTGACGATGGAAGGTACAATCAACTCACGAGCAGGTAAGAAGTTGACCAAGAATCCACCAGGTGCTGTTGATTTCGAGAATTGATCTACGGCAGTATCCGCTAGAGAAACGAAGGGATCCTCGCCCTCCTTCACTTCATAACCGTGAGAGATACGCAGAATAATAGCACCAGCAGTCCTAAGAAAGAGAATAAGTTAGCTATCGGGACAAACAGCAAAACAAGCTACGCACTTTCGAATGTGGTCCTGGAATGCATCTGGCTTTGCCAATAGACGCTTGAGGAACCGATGAGTTTCCAATTCCTCAATGGGATGGAAGCCCTTCATAAGCTGAGCGTTGCCGAAGAGTTGATGAGCGAGGCGACGGTAGTTTCTGAATCGCTGACTGTAGGGAACCAAAACGAGCGTATTTTTCCATCCGACCAATTCACCACCCATAGGGATCACTGGTCGATCAGAATAGATAGCGCCCTGCTTGTCTAACATGTCGACCGCAAGTTTGCTCGAGTTGAGGATAATGAAATTTTGACCAAACACTACGAAATTATAGGATTGAGGACTCATTAAACATCACTTTGTTCATACGCCACAAACCTGACACGGAGCAGATGTCGCCTGCACATTAGGTCAGCAAGACGATCCCACACGTAGTAGGAACAGCGCACCATACTGCTCTCCCCACTTCGCGAAAGTGAGCCATTCTTTCTCACTCGGCATGTCGAGGAGGTTGCCAATGAGAGGCCTACGCTTTGGACCAGGGGGAAGAGGCAAAGGAAGCTTAGAAGAAAACAAACGAGTGAGAACATAAAGGGCCACAGCGCCGCAAACTATGTCGAGTAGGATCATGAAGGCCCCCATGGCTGGAATGGTAGTAAAGGAAGGTAAAGAGTGATGAATTCCTTTCGGTGCGCTTAGCAAGTTAAGTGGGAGAGAGGTAGGGTCATAAGACCGTGAGCAGTAGTTCCAAAAGCGTCTGATAACGGGAACAGTTCCAATACGCGAGATCCGCGGGGTCCTGAGAGAGATGTGTCGCCATTTGTGATATTGTTTCCTTCAATCGTCAGTGAAGCGACCTGTTATGTAAAGGTTCTATTGCCGGAAGTAACATACCATCAATCAAGCACCTGCTTTCCGATAGGATCAGACCTTTACATATCATGATGCCCTCTTTGGAGTTACCGTAGTAAATCTGCAAAAGCCGCAAGAACTTCTGACCGAACTTCGCTCGGTAGTGGACGGCTAGACAGCAAGACCCTTGATGTGTGGGAGACTGGGGCCGCTCTACCAGGAGATACGTACGACAGTAAGGTCTTGAGAGAAATGGGCCCCGAACGCGCCGAGCGAGCGATAACTAGCGCAGGGGAATGAGAGTTCTGAAGTTGACTGTTGTATACAGTAAGAGGAAGTGAAGGACGTGTGCTTGTCCTTGTTTGTCAACGGCTTCATCTTAAGTTACAAGGGAAAATCACAACTTCCTTCCGTTTTTCCCTCTGGATTTCTCTAGCTATGCTCCGTTATACTTATACTGCCCTCCACGCCTGACCGTAAACGAGTCTACATTCATGGTCCAAATTATCACTAGCTTGCACTTGGTACTGCTAGTTGCTGTCATTTGGGAATTCGCCCGTACCTGCGATCCAAGCATCTACTTGTCAATCACATCAGACCTCCGTATGGAAAATATCCAGGGTTCCGCAAGTCTATCAACCCATGGAGTAATTAGATTTTGGCCACGAGGAATCGTGATATCAAAGTCCCCTCAGATTTACTCGGACTCCGTAACCATCTCGCTGCTACTACCATCGACTGGTATTTGAAGCCCGTCGGATTTCCAATCAATTTTCCCCCACCTTCGTTACTCTTCCGTCACGGTCACTGCTCAACAAGATGTCTGACGCAGCTACTTGCACCCTCAATATCCCCCCTCTGCACAACACCGTGAGCTTCAGTTCGCCAATCTGGTTCGACGCGACTAACCAAGTATTTAAGATGGGTGCTCTTTTTATTGGTGTATCGTAAGTCTGGTCGCCTCAAACACTTAAATATACTGACGTTGTATGTTATTCAGCCTGGCCGGAGCGTAAGTTGCAATCCAATCGTCATTGTCTCGTAGGGACTTACTTGATTGGTGCAGATTATGGGGCATAACTTCGATGCAAACTTACAACTACTTCTTGGTGAGGTCGTTTCGTGGACAAGGTCGAATAGCCATTGATTATGCTGCAGCAATACTGGAGAGTTGACAGGCCAATCCTTAATATGACTGTACGTTCGAGTCTTTGCCAGGTTTTAATGGTTTCTTACCTCTACCGTACAGGTCGGCATCGTATAGTCAGTGTGTTCCAATTACCTAGCCGTAGACCTTCCCACAACTCACCCTGCAACTCCAGTATTTTTGATACGGTCCATCAGCTCATGTTGTCTCATTTGCTCTATGTTTACCTTGTCTCGAACTGGGGCAATCCGGCCATCCTTGCTACTCTTCTTTGGTGAGTATGCATGCCACTTTTTCAATCTCTGCTCTAATCATTATTTCCTTTCAGGAGCGTTCTGGTAAGATCTGCGCGACTTTCATCGTTTGCAAATTTGAATGTAATATTGCCGTAGATTATGGTCCTCATGTCTGTAAGTCACTCTGTTTTGATCGATCTCTTCTACGGTTTAACAACCACAAAGGCCTTCATCGGATTCATCGTGCAACTGTGAGCACTTCCGTCGACCTGGTATATGCGCTATCATACTAAAGAGGCTTAACCCCCTGCAGATTCTTGTGCTACCGCGTTTACGTTCGTGCGTATCGATTACCTTCCTCCGCTGAAACAAAGACCGATGACACTCGTGATAGTGAGCCGCAACAACTATATTGTCACCGGTGTTGTTGTAAGTGGTTTGGGTAGTCCCTTCTGAGTCGCCATCTGACGGGTCACCTATCTAGGTTCTACCGGTGCTTGCCTTGTTCACTATTACCATGGCATACTTTGGCACTGCGTAAGCATGCCTCTCCGCATCACCTCGCTCCGTCTGTCCTAACTTTTTGCAATAGCTGGAGCCAGCATTTCACCCTTTTCGCTGACCTTGCAAGGATCAAAGTACGTTTTCTAATCTCTCTGGTTCCATCGTCCTCATCATCGATGCTTTATTAGGGTCTATCAGTGACTGTGAATGTACTGGGTGCGGCCAGTGACGTCGTCATTACCAGTGCTTTGTCTTTCTATCTTTGGACGTCAAAGTCTGGCATACGCAAGTAAGATCCAACCTTCTTACGTCCGAATCGTACTGACAGTCATCGAAGGACTGACGCTATAATGAACCGACTCATCTTGTTCTGCGTGAGATCTGGGTTACTTACCACGTACGTCGTCCATCCTTCTATTTGATTCACCGGCTCAGATAATACTGCTTAGGGTCACTGCCATCCTTTCACTCATTACAGTAAGCGTTTCTTGACGCTTACCATCTTATGCCCTGCGATTGATGTATTGGGACATTTCCAGATCCAAGTTTACCCGGACACCTTCATTTACATCTGCTTCTATTCTATTCTTGCGCGGTGTAAGTACTCCTTTGGTGATGTGAGTCCTGCCTACTTACAATTTCCCAAAGTCTACTCGTTCTCACTACTAGCAACGTGCGTGCATATCTCTTCAATCTGAGCCCTCGATTGACCGTCATCCCTATAGTTTGAACGCGAGAAGCGATCTCAGGAGTCAAACCTCTAATGGCGCAAACTCCTTCGCTGCTTCCGTATCGCTGGAGCCTAACCCAGGCAATGCATGGTCTCGTCGACCCCAGGAATCCAGCAATGGCGTGGTAAGCTTTTCACATTTAATCTCACACATGTAGTCTAATTTCACGGCTGTAGCGACATATTGCCATTAAACAGGACGTTGAAACTATGATTGATCATGGTGAATACGAAATGAAGGTCAGCATCTCTAAGCTAAAGTGTTTATCAGGACTAACAGCAGTATCGTAGCCCGGCCAAGCACTGCCTTGAACATCAGGCGGCCGTTTAGGTTTGTGAGACCACCAGGTAGTAGATACCGCTGGGTGATATCCGCGCCCAAGTACGACGGATCGCTACTTTGATCTTGAAAATTTTTATTGGAATTATCTATATAGGTCCTCTGGAAAGTCCAGTTAGTTGCATATGTGTATCGTAGAGGCAGGCTACGACGAGCTATTCGTGATTTCGTGATAATTGCAGCTCGCTTGTTTGAAACGTTCCGAGAGTTAGGAGTGGGATGCCATGATCAGGGTCGCAACATGCGGCTATCTGTCGTCTTACAGAACATGGTTACTGGTTTGCTTCCCTGAGCGGTGAGTAAACTTGATATGTTGTCACAATAAAAAAACGCTTCGGTCCTAGATTCGAGGTCCCACCTTTTGTGAACGAGACACACGATCGCAACGGTACACGAGGCTCTCTAGAATAGCGCGGGAAACAAAGTGCTACGAAGAAACTTGTATGACCTTCTCGCTCATTCTCAAGGTTCAGGGCATTTTTGATTTTCGGCGACTTCCTGTCATTCTCAAGCTCGAACACACACGTTCCACTTCAAAGCCTTGTCTGAATTCTGTAAACCTACAGCCCACATAATTGGAGTTGTCACTTTGGAAATCGTGGAAGATATATAATAGCAAGTTCCTGCTCGCATAAACTGTACCAGCTAGAAGGCGCCCTAGGTCCAACGGACTCTAGCATCCTTTACTTCTAGACTATTTACGGCAACCTAGTACCTCACAGGTACCATTCTGGCTGCCCGAGCTTCGGGGGGTCTGGCAAGTGGAAGCGAAACAAAATTTTCCAGCCCAGCCGGACTTGGGCTCAGCAAACCTGAACGGCAAACTTTCTGGCTGTGATTTCCAAGGAGGTTGCAGTATCCAGATTCACGGCGGCCTAAAGGTCTCTGACTTGATAATTCCTACCCCGCATCTCGGAGTCGGCTGCCAGGACGATACCAGTATGTCACTTTGAGAGTTACCCGTTCCAGGGAAGATGCAGCTACGCGAGATTCAAGGTTAGAGGGTCGTTGAGGGATCCTGTCTCCAGTTCATAAAGTGCAGACCCTGAAAGAAAAATTTTTAAGGGTTTCTTTTTAAATAGTTAAGCGGTCTCCAGTAATGTCATGGACATAGATATCACCGTGATTGGAGTCTGAGAACGCTCGTGCCGAGATTAGGGACGACTGATGAGGAACACAGACATCACTTACTAAATAGCCATGTGTAGATGCAGATTCCAGAACGAGGACACGGGTAACCACGGTAGTCGACACTTTTGAACAATAATAATAAGGATTAAAAAAAATAACGCATCGGCCATGAGGGTAACGTTACCAAATAGATGCTGTATGGAGGGACCTGTAACACTGTTCTTCGTTAAGTTTTTGAGTGATGACGAATGATGACGGACTTTGAGGTTTCCGGGATATGTTTCACGCGCTCATCCGAGATAGACATCTGTCGTTAGGCGCCGATATAGACGCCGCTTTTCTCGCTGTTGCTAAGCAGCCGCAGTAAAGCCCAGCCCGAGCCCAGTTGAGAAATGGACGAGTCATAACCAGTCCTCGATCTCAAGTCCACAAGTCCACAAGCAACTCCCATAGGTCCGTGATGTTGCGGTAAGAAAAGTGCTTGTCGCTTAGTTTGCGCCGGGGCAAGCCAATACCGATGAGGAGATTGTGGGTACTTTCAATGTGACTACTGGCCGGTTACTGTAACGGTGAAGTTGGTTTAGACTTGGGCATCGGTCCGAAGAGAATGACATACTTGGAGTTGACCGCACCACCGCACCAGACCAATTCTTACTTAGCGCCGCTCTACAGGAGAAAGCAGTGTTACATTCTCGTCACCCTCTACTCCTATGTCAATAACGGAATCCTGCAGGCACGCGACGGCCTGTCGGTGTAGATTACTTGCTTGGCGGCCCAACGGACGAGGAGAATCCATTCTCATACGCCAGTAATGCGACTTATGCTTTCGTCATAGCGCATCCGTGGACGCACTTGTACAAAGAGACCTGTGGTGGCAATTAAGGACATTATATTAATGCCACTGCTACATTTCTGTCATTCTCAGAATCCCACATGCAGAGCGAGGACACGCACCAAACCTGACTATCTCTCGTCCAGAAGGCTGAGACGGCGGCGTAGGAGACATACAAAGTACTGATGGATCTACAAGCTCCGACGCACCGTCACTAAGCAAGTGTCGCCGATGGTCAGATGATGGTCAGATCAATCCTTAGTGATCCTCGGTCGAGATGGATGTTAGAGTACAATGCCACCGATATGCCTCTTCAGCAGAACCTAGACTAGCATAGTAGTATCGAAGACCATAACGCTTGGGATATAGAACGGGCGCGGGCATTCCGGTGTCATTTCTTAGGTGAAAAGTGACAGGACTGCTGTCAAGCCATAGAGGAGAATACCTACTTCGCCACGAGCATGTGGTGCTTTTTGAGCTTGACATGATAGAAGAATACCACGACAATTTTGGATGTTGTGATGCTGTTTTATTCCAGTGGCAAACCGAGTTGGGGAATTCATGGCAGTGAAAGGGAGCACACTGCTGCTGCTTTTTTGCACTATTTCATGTTTAACGAGAAGAACAAATCAGTAAACATACCCAAGAATACTGTCAAACAAGTCGCATTTATCACGTCTAGCACTCTAGTCAGACCCGTGGAATCACGGAGAGTTAGCTTTGAATTCGATGCGTCGTATGACTTTGATGCGGTTCGTTACTCGCCTCCTCATTGGTCCGAGGATTGACCCGCAGCGGATATTTTAGGTGAGTAACAACCAGTCTGGATGAGGTTTGACCGCTGATGAAACGTTCAAGACAGATGGCGACAGTTGTAGCCTGAGAAATTTTGCTTTTCCTCCTCGACCACCATGATCCCCCACGTTCTGTAGGTCAACGACGGCGACGTCCTCCATCAATGCACCGGTTCCAGCCGTCTGATAGAGGCTATGAACCAAAAATCTTGCAGAAAATTACACTGTCGCAACCAGTCGAGCCGCAGAGGGACTTGGGCAGAGTTTCGTATCTACGAGCAACCTCCGAGCAGGACTCATATCCAGCATCTCCGGAAATGACTGAATCTTGGAAGGACCCCGATTTCAGTCCTTCGACCATTCGACATCCTTTCCAGGTCGCCTCGACATATACCTATAACCCCGTGGTTACATCTCCTACCTCTGTTTCGTCAGACGTAACCAGAACCTCAAAACCGCCTACAGAGGTCACATCTATGGATCCTATTTTAGAAAGATCCCAAGGGCCGGATCGTGCGCAACTATCCCAAAATCGACCACGTTCCTTGGCTTTCCGTCGTACGCATACGCCTGTATCCTTTTCGCGCCATTCTCGTGGAGAATACAGTCTTCGAAATACCCTGACTCTCCTTGCACCATTCGTTCCTGCACCACCTCTCCTATCACTTTTATACCTCGTAACGGGTCATGGTATCCTGCGGAGCTCCTCCGATAGTACATCCCTCACCAACACGACACCTTTAATCTACTCAGTTAAAATTGGTGTTATTGGCGGTGCCATCCTCGCACTCCCTCTCACCATTGTCCTTTATCTCCTTCTCTTCCCAACCCAAAATCACTCCGATACCGCCGACGAAATTCCTCTTGACTTCTTTGACGACAACGACAGCCGGCACAACGGTATACAGTCATTCCTTTCCTACCTCTCCTGTTCAGAACTGGACTTTCGCACAAAATGGCGGAGCATGCTGGGTTTTGTCGGCGTCATGGTCATCGTCGTATTTGTCGGCACCATAAGTGGTCCTCTGGGCGTCACCTGTCTATCAGCCAACGGCCCTTCGCTCACCGCCAGTGAGGCAGCCAAGGCAGGGACAATCGGCGGATTGGTGCTATCGCCCGTGATTGTGGGTGTGAGCGTTGTCACGTTGGTTTTCTTGAGGATGAGGAAGCTCGGAGAATCGGAGGAATTGGCCCATACGGGTGCTATACCCACTTCTGGACCGACGATTCAGTGATGTCTATACCTGCTCAATGTGTGTTGTTGTATCACTACGCATGTGTTACGGATAGCTTTCCTCGTTGTTGTTGTATGTGAGTCGCCTTTTCTACCATGCATCCCGATACTGATGTTGCCTTTTTGCTACAGGTAATTGCGTTGATCAGTTCACATCTATGGACCTGTGGTTATCTTTTGGGGTATTATTGTTATTGTATTAGCATTTGGACATCTACATATCAAATCCTTACGACTCCACATTCATTGAGTAAATATCATCTACTATTCGCTTGGTGCCTTTTCCGCCTAGCATACTGTAGACATACCATAGATATAGTGCTCGTTTATCTATTCCATCTGGACGTTGATATCGGACTGTAGTAACCCCCGGCGTAATCCTATACCACCGAGAGAAGGTTTTAGCCTATCATTTCGTGTGTATGGGAATGTATCTAAGGATGTATACATATACGGGTTTTGGCCCGTACAGAAGGGGCTCTCTATATCCGGCACGGATGCGTTGTGAATTTTGTGTGACAATCGCTTTACACCAGGAAGAGATGCCTATTCCCTGAGGTTCCCATTACACGATACGGGACTATAATACACTAGCAACGGGCACGAGCGTGGTCCTTCCAGGCACAACCCAATTACATCGAAGTTCCCTCAGCGTTTGGTACCGATTCTAGGAGGTAGTTCGGAGCTATATTTAGCGAATCTTGAGTGAAGAACTTGAGTTCATAGGAACAAAAGCCTACAAACACACATTATTGTAGACATAAGCAGTAAGATGAAATTAAGACAGTAACCTAAGACATAAGAAAGCAGATGATTCAAAGTTCCTCAACCGAAATGGAAAATTTCTACAGATGTGATGTGCCCGATAATATCGGTCTGCCACCGCCACAATCAGCACTTTGGGCACAGCGAGAAAGTTAAGAAACGAACCTTGATCCCTATGATCCTCTCGTCGTCCATCAATGCACCATCAAACCCGTACAATTGCTTTGTCCGACTCTCCACGAACGGCAAATACGAATTGATTTGATCTGCAAAGATATGCGCCGATTCCTCAAGTAACGTCGCTCCTCGCCTGACAATAGGTCCAGTATAAATCTCCTTCTCCTCTGGACTCATCTCATCTAACTGCTTCTGAACCTTCCTTACGCTTCCTCTGCCAAAATCATACACAACCAGTGGTGCAGGATTCCTATGCCCCAGCACATCCAGTTCCCAATCATCTGTGGGCAGCATGACAAATCGCTGCCCACAAGTGGTCGTTATCCACCTGGAAGGTAAATCGCCTCCGCAGTCGATGCAATACGTCACAGGCGGAGCCCATGCGAGCCACGGGACGGGTATCTTCATACCATCTTCGCCCATAGCCAGCCTTGCGTTTCTTTCTTCATCATCCATTTCCACGAGATCCAATAAGGACGAGCGATGTACGAAGACGCTGATAAGTGTAACGTTCGGGTGTCCGTGAATGCGTAAATGAAGTAGTACAACGGAATCCTTGGGTGAAGGGTGAAACGGTCTGTCAGATTTAAGTGTAGCTCCTGAGGCAGTAGGATTGGGTTCGCTACGGCAGGAGATGTAGCGTAGCGTGTGACCAGGAGCTAGTTCTGGAAGACCAAGGATGCGAATCGGCGCATCTGGTGGGTCCTCTGTGGGAGATGGGATCTTCCATATCTCGAGTGTATTGGCGGAAGTGTTGGGGAGAAGAATGAGATTTTCCGTCAAAAAGATGATTCCGCCGTATGAATCAGGTTCTCCGTCGATGTGCTGTGGATGCGGGAAGGATAAGCACGCGAAATCAATATCGGGGCTAGCGTACTCACAAGTAACACCTTGCCAGTTTTCCATTGATATACATCGACTGCGCACCTCGAATGTGGGTTTCGCCAGAACGTGGTTACTAGGGCCATGTGGTCACCGACAATTTCGCAATTGATTGAGGGGGTGCCCCATTGTATCTCTGATCGAGTTACGGGTATCACAGGCTGCTTGGCCAACGGATGGTGGGTTCCAGTGGAAAACTGATGAATCGACAGCTCCACCATGACGAAGATTTCTGAGCCTTGTACCAGACTGTATCTACGGACTGTCAGTAGTTCTTCAGAACACAACAAAAGCTAAACTCACGAAGTAATGAGAGCAATGAGATCATGCTCGTACAGATTAATCGCAAAATCCACAATACTTCGTTGCTCCCTCGGTCCCACCCGTGGCTCAAAGGTCAACCATTCCACAGGATCCTCAGGCTTGGTTGGTAACTTGAGGTACTTCAATCGGTGTCTTGTGGCATCTCCCAAGATGTAGACTCCGGCCGATAAGTCGTAGACACTCCCTGGATTGAAATTGATCGGGGCTGATTTTTTGAAGTCGGGTCGGCAATTAATCCAAGAGTGCTCGCGTTCCTTCAGCAGGTGTAACTTTTCCGAGTTACTGAGGCCGCAATTCGGGTTATCTTCTGTTCTGCTGAGCGAAAGTTCTTCGTGGTATTGAAGGGTCGACGATTCCCGAATAATCGAATCAAAAAATCGATTGAGCTGGCTGCACTTGCCCAGATCTCGACCGGGAACGAACATCAGGACATGGATAAGTAGTTCTGTGGGCAAATCAAGCAGTTGCATCGGGGTTCGATGTGATGGAGGAACGAGCGGGAGAAGAAGCTTCAGATAGGCTTGATGATACAGCCGCGGCGAAAATTATTGCAATGCCAAAGATGGAAAACCGTTCACATGCGTGCCAAAATTCATGAAGGTCCATTCAACACCCTCAACGAAATCCCTTGTCCCACATTTTCTGGGCCTAAACAGTGGATTTGGACTCTGTCTGCTATGAATAGTAGAAATGAAGAAAAGACAGCATTTGAATAGGTGTTTCTCGAAAGTGTTCTGCGTTTCCTATGCAGATGGGAATCTATTTCCAAAATGGCATTAATATTCGCCACCACTGTACTAAGTAAGAGGTAACGGCCGTCAAACGGCCGTTTGTGTGGGTACTCCTTCGTGTTTTTATATCCATCTTCTGACCGTACCTGCCTAACCCCAACCACGACCCTCTTTAGCTGCTAACCCCAGACCCCTAACCGACCTAACGTGAGGTACAAGCCCTTGACCGTACTTCCATCACACAAACATGCAAAAGGTCATAACTCAGTTATAACCACCGGGGACCTGGGTTATAACCCCCTGGAGACGGGTTATAACCTTTTGCAGTTTTGTGCGATGTTCCTAGTCCCTAACCCCTAACCTACCCCGCTGAAGACCGCTGCGCGGTCTGTGGAAGAGGATCGTTTGCCCAGCGTTCCGCCGGCCCAGCTCACGACTCATCGAGTTTCCCTGAACGAGCGCTAGTGCAAAGCGGCTGTGTCATAGCGTCATGATTTGCGACACCCTTATAGCAGAAATTGAATTATTGTACAACAACACGAGGCTATAAAACATCTAGTTCAACGAGTACGTAGAGTCCACCAAATATATAGTAAATCAGAAGAAGTTATCGAGAATGGTATCAAGACCCGACTTGGGAGAGAGAATACCAAAATGTGTACCAGCCAAATCATACTTCTCCACGTTTGGGGCATAAAGATCCAGGTCGAAGTACTCGGAAGCACCGGCGGCGCAAGGCTGGGCGTATACACCTTCCAAAGCGCGCACGAGGACTGTCCTCTTCGCAGGCCACTCTCCAGTGATCCTTTCCCCAGAAGCAGCTTCCTCCGCGTTGACTTCTTTACCGCGGCGAACACCCATTAGGACGTGAGCGACATAGGCAGTGCAGAAACGAGCGATCCACTTGGGTCCACCGCTTCCACCGTCTTTGGAATGTTGAAAGTGATCTGCGAACTGGTAGCTCAAGTGCTCGGAGTTATCGAGTGTTCCGCTCGACGCCATATCGTTGACAATACCGAGGATCTAAGGAGAGGAGTCAGTAATGAATACAATCAGATTGAAAGATGTAACGTACATCTTCGCGGAGAGTGCCATCTTGGATTCGTCCCATGATGTATGATTGGAATGCAGGTCGCTTGAAGAGAGTCGGGGAGCCATCGAGAAGAACTAAGGCTTCCACAACTTCACCCCGCTTCTGTAACAATTCGGCCATATCCAACGCAAGGCATGTACCGAAGGAGAATCCTCCAAGGCGATAAGGACCATGGGACTGCTTCTCCTGGATTTTCTTAAGGTAGAATTCGGAGAGTCGGCGTAAGGTGCCGGTGATAGGTGCTTCCACAGTGTCTTGCACACCGTAGACAGGGTAATGAGCCTTCTGGGCAGCTTTGACAAGGACGAGGATGCCTCCACCAGCACCGTGCATGAGGAAGAGAGGAGTCCCTTCGGTTGCGGTGTTGAGTCGAACAACGGTCTGGTCCAAATCAGCTTCGTGAACGTTGGCCTGCTCGCCCTCAGAAGGGCCGTTGGCAGTGACAGTGGTAGCAGCAGAAGTTTTCTGCTCTTCTTGAAGCTGATACAACCGAGCGACTAAAGCGTCATCAGCACGAGGTCAGGGCCAAGAGAAACCAGAACGCCTACCAGTCATCGTTTGACTGAGGAGCTGCAACTGAGTAACCTCCACACCAAAGTAAGTCCTGAGGATACCACTCAGACGTACAGACGTCAGCGAATCCAAACCGTAGGTCGAGAAAGGGATGTTGTCTTCGACTCGGTCGATGTCAAGGGACAAAACCGAGGCGCAAGCTCCGAGAATTGACTGCTCCTTGGCACCGTTGGAGGTTGCACCGTCGCTAGTTTCCTTGACCAAAAGATGTCGCATGCTGGCCTGGTGATACTCTGGAACGGCAACTGTGGAAAAATGAATGGACAAATAGTCATTATTTCAGCCGCAAAAAAAGAGATACAATGGCATACTTTCCATAACTCGCTTCCAATTGGTCGTAGGGATGTATACAGGGTTATAAGCAGGTGAGTTGAGAGTCCAGATTGCGTCCACACAGTGGCGCGCCAGCTTGTAACCACTCATTCCGAGATCTTTGTACTAAAAAAGACCCGTGTCAGCATTGACGATATTCTTTTGAAGTCCGATCACTCACTTTGTCCAGCGCAGCACTTCGAGCGTTTCCAGTCGGCATACTTCGGACGAAGACACCACCATCAGTCTAAGGTAGAAGTTCAGTCCCGTTCAGAACGGTAGCAATTAGATTGACTCACCAAAGGAGGAACAGTAATGGTAACACAGTTAGGAATATCCGCGCCCATTGCCTCCATCTCGGTTTGAGCCGCAGCATAGTTGCTTTGACCTGCAGATAGGAGTCAGGTCCTCAGACTGATTGAGAATATCACGCCCAACATACCAGGAGAACCACTGATTGTGGCCATAGAACTAGTCAAGACAAGGAAGTCTAGCTTTTTGGGGTCGACGGCATCTAGGAGAATACGCAAGCCCTTGACTTTGACATCATACACTGCAAAAGTCAAATGAGTATAAAACCTAGAAAACCAAAGAGAACGTGCGGACCTTTCAGCCAGTCTTCCTCGGTAGTGAGGTTTAGGAAAAGAGCGTCATTGAGTCTCACGGCAACGTAGAAGACACCGGCGACATTCGGTAGGTTGGAGAATAGAGCCTTAGTCTTCGATTCGTCAAGACAGTCCACTGCGACGACGTCAACCTTAGCACCGGTTTCGCGCAAGTAATTGATAATTTTCTTCTCGCGAAGAAGCTTGCCATTCTCGAATGCCTAAATATAATCAGCATGTTTGAAAGGAGAAAGACCAGACAACACATCACCTTCTCTCCTGAACGCGAGGTCAAAACGACATGTTGTGCCCCAGATTCAACCAACAGCCTTGCAATGTTGACCCCAAGACCACCGATTCCACCAATAATGACATAAGCGGCACATGGGTTGAACGCGTTCGAGCCCTTGATTCTACCGGGTCGCAGAACCGTCGTGTTCTCGGGTAACGCTTCAAAATTGAGAAGGACAGTCATATCCCTGTAAGGCGCCGCCTTGGAATGGGCAAGCTCTAACGCATCAGCTTGCACAATGATAAAAGGTGGCGAAAGACGGGACATGATGTGGCGTGGAGTGGTTCGGATAGCCTCTTCCAAAATGTTCTGTGCTCCAGAGAAGAGTCGGTCATACCCAACAGAAACGAAATGTTGACCAGGACGGAGATGACAAGGGTAGATACCGCCGATCTGCACAATGGTTCCCCAAGCAGAAAGCCGCTCGATGGACTCTTCAAGGATGTCATTTCCATCTTCGAAGTTGAAGACGAAATCGGCACCCTCTGGTGCCCATCTCTGGACAGCATGAGACCACGCTTGCACGTTACCTGATTCGAAAACGTCTTTGTGAGGGATAGGTGCCGAGGGACCGGAGATTGTGACAAAGATGTTGAAACCTTGCTCTTGGAGGTAGGCAAGGGTAGCCAGAGCGGCAGGCGAGGATTCAGCGGCATGGAGGATGACGTGAGAGCTGGACTTCGCAGAAGCCAAAATTTTCATTACGACCGAGGAGATGAACGCCAACCGACCAACAAGAGCAGCAGAGGACGGAAGACTCATGCTGTCGGGGATGACCGTTACGGAACCCTTGGGACATATGATGAAGTTGCCCTTGGGGGTGGAGGTCACTCCCATGACCCTGGAAATAGAAGATTGTCAGTTCAAGAGTAAAGAGTGAAGATGAAGCAACTCACCGCTTCCCAGTTAACGACTCGTCGACGTTAGCGCCAACATGGACGACCTTCCCAGAGAACTCAGAGTGTCCTGGAATCACACTCGAGAGGGCAATGAAAGATACGGCGACTTGAACTTCGTCTGCATCCAAGGTTTTGGGGAAAGTGCGCCAGAACCGAGTGCCATCGAAGTGTAAGGGTTTAGAGCCGACGGTTTCGGTAGAAGGCGGTAAGGGACCGGCAACAACACGTGGCACTCGCATGGCACCATCTTCCTCGACCATCACTTCGGCATCAACCCATCGGAGAGGAATGAGCTCCTTCCGAACGAACTCCTCTTGTTTAACTGGGGTCCAAGATGGGTGGAAAAGGATCAAGTAGATCTTCCAGAGGTCAAACTCGTGACGGAGTGATCGAGTCAGGCCAATGAGTGTTGCATTGGTGGCTTTGGTGTCGGTGTATAACCAAACCTTGAGCGGCGTGGATGAATCAAGTCCAGCGACCAAGTTGACCAATTCAACTTCTCCACCTGCGGTGAAGCGGTGAGTGACAGTGTTCGGCGGAAGGGTGAGGGATTGGACTTCCTCTAGGGTAGGTAGAACAATTTGCGGCTTCTGTTTCTCAACTGCTGGATCCTCCGTCCTGTGCTTGCTTCTTTGGAGAAGAAGCAGCAGAGGAATCAGCCAGAGCGATTTCAACAACGAGTACTTATCAATGATGGTGAGTATGCCTTGTAGATGATCATCCTGCAAGCCATATGTAGGAAGATAAGGTGTGGCAACAGTAGGGGAGGAGCCGCTATCACTCTGAAGTGATGGGGTGGAAATTGCGGGGGAGCTGGGTTTGCAAACTGCCATCTCCGCAGTTTGCGAGAAGAATGCCATGTGCGACACTGTGGTGCCAGATGTTGTCAAGAAGAGGCCATCAGAGAAGCCTGAGGTCTTTAGAGCGACGTTCCACTCGGACTTGTCCAAAGAACAATGAGAAGCAGGACGATGCTCTAGAACGCCAAACCATTCCTGGAATGAACCGAAGATGTAATCCATCCCTAGAAGACATAAGCGACAGGATTCCTAGAGACGAACAAATCCAACTTACAAACACTTCCAACAGCGCCAGTTGCAAAGGATCTTCCATCCAATTCAATGATGGCGAGGTGGCCGCCAGGTAGAAGCAAATCATGAAGGGTCGAGAGTGTGGAGGTGATGCTCGGGGTTGCATGCAGAACGTCGAAAGCAACAACAATGTCGAAGCTTGCCGGATCAATACCTTGTTGTTCAATAGGCTTATTGAGATCAAATGTGACCGGAACGATAGTGGCCCATGGTGACTTGGCAGTAGCTTCTTGAGCAAGCGAAATTGAGATATCTGTACAGACGTAGTCCACATAGCAGAGCTCAAGCCTCGCGTCCAGCAAAGCTTGGCCAAGCATAGCTGTGAATCGACCAGTACCAGCACCAACCTGTGGGAAGGAAAGGCTCAATCAAGCTGATAATGAAAAGAGTGATTCATTCGAACCTCCAATACACGAATGACCCGTTTACCAGCCGCTTGTGCAGTT
Organism: Moniliophthora roreri; assembly: GCA_001466705.2. Taxonomy (NCBI): domain Eukaryota; kingdom Fungi; phylum Basidiomycota; class Agaricomycetes; order Agaricales; family Marasmiaceae; genus Moniliophthora; species Moniliophthora roreri. Next base: position 105,700 of record LATX02000206.1, read on the forward strand.
CGAACGAGCTTCACAAACTGCTCGACAGTCTCATCGAAGACGCTTCCAATGAAAGGAGGATGCTCATAAATACGGCTCATGAGATCGTCACGGAACAGGATGTCAACGGCAGCTTTGGAGTTGACGAGAATGTCTATCGAAGAGCCGTTAGTCTGCTAGTTCTCCAAGAGGTCAGAATTACATACCTGTCTGGCCTTCTCCAACACGCTGAGTGAGTTCAAAAAGGGAGGCATATTTCTCCTTCATTGCGGGTGAAACATCGTCAATGGCCATCGTGGACTCGAGTGCATAGCCCGACGTGCGTTGGGCTGCCCATGATACATACCGCTTGCGATCCGGAAGAGTGGGCTGGAAATCTTGAGGAAGGCGGCTGGAGAACAATCAGGACAAGGATCGTTACAAATTCCTGGCATTACTTACCTCAACGCCTTTTTTGTGTAACCCAAAGCCAGCTTGTCCAGTACTTCTAGAAGTTCTGCGACCTCGGCAGAGAATTCATCTGCGAGGGTGACATCACCGTGAAGATGGGATTCAGGGAGAGCACGAGGCTGCCAAATCATGCTGAAATGCTCATTGACGGTAGCATCATCTTGCTGTACCATCTCAAAGTGGAGACCTTGAATTCGGATATCAGTCGAAGAAGCTCTGCGTAGAGAGTTACAACGAACCTTCGAAGGTGAATACAACGTCATTGTTATCATCGAGCACGTAGCAGTCCAAAGTCCACGAGTACGGAGACCAGTAAGCGAGGACAGCGTAGACTCGGAAGTCATCATCAAAAATAACAGGGTCGGTAGTCCCATTGTTGCGGAAGCCACGACGGAGAGAGTGAGGTAACTGAAACGGCGATCAGCCAGATCGAGCAGATGAAAGGAGTAGTGTTTACCATGAAGGTCCGCTCTTTGTTGCCAACATTCACATGATCGTACAGCTATTACTTGTCAGCATCCAATTGTCTACCTGTAGCGCGAGAACATACCAAGTTCCAACTGATACCGGACTGGACAGCGATGTAAGCGAGATCAAGGCAGATAATGAGCGGACTTACCTGGAAGACGGCATCCATCAGGGCGGGATGGAACGTATAGCCGGTACGAGTGAGAGTATTGCCATGACCTTTGATCCAAACAATGGCTTCAGTGTCGTTAACAGCAATCTTCTGAATTCGGCGGAACCTACAGATACAATTAACAGAGCTCTCAGTCAGATATTGAAGGCGACGTACTCGGTTCCAAACTGTGCGACACCCTCCAACTCATCGTAAACAGCCTCATGAAGATGTGTTGACCGAGAACGAGCAAGGACAGCGTCGACGTCGACGTGTGTGATACCTCCCGGGCTGATCTCTGGCTGACCGTAGTCAAGCTTGCCGTAAGCGTGAAGGGAATCGAAGGGTGGTTCAGAGCGAGTCCAGTTGAGATCTCCTTGCATACTCTCTGCGAATCAATAAAGGGGGTTAAGCAATGAGACCCTGTGAATGGTAATGCACATACGGAGAGCTGTAGACGACTTCACGCTCCACCTGTTGCCATCACGAGCAACCTTGAGAGTAGCTGCAGGCACGGATCCATCTAGAATAAATGCCGACTCGAACCGACAATCCCAGACTGATGTAACGTCGGGGAACTCGAGGGCCATTTCGATGTATGCGGCAGCAGGAATGAGGTTCTAAGGAATGTCAGTATGATGGCAGAGGTATGTCCTGAAGGTAACATACCGATTGATCGATGACATGGTCAGCCATCCAAGTTTCCGGAAGACTCGGGCTTACACGTAACCGCTCGCTGTTGAGAGGCCTTTCAGGAGGCAGCAATTTGTGGAGGTAGCTGGGAACGCGAGGCGCAATGGTAAAGTACTTCGATTGGAAGGGGTATTTCGGACCGAGGAGCTTCTCTGGAGGACAGCCGTTGAGGAGTGCAAAGTTGATCTGTTTACTCGGTATCAATGAATCGTCGACAACAAGAGAAATGGAAACATACCGAGTTGACACCTGCAACCGACAGCTGACCAATCCCTTCGTACAGTGCATCAAGTTCGGTGGGAGGGCGTTGACCAGCTTTGATGTGACGAGCCGAAGGAGGACGTTTGCTACCCGCGACTGATTCGAAGGCACCCATTCGTTTAATGTACTGATGAATAGACTAGTTAGCGTTGGAAAAAGGTACGAGGAGAAAGCACATACTTGAGACAAGACGGGATGAGGAGCAATCTCAACGAAGGTCGTGTTTTCGCCGTACTTCTCGATGAGCTTGGGAATAGCATCAGAGAAGCGAACAGGTTGACGAAGGTTGTTCCAGAGGTAGTCGATCGTGTACTCCTTCTCAACGAATTCGGCTGTGACTGTCGACATCACTGGAAGCGAAGGCTTGTGGGTACCAGGGTGTGCTTCAAAGATTGCAGCGAGCTCTTGACGGTATTGGGTCTCGCAAGCATCGACATAAGGAGAGTGAACAGCAGTGCTGACACGAAGCTTGCGAGCAGAGACCCCAGAAACCCATTGGTCGATATACTTGGCCAGTTCGTCGACGAGATACTCAGCACCCGAGAGACCAAAGTCGGTCGGGCTATTCCGAGCCGCCACGTGGAGAGAGTCGGTAACACCCGTCGTCGGGTTATTGGAAAGGTCAACGACTGCTTCGGCATAATCTTGGACTGTTCGAAGGTCGCAACCAGAGACAGCGACCATGGCTCCACCAATGTTGTCAACGAGGCGAAGAGCAGCACCTCGAGCAACGGCGATCTTGACGACCATCTACAAACATGTTAGCGCGAAAACTCTTAAATGTGAACAGCGACAATACCTCGCGAGGCATAGCACCACTGGCATAAAGAACAGCAGTTTCGCCGATACTGTGTCCAACGATGGCGTCGGGCTTGAGACCAAGGTAGATCGAAAGGTCGAAAAGAGCGATCTGGAAGAAAGTGATGGAAACAGAGATGGCGTCTGCGGGCCATGAAAGGGACTTGGCGAGGATAGAGTTCGCAGGAGGGTTGGGGACAAAGAGGCCGGAGGTTTCAAGGAAGGACTTTCCTGTGTACTCGGTGTAAATTTTGTCGGAAGCCAAGATACTTTCACGGAAAACAGAGTATCGGGAGAAGAGTTCACGACCCTGTTGCCAGTGCTGAGGGCCTATCAAAAGTTGATTAGTACGTGTTACAAATGGATAGGCATGAGTAAACCCACCTTGACCAGAGAAGCAAAAGATCAGAGGAACAGCACGTTTTGAGACCATGACAGGTTCAGTGAACTTTGCCTGGCCCAAGGAATCTGCAACTGCGAATGAACGCCAGCTCAATTGGCGAGCACGAGAGCCGAGGTGTTCAGATAGGGATAGAGGGTCGACATCCGCGTACTCGGCTTTGTAGCTCTCGACGAGAATGTTGACTGCACGAGGAGTGAGACCTCCAACGGCGAAGAGATATGGTCCCGAGTTTAGAGTTTCATAGTCAGGGAGGACGGGCCTAACATCGTGTTCTCGCAGGACAGTGTGACCACAAGATCCTGAGCAGCTGTCAGCTGGGAAATGGCTGGATGGAATGAATGATCTAACGCACCTCCAAATCCGAAGGAAGAAATCGACGCAATAAGACCTTGCTCGGCGTCGTAGGGAACAAAGTTTTCGACTTTAATAGGTACCCGCAGTTTGTACTTGTCAAACTGGATCTTCGAAGAAGGCTTTTTGAAGTATCCATTCGGGAGAATCTGCTTGCGCTCCAACATCATGACAACCTGTTCATAGATTCAAATAATCTATCCATGTTCAAACGGTGAACCGAGCCTGCCTTAACAATCGAACTGATGTATGCGCCCATCTCACCGTGACCGATATTACTCTTGACGGAACCAATGACGACCTCTCTGTCACCACGACCATCCGAGAAGCAGGCGCCCGCAGCGTTGGCTTCGAACTGATCTCCAACTATGGTTCCGGTACCGTGCAGCTCGACGAAATCGGCTTGGTTGGGAACTAAACCAGCGTCAGAGTAAGCGTTTCGGATGGCCTATGCCGATTGTGAGATGGTGCTTGCAACTCTGAGGAGATAGGACCTACCGCTGCTTGAGCATCAGGGCTGGGAGTGGTCAAAGAGCCCATAAGAGAACCACAGGAAGTAAGAGCGCTTCCGACAAGTGTAGCCAAGATACGATCATGATCTCTGACGGCGAGATCGTGACGTTTGATAACGAGAGCGCCAACTATAAGGAAAGTTATTAAAAATGTGGAAGGAATCCCGACAATGGTTAACTTACCAATGTCACCACGAGCATAGCCGTTGGCATCTTCATCGAAAGACTTAGACATACCATCTGGACTAAGAACTCCGAGTCTGCTAAAGGAAGAAGTCTCGAGCGGACTCATGATGATGTTGACACCAGCGACGACGGCCTGGTCACACTCGCCGTTCCTAATGGCCTGAACGGCGAGATGCATGGCGGTAAGACTAGAAGAGCAAGCCGTGTCAACAGGCAAGGACGGTCCGGTCATGTCGAAGACATAGCTGATACGATTAGCGTTGATTGCGAGAGAAGTACCTGTCATGTAGTACCTGTAAGGTGTTATTATCCATGCAACATAATGAAGCTGAAGATGGCTGTACTCACGCTCCAGCCTCAGTAATATCCATGTCAAAGGGAGCACCTCCGCCGGCGCATCCGACGTAGACGCCAGTATTAGTACCTCTGAAGTCAACGCCGCTACGCTGAAGGGCGTTGAAGGCCTGGTGAAGCCTATAATAGAAGTAGTTAGCAAAAATAAGGGTGACAGAGGGGTCGTGAAATACATGGCAATCTGGGAGCAAGACATCTGGGCTGATTCAGCCGGGGTAATACCAAACTCTTGAGGGTCGCCGATGGTCTAACAAGAGATCGAGCCAAGTTAGAGAAAGTCGCGTTGCAGCTAAGGGTATACGCACGAAATTGGGTATATAGCCGCCCTTAGTCTGTGAAAAAGGTACGACACTCAGAAGAGAACAATGGATGAGCATCGGAGACGACTTACAGCGGCAATCTTGCCTGGTTGACCTGGCTCAGTAGCACGGTATGCCTCGGCGTTCCAACGGTCCTTTGGCACGGTAATGATACCAGAACCACGGACCTTCAGGAACTCATAGAACTCATCACAGTCAAGTCCGTCGTCAACGCCACCAGGGGCGGCGACAGAAACACCTGTTAAAGCGTGAACAATCGGTCAGAGTCCGGGCATCGAGGAGAGGGCAGCAACTTACCGATGATGGCCATAGCGTGAGTATCGATGTGATCATAGCCAGGACGGAAGCCAGTGGCAGTTGGGGTTGAAACCATTCTGACGGTATAGGGGAGGGTTGAGCTATGGAGTTAAAGTCTAGCAAACTTGGAGGGAGACTCCCCCGCAACTTCACTGTTTATAAGGCTAATCCGCAAGGGTGCACTTATGATCGCACGTTGAGTTCGTCACGCTCAACCGAGCTGGTCCACACGACCTGACCTTGCGGAGATAAACAGGTATGTTTGCGGAAGGTGAGATCAAGCTATCTGGTGGTGATATCTCGCTAACGAGGCGCTAGTGATCACGGAAGTACTTCGTTGCCCTCCGAAACGTTTTTGCTTACAGGCACCAGGTTGAACTTTGGATGAATCTGATAAACGTTCCATATTGCATATTGCGAAGTCTCCCGAGAACTAAGCTCGTCGATTCGAGAGGTCTGCGGTGATATATGGTAATATTCTTTGTGGCAATAAGTTTTTGCTGCTGAAGATCACCTGTATAGCCGTAGCGTAGTGTGTGACAAAGAATCAGACTCGGATTTTGAATGTGCAGAACAATAATGTCATTTTTCCGTGCCTAGGTATGTACTTCTGGCTGAGTCGCTCTGAGCAGCCGCATTAGACCGGGCACCTTGAAATTTAGATTTCGTCAAGTTGTCGTGCCAGTGTGTGATTCGCGATATCCATTCGTATTCAGATTCATGAAAACCCCTCGACGTACGCTGGAAACTTGAGATATGAGGTTGGCAGGTACTGATGCACGAACGACCTGTTACGGTGCGCGTATTGTGCAAAACCCACCAGCGTTGGGGCGTTTATAGCAGCTCCAAAGGTTTTTCCAGGCCAATAGCTTGATAAAAAGGAGAGATTTGATTGAAATTGGGGGACACCAGCACAGATAACATTGAAGTTCTCGATGCCGATTCGAATCTGCTAAACTCTCCTCAGTTCCAAGCCGGTTTGAATTTAGATTGACGCACAGATTTATGACCACCTTAGTCCCTGTATCCCATGCCGGATAAACGTGGACGGGACCCACAAACGCCTTGGATGATCGCGCAGGTTCTCCAGTTGTTGAATGAATGGTCGAAGCGTTGTAGGTATGAACGTCACGCGTTACAGTCAAAGTACGTCACTCAGTACTCCGGTTCGTTAAGCGACAAATTTGCCAATTTTTTTCCTTATGCGGAAGGTATGGGTGCGAAAGCTGTGGTCTAATAGATAGAGATAGATCATTTTGTTTGGCTCGCTTCATCGTTCAGCGCACGTTCAACGTTCAACTTCGCTCTCATTACGGCCAGCCCCAGAAATTCCAAGTTTCCGCAAAATTACAATACCAGAAACGGACTCGTAATTGCCATTGGACCCTGATGACTCACTGCGGCAAGTCAATTTTGGTTCAACAGTGACGGCTGAACTTTCGAGCCCTTTCCTTCTCAATTTCAGGTAAGTAGAACTTCTTGAACTGTGTCGTATGTGACATTACACTCGTTTCTGTGCTTTTACATGCACAATGCATGAGTTCTACTGCGCCATACTACGCAGAACCCAATACTATTGCGCATACAGTCACAGGGATTCTCCATCGTCCCGTAGGACATGATATATTATTCGCTACACATGTAATTACTGCATACCGGTTTTGTTTTCTCCGAGTCTTCTCGTGCTATCACTCCGGACGAGTTTTCTCCGAGTTCATTCTAACTCAAAATGTCTCTCACTTATTCATTTCTCTACGCCTAGGCGCTCAAGTGGCTGCGCCGTATGCTTGTTATTTTTGCTATCTACCTCCAGTAGCGTATAAGACCCTAGCACGAAGGAAATTACTGCTAGCTCCTGCGTCTAGTGCTCTACGAGACCCCCCGAGTTCTCTACAAGCTTACCTGGAAATGTGAGTGTTGAGTATATTTTCCCCCGTGCTCCTCGAAATACTGAATACTTACAGAAGTGATCTTCGCAGTTCTTCTGAGCTTCTTCGCTCCATTCTCGGCTTAACCGATTACGAGATTCGTTTCAGCATCGGGTCGTGCATCATTCTTTCTCATCTTCTCATAAGACACAACTCCCATCATAAAACCTTTCCCGTACATTATCGTCTGGTGCCTCCGCGGTGAAGACAGAGTCTGAATACCGCGAGTCTCTGACGTACTCCAGATATCGTTCTTCCAGCTCTTCACGACACGTTCATTCTGATAAGGACAGCTGTATCAGGCTGGGAATCGTGCGTGGTTTTCACGACTTGACCTTCCCTCAGGCAAGGCCGACTCAGCTGCATTTGTACATTATCATTTACCTTGCTTGCAAGTCCCAACTCCTCCACGATGCGTCGTTCTTCACTAGCCTACCGTCGTGTCCTCCCCGGTGCACCCACCTCTCGATCTGCTGCCTCCTACGCTATCGGCTTTGAAAACGCTCAAGAGCAGCGTGTCCCCGTCGACCTTACCATCCATGGCACGATTCCGTCCTGGCTTAGTGGTGTCTTATATCGGACAGGACCAGGAACCTACCGGATTCCCTCAACCAATAACCCATCAGGATCCGTTGACATTCAACACTGGTTTGACGGACTCAGCATGAATCATCGCTTCGAGATCCATCCCGGTGGAAGTCGAGTATCTTATCACTCTAGGAAGGCCTCTGAGGACTACGAGAAACAGATCATAGAACACGGCAAAGTCCCCGGCATTGCCTTTGGTCAACGACCAGACATTTGCCAGAGCATCTTTCGCAAGTTCTTCACGGTCTTTCAGCAGATCCGCTCTCCACCACAACCCAGTACTTCTCCGTCCGGTCTCAATGTGCAAGTCACCTTGACGCCAGAGATGCCTGGATGGAAGAGCTTGCTCCAACTTGATCACCGCCACACTTCTGGTCCACAGTACATTGTCGCCAAGACCGATGCAGATGGCCTTCAGGTCATTGATCCTGTCTCCCTCGAGCCACTCGCTACAGGGACCTATAAGACATTGGATCCACGACTCGATGGTCAGCTCAGCGCCGCGCATTCATGCCGCGACAAGGAGACCAACGAGTTCTTCAATTACTCCTGCAAGGTTGGCGGTCGTTTTGCTACGTACAAGGTGTTTAGAATCAATGGTGATGATATAGTGGACGTCCTTGCTGAGATCAAAGACGCGCCTGCTTCATACCTTCACTCCTTTGCTATGACCTCGAAGTACGTCGTCCTTGCGGTCTGGCAAGCTCATATCACTGGGTATATATCACTCCTATAGTTTGTAAATTGTGCTGAGTGTTGCTCCAGGTATGGGCTGTCGATACTCTACAACCGGAATATCGCAGAGTCCATTGACAAGAAATGGAATCCCAATTTAAAGAGCGTCTTCTACGTCATTGATAAGAGGAATGGAGGCATTGTAGCGAAATATGAGGTGAGTTGATTACTTTATCTCCCTTTCTGAAGCCCTTCTGAAGCCCTGCTACATAGACTCCCCCGTTCTTCTGTTTCCATCAACTCAATGCCTACGACGATCCTGCGAAGGACGATATCGTAGTGGATATGTCAGTCTACGATGACAACACGGTAATAGACCGCCTCTACCTCGATAAGCTTCGCAATCTCACAGCCGAGAACCCCATGCTCATGGGACGTGCTCGCCGTTTTCGCCTTAATGCCGTTTCCTCTTCATCCAAGTCCACAAGACCAGCCATCGTCGACTTCACCTTTTCGCAATCTGAATCAATCGAACTTCCCACTATTAACCCATTCAGCTACCACAAGCCTTACCGTTACGCGTATGGAATCAACAAGCTGGATCCTCGGGCCCATCATACGTTCGCAGATAGGATCATCAAGGTAAAGAGTGAACTCGTTCAATTCAAAAGACTCTGTCATTGATTATTCATTCCAGCTCGACATGCAGAACATCAATCACGGACATAAGGTCTGGGGTATCCCAGGCTATACCCCGAGCGAACCGATATTCGTTCCACGTCCCGGGTCAGAAGCTGAGGACGACGGTGTCCTTCTTAGCGTGGTTCTCGATGGAGAGCGCGGAAGGAGCATGTTGATTGTACTGAATGCAGAGGATATGACTGAATGTGCTAGGGCCGAGATGGAGACAACTTTTCCCATTGGATTCCATGGCATTTGGACTTCGACGGAGTGAGAAATTCAGTCGATTTTGTTCTTGCGACTGTTTACTGTACTTGGTAATGTTCTATCAGGAAAAGGATGCTCGAATTAGACGGGAAGATGAGATACCGAGGGGTTATTACTTGGGATACGGCTTGATTCCATCTGCATGTAGTTTACACCCTGCATTGTGAAAAGATACCTATGCTACAATTTGGCCTGTCCGTTTTCAGAAGCCTTGCGTTTCTCCCACTCTTCAGCGGCAATCTTTCGTAGTTGCATCTTGATGATCTTCTCAGACGGGGTGTGCTCTGGGGGGTTATTAACATCATAGAAAAATTCTGACATAACCGAGTAACGAACCAAAATCTCCTTCCCGAATCAAAATCATCACGGGTACTGCGAACCTAGGTAAACTTGCGAAGGAGAAATTAAGGTGAGAATCAATGAGGGTGGATACAGGAACCAAAACTCACTGTTTCCGAGCTAAAGCCAGCAGCTCGGCTTCTGTAACCTGTCCTTTGCCTCTATACGCAGATTTCAACGTGACGAGGGCAGCGACCAATTCGCCTAGTCGTCTGTCAGGGACCCCGACAGCAGCTGCTTCAAAGATCCGAGGATCCCTATATAAAGCGTTCTCAACCATCACAGAGTCCTTTCATGGGGATATGATTAGGCCGTGTCAGAGACACACTATACGATATTGGTTGTATGTACTCACGACATTTTCACCTCCACGAATGATGATATCTTTCAACCGGTCTTTGATGTAAAGGAACCCTTCTTCATCCATGTATCCGATGTCACCAGTTTTCACCCAGCCATCTTTCGTGAGGACCTAGTAGTAGATCAGCAAGAGGAGACTCGAGAGATTAAGGGAGATGAACCTTTGCTGTGGCGACTATTTGCAAGTTGAGAATCACATTCTCGGCCAGAAATTCCGTAAAGACATACCTGGATCGCCCCAATATTCCTTCATAACGTTCGGTCCCCGAATCCAGACTTCACCTGGTTCACCCAGCTTGCACTCTACATCGTCTTTCATGATTAACAGATCGTTGACAGGCATAGCGCGTCCGCTGTTGAAGAACAGGATAAGTAACAATAAGCTTCGGTATGATTGGTGACATACCATGAACTGAGCCGGGTCTCATAGTCCTCTCCAGCTGACAATGTTATCAGAACACGTCATATGCCAGGACATGGTACTCACAGAATCCAACAGCAGTCGCATTGCACTCTGTCTGACCATAAGCCTGTGATCTAATTGAGGTTTTTCAGCTAAAATCACAAATTAGAAGAGATAATCTGACTGACAATGTGGAACCAGGGAACGCTGCCTTGGCTCGCGCAGCTATCGTCGACGAGACGGCTGCACCTCCAAGCATCACGCCATCTAGTGGATGTCCAGATCCTCCGTTGTCGAGCAAGTCAACTACTGTTGAGGGTACACTGTCACTTGTTTTTTAACTCCTTTTCATGGAACCGATCGGGAGATGAATATTACCCGCCAGCAGCTGTGATGTTCTCCGCTTTGAATAGTCTGACGGCTAGATAGGCGGAACCCAGTTAGATAAATGAAATCTTGTCAAAGTTGGTTGTGTACCTTCTTTCACATCCCACTTGCGCATTAGAACGAGTTTGGCTCCGCCGACAGCAGCAAATAACTGAAACCAACGGTAAATTGAACATACTCTCAAAACGAAGAAAGAAACAACTTACAGTCAAGGTTGTACCGGTAACATGGAAGAACGGTGTTGGTAGTAACAATCCCGGCTGAGGACCTTCTGCCGGGGGCGGAGGGAATGATTCTCCCTTACGGAGTAAGGCACGACCTCGTCCAGCGAGGGCCTGAAACCACAAGTCAGTATAAAAGGAAGACAGGTTCGAAATGATGTTGAGTTACATTGCCGATAGCAGTAACAAACGCCCGCTGACTCAAAAGGACGCCCTCTATCAAGAAATCAGCGCCCGCATTGCTAGGAATAGGGTTGGAGCATACTTGGAAGTCCCGTCGACCCTGAGGTGAAGATAATAATGCAGTTATCTTCGGGGAGGATACCGGGGTCTTGGGTCAGAACGGTTGAAGCGTCTCCCCTATAGCTCTTCGTAACGGCCTCCCAAGTCTGCATGCCTGGCCACTGTCCTTTCCCTTCGTGACTTTGCAAAACGATATATGCTTTCACGCCTATTTTGGACAATTTTGGCACCATAGGTTGCACGATCTTTGCTCTTTCTGGATCCAAGAATATGAGTTTGGGCCGCGCCCGCGTCAGACAATGCTCTAGAGGTTCGCTTGGTAACCAACTACGAAAGAATATCGATTCAGGCATGCCGGACAGTGATAGTTCAGGTGGCCACGTACGCGTTCACTAATACTGGTACAGCTCCAAGGAGATCTGTGAGGCAATGTGACAATTAGACCACTCCACTGCGGGCTTGGTGGGTAAAGGCACTGACGGATAGCCCAAAAGACGACCAGGTATTCAGGAAAGTTGCGAGAGCAAATGGCTACACGGTCACCTATGAACCAAGTGGTAAGAAGAGAAGGATTTAACGCATTCGGCGGAAAAAAAACTCACCCTTCAATACACCATAGACATCGCGAAGAATCGCTGCCGCTCGAGTGGCACGCTCATTCATCTCCTGAAAAGTCAGACGTTCGTTCTCAAACACCACATTGATCTTGTCCGCATGTAGGGCGGTGACGGAGAGAAAGAATAGTCGGACAGATGGCCATAAGTTTTTGTAGACGCGCTGAACTTGGCCAGCAATCAACTAGTACAAGCGGCGTCAGCATCGGCGGCGGTATAAATGGTTCAAGTTGTGATGAACGATACTCACCCTCTGTTCCATTTCCAACAGTGTTCCTGGTGCACATAACAGTTTCTCCACTAATGGTAGGAACGACTTGTGAGGCCCTCGAAATCTTCAAGTTGGATCTTGTACTTGCCTTCTTCAAACGAGCGTTTTGGTTTCCAGTTGGATGCCATGGTGGATGAATTGGCTTGAGAGCTTTGTTGGGCGTTTTAAAAGCGCCCTGCATCGGTTAATCTTGACATTGTTCCCGGTTTCGCCGGTTTCGCTGTGGCTACACGTTTGAACACATGAACAAGGAATTAATATCATGATGACATACGCCACGTGGGAGCCAAGAGATACTCTTTCTCTTCCCCATTACCACTATAACCCCCAGAATCCCAGACCTAGGCGCCGCAAGATTTTGCAATGACACTGGAGATAGGAATGAAGCTAGATTTACTAGCGACGACATGAGAATCGATTCGAGGAGGTGACCGGCCTGAACGGATCAGTAACGTTTTGTAGGTCCGAGAGCGCGCGCTTTTTATATTACGAGTCCGAGTTTACGAGAATCCTCCGTCTTCTGCCAATCTTGGTATAAGTGTAGATTCCAGCTCTCATCGTCGGTTAGCCCCCAGAAAGTTACAACGCCAGAAAACGGACTCGTACTCGCCATCGGACCCTGATAGCCTACTGCGGTAAGTGTACTGTACTTACAAAGTCTCATTTAGGTGTGTTTCTGAAAAGAAAAGTAATCTCTGACGATTGAACGTAGCATAGTTGCTCTTCTCGTCGACTCGGTCCCAAGCTGCACTAGGCCGCTGAGTCTTCCTTCGTAACCCATTCATTTGACTTTGCTGAACTCCAGATAATTGAAATCAGCACACGTTGGTCGCAATATCCTTAAGCCTGTCACCGGTATGGCCTATGTTACCACTTGGCGGATCAGACCCGGACCACTATTATCTTCAAAGCCCGATGCTCCATGCCATAGACTGGTTTGGTTATCTTGCTGTTACCGAGATACGTCTTCGTTTATGGTCATTCTACTGTCCGCCCATATCATCAGTTTGTGAACGCGCGACATTACGCACTTACGGCCAGGCTTTTGAATCGAGTTCCAGATTTTCGATTTTTTTCCCCCTGTGTAGTAACCTAAAATACAAAGTATATTTGAAATACAGGTAGACTGGCAGATCTCTGAGTCCTCTTATATTTTTCCGTGAGCCATGATAATCATCGTTGCTCGATCACATGCATATGGCTGGGACTTATCTTCTTATCATTCCATGACGGCATTCGTTCCCGCCCATCTCGCATCAAACGCATACCATGTCGACCAGGGAAAAACAAAACAGCGCGGACACAGTTCTCGAGAATGACGAGGCTGAATTGGCGAGGATGGGTTACAAGCAGGAGTTGAAGTGAGTCGTGTGCTCCGTGTCGCCTGCGTATCAACTATTGACCAGGTTACTAGGAGGGACTTGGGGTTATTACAGGTGAGTTTTCGAGTTATAAGCGTGGTACCTGTCTCATTATCTGTTACTCACAGAATTTTGGAGTACGAAGATTACAGATTACCTTAGGAAGACCGCAAAAGACTCACTAAACTTCCGCTAGATGTCCTTCTCAATCATATCGGTCATGACTGGAATACCATCCCTTTTCGCATATGGACTCGTGAGTCGTCGGCCTAGTTTCAGCACCTGTTCTTGCCCTTAACAGAAACCCAAACAGAATACCGGAGGACCGGCAGTGATGGTATGGGGATGGATCATAGTTTGTGGGACGTTTTTGCTCGCGGAACGAACGCGTTCTTACCCCTATAGCCGTGTTTACAATGCTTGTGGGCCTGGCCATGGCAGGTGCGTCCTCTTACTTCACCAATTTTATGGATATCTCAACGTTTTGAAGAGGTTTGCAGGTAAGGATCATCGTTCTTTCTCGTTTGCGAAGATTCGAACTCGAGCATTCTTACCACGGCAGTGCCCACCCGACTTCCGGAGGACCCTACTTTTGGGCTGCTATGTTATCGAGTCCTGAAGACGCACCACTGCTATCATGGATAACGGGGTGGTTCAACTTGTTGGGACAAGTCGCTGTCACCACTGGAATCAGGTACATGTCTTCAAAACGAATCATTCGTTTCGTGTATTCACCAGGTTACTCTAGCTTTGGTTGCGCTAGCTTCATATCAACAATCTGCACATTCAACACAGATTTCGAGCCTACACCAAACACTCAAATTGGTGAATCGACCCAAGTCTATCCCAAATCAAATTCTGACTGTCCTGCAGGTATATACGCCGCCGTACTCGTCAGCCAAGGTCAATTACCATAAACACCAGTTCACACATCCACCATCTCACGGCATTTAGGCCTCATAAATACCTTTGGAGTCCACCTCCTACATCACCTCAACAACATCTCAGTCTGGTGGCATGCTGCTGGGACATTCTCAGTAGTAGTCGCCATACTAGCCAAAGCACCCACCCATCAATCGGCGCATTTCGTCTTTCAGACATTCCTGGATGGTACCGGTGGATGGGCAGAAAGAGCTAGCCCAGCTTATGTAGCCGTCATCGGGGTGAGTCGAGACTATTCAACTCTCCCGCGTACTACACGATCTAACCCTGAATTAGATTCTTATGGCACAGGTACGAACAAAACGTGCCGTGTATTCGTGTCATTTGACTTTCTCTTGTAGTATACGCTTACCGGATTCGATGCTAGCGCTCATGTAAGGTTTCCACTTTACTCAATCTGCATAACCGATATTCATCGCTATTATCCAGATGACCGAAGAGACACGCAATGCCGCCATGTCGGGAAGTCTTGGCATTATTATGGCCATTGGCGTTTCTGCGCTGCTAGGATGGTATCTCATCCTGGGATTGCTGTTTTCGATTCAAAATTTGGACCGAACACTCGATTCTCCAAGTGGACAACCGGTCGCTCAGATATTCATCGATACCGTTGGCGTGAATGGCGCAATTGCACTTATGGTGAATCGTTTGCTCTTTCGACGCTGTGATGGACGTTCTTACTCTTTTTATATAGGTAGTGGTTATTGGATGCATGTACTTTTGCGGGTGCGGATTCACATACTTGCAAACAAGACGAGAAACCGTTTTTCTTATCGCTCCGCTGCAGGACATTCTCAATAACGTCAAACTCTCGCATGATGTACGCCTTTGCGAGAGATGGTGGCATTCCTGGCTCCCAATTCTTTGCCTATGTTAACACGAAATGGAAGTCGCCGATACGAACGGGTATGCTTGCTCCCCCAAGACTCTGTCTTGAAATCTGCTCTGACAAGGAACCCCCGTTAGTCTGGCTTGCCTGCACTCTGAGTTTCATCCTCGGGTTGCCCAGCTTAGGTAGCACTGTTGCATTCTCAGCGGCAACATCGATCGCCACTATTGGATTGTACACCTCATACGGTCCGTTTTTCATTCATTATACTTGACACGCGAGAATGATACCGAATCCCTGTACCCTAGGCATACCTATCGCATTACGAATCGTCTACCACCAGAAATTTGTCAAAGGACCCTTCCATCTACACAAGTTCTCCTTCCCCGTCGCTATCACAGCTGTTCTGTGGATCGCGTTTATCTCGATCGTCTTTATTCTACCACAAGTCAACGTAGGTGTCACTCTGTCGTCTAGTCGGTCTTTATGTGCTCATTGTCATTGGGTATGTGTAGCCTGTCGATTCGCAGACGCTCAACTATTCGATTGTCGCTGTTGGCATCGTCATCATATATAGCGTAGGGTTTTGGTTGTTGAGTGCTAGAAAGTGGTTTACTGGACCTGTCAAGCAGATTGCTGGTGAGTAAGAGTGGGTTTTTGGGGGGGGTTTGTTGTGTTGCTGAAGATGCTTCCACATAGCTGAGGAGATGGGTATTAATGTTATGGAGCCAGGAACAGCAGAGAAAGTTGAAGAGATGGAGAGGGAGAAGGCTCGTAGTAAGGCGTGACAAGGAAATGATCCGTAAGGGGTTGGAGGATCAAAGCGTGGTTTCGCGATATATTGTTGGCAATGTCAGCTGTATTGCTTCGGTGAAAAATGGATTTCATGTATACATTGAGGAATGCCTTTCCAAGTCAGACTCGAACATCAACCATGTTCCGTCGACGGTATATATGGTATGGTATGGTATGGTATGGTATGTCAGGCTGAAGTTATTTGGAAGGGTACCATTGTTCAGGCAGCTCCCTGTCCTGTTGATGAGTGGCTTGCAACGAGCCTGTGTAGTGAAATTCTTGGGCATAGGTGAATCTTCTACCGCTAATAGTGGTGCCCAACAATCCTTGCAGAAAGACCATGGTGGTAACGGTAGTAATTGGGGCCAAAAGCAAAGGCGTGCGTGAAGCGCGAGAGTGAAGGGGCGAAGCACCAAGTCACACGCATGATACGTTTTTGCCCTGAGCAATCGGTAACAACCAGAGCACAATGACCCATGCCATATACCACTAAAACAGCAGACCCAACCCAACTAAATATCTTCCTATCCTTGACCTCAAAGCATTGTACATCCTGTTGTGAAGCACCTGCAAAAAGTACATAGCATTATAATAGGGTTATAACCCTCATAATGCATTATGAGTTCCATGATCATTAGTGACCCTGTTATATGCCAAGTCAGATATGGTAACCTAGTTGTAATGTGGTTATAATGTAGTTGTAATGTACAATAATAATTACAAGTCCCATAATAATTATGATCAGTTGCAACACCATTACAACCCAAAGACAGTGTTACAACCACATT
Source organism: Moniliophthora roreri (assembly GCA_001466705.2). NCBI lineage: Eukaryota > Fungi > Basidiomycota > Agaricomycetes > Agaricales > Marasmiaceae > Moniliophthora > Moniliophthora roreri. The sequence continues at coordinate 122,615 of LATX02000206.1, forward strand.
ACAACCCTACTGGACAGCAAATAGGTACTGAATCCTTATCAGAATCACTCACACATAGTATATTGCACATAAATATAAATGCAGAATTACTTATATTGAACCATACTACAATACACTATACAAATACTCTCAACAGGTGGTGAGTACCATTCTTACAGGTTCAAGCAATCATACAAGCTACCAAGGACCTTGGGTCAGTCAATGAAGGGAGCAGGGTAGGTGGTGGACTTATGAAATAGAGTTGTTAGCATACCATTGCCACCTGAACTGTTTGGCATGTTTGGAAGCTGCTGGTGTGTTGCTGTTGCTGTTGGTGGGTCCAGGGAATGGGATGAGGTGGCAGGCATTCAACAGTGTCAGTGTAATTGCAGTCTCAAATATGCCTGATGAACAGTTGGTGTATTTGGGAGCCATTAGTATGCCTAGGAAATGGGATGAGGTGGGAGGCATTTGTTCTTGTTTGTTGGCATTCATTTGTGGCTGGTGCTCACTTGTTTGCATTCATTGGCATTGGCATTGGCTGTGGTGGAACCTGTTGAAAGAAAAGGTAAGAGTTTTTTTAAAAAGAGAAAAAACACAGGCTACAGCCATGCACCTTGTACCTGAGGACATGTTACAGAAGAGGAAGAGTCAAGAACAGAAAAAGAAGCAGAAGATATGAGATGGTGTAAGGACTGCCAATGGAAAGAAGAAGCGCAGGGTAAGCATGCATCATAATCTGCTATATGTCTTGAAACTCACTGTAGTCTATGTAGATTACCCTAGAACTCGAAGGTTCCTCTGGGAAGACCAAACAAAACCTCTGTGAAGAGTCCTGACCAGTTCAAGTGATAACTGCCAAGTTGAAAAAGAAGTTGAAGAAACTATGTGGCTGAAAGAAGATGTGAATACCACATCCAGCACAAAACATGAATTGGACAGCACCCTTCTGCTGGTCTCAGATTGAGATTGCAAGGAAGAAAACTGGCTATGAGATGAGTCCAACTGTGATTGTTTGGGAGTGTAAACAGATGGATCCTGACACTTTCGAATGACTGTCTGTCAGCACCATTCACAAGTGGATAGAGTGGCCCAAAGATGGTTCTAGGCCACAATGGAAGGCAAGCATCCTTGAACACGTTGAGAACAGGAAGGGAAACATGCCAGGACATGATAAAGGTGGTCACTGAGGTATTTTGGTATGTCAACATCCTAATCTTAACATGAGTCACTTGCTGATGCAGGGATACACAGGTGGCTTACCCTGAGATCGTCAAAGAGATCAAGGACAGGTTGAACACTCTGTGACATCAGTGCTCCCCTCTCCTTGATGCACCAGCAAAATGTCCTGATGGACACAAGTACAGTACAATTAATTTCAATGCTTGCATCTAAATACAATAGTTGCAGTAAAATATAATCAGAGTGCAACACCATTGTAATAAGCTCATAATTAAATTGCAACCAAAGCAGAGTTGGCAACCTACTTGTAGTACTCTTGAAGTGACCTGCACCTGCAAAAAGTATGTAGAATCATAAGTGTTGCAACAGAATTATGAGGGCTGCAATGTACTGTAATAAATCCAGCTAGATTTGAAGTGTATTATAGCCTAGTTGCAATATATTGAAATATTTTAACTGCCTTACAACCCCCTTACAACTACATTACAACTGTCTGGAAGGATTATTTGACATTATAGCCATGTTACAACCCACATAGAGTCATTACAACAAGTTAAAACCCCAGTACATGCACATTATAACATAATTTCAAATATAAGTAAAGGTCTTAGTGCAACAGCATATAAAAACCCATGCAACATGTCAATGTAACAAGGCTTTAGTATTAGGTCCACCTATTTATGTTTATAATGAAACTAAATTTTAATTAATAAATAATAAGCTGGTGTGAGTAGAATAAAATGTTGACCTCTCTGGGAGATGGTGGACAAAACTCATCAGAGAGCCGGTTTCACAACATGTGAGGCAACCACCTCAACTTCACAGCAGCCAAAGTGCTGCAGCATTGGCAAATTCCCATGCCTAACTCTTTGCCCAAACCACCACCATTGACCAATGACATTGACAACAGCTCCCCTGTTTCCTCTCCCTCAAACTCAAAAATTACCAGTTCTGGTCTCAGCAAGGTCTACTATAATACACAACATCAATAATGGGCTCATTGAGGATATAAAGGTACATAAAATTGAAAATGGCTCCAATGCCATTGCCAGTCCTACTGGCTCACTGATGCAAATTTTACCCTTACAGAGGTTCTCTTTGACCACCAATCCCAAGTCTGTACCATTCTAGAAGGGGTTGGTAGGTTGTAGTAGGGGAAAACATGCCCTCAGGTATGTGTTTGTTGGAATGTCTTGGATTGCACAATTTGCACCTAAAGAAGTTCCAAGGTTGAGCGATTGAGGACAACAATACATGTCAGTGCTGCAGATGTGTTGCTTGCAAAAACAGGGGGATCACATCTCCCACCCATTCCACACACCGGTATCGGACTCAAAAAAGAAAATTTCTAAAAACTTAACCTTTTCTTTCAACAGGTTCAACCACAGCCAACACTAACACAAATGAATGCAAATGAGCAAGTATGAACCATAAGCAAATGCTAAAAAAGTGAACAAAGACCTCTCACCTTGTTCCATTTCCTAGGCATACCAACAGCCCCCAAACATGCCAACTGTTCATTAGGTGTATTTGAGACTGTGATTATGCTGACACTGTTGAATGCCTGCCACCTCATCCCATTCCCTGGACACACCAACACCAATGGCAACACACTGGCAGATTCCAAATGCACCTGACAGTTTGGGTGGCAACAGTACACTGACAACTCTATTTCATAAGTCCACCATCTACTCTGCTCCCTTCATTGACTGACCAAGGTCTCCAGTAGCTTGTATGATTGCTTGAAGCTGTAAAAACAGTACTCACCACCCATTGAGAGTATTTGTATAATGTATTGTATGTATGCATGTACTATTATGTAACAGTGTATTGTAGTACAGTTCAATATAAGTAATTTTACATTTATATTTATGTGCAATATATGTGTGTGAGTGATTCTGATAAGGATTCAGTACCTATTTGCTGTCCAGTAGGGTTGTAATATGGTTGTAACATTGTCTTTGGGTTGTAATGGCATTGCAACTCATCATAATTATTATGGAACCTGTAATTATTATAGTACATTACAACTACCCTACAACTATGTTATTGTATATGCCAAGTCAGATAATGAGGTTGCTAATGATTATGAAAGTCATAATGCATTATGGGGGTTATAACCCTAATACAATGCTATGTACTTTTTGCAGGTGTGAAATTCTTACATTTGATTGCAATGCTATTGCAGTCATATTGCAGCATGATTTTAACTACCTTGCAGCCAGATAGAGTAGTTGTAGCTGATTGCAACTACATTGCAGCATGATTTTAATTAATTTGCAGTAGGCTGAAATTATTATATTGGTTGGAACCTCATCTAAGGCAATTGTAATGAACTATCTTAATGGGTATATATGGTACTAATGTTTGTGTAGTTTCAGTGGCTTTGTGGCTCAGTGGTTATATTGTGAGTATTGGTTTACCAGCTTACTAATATAGCTGGCAGGCTCTGGGTTCAAGCCTGGCAGGTAGTAAGTAGCCTTGAAATTATTTAGTGCTCTCAACTATGATTTTTTTCACCCCCCACATATACATATAGTGCCTGCTATAAGTAGATTGCAACCCCTGAAATTCTTGCAGACCCTTGCAACACAAGTTGAGTTGTAGCAAGTGGGTTAAAATCAATGAAATCAGTTGCAACAATCTATTTTGGTTGCAAGGTGCTTGCAATTCCTGCAATTCTTGCAGCCCTTGCAATCAAATTGCAATCACCCCACAATCAAATTATATCCTCCTTGCCACAACTAAACTTGTGTTGCAAGGGCCTGGTTCTTAAAGTCTCCAACGTTAACTAAAACCCGTTTGCAATTTACTTGTGTTCAGAAGGACATTTTGCTGGTGTGGCTGTCCATGCAGTCATGGTAGCAGTTATCAATAGCAAGGAGCCAGAGCTATTCAACCATCAGTTCAAAAATAGTTCCTACTTCTGAGCCTCTGACTTGTTCTGTTGTTTGTTTCTGTAGAATGTAATGGATTGGTCTGAATGTGCAGTGACAAAAGCTGCACAAAAGCTGCCTGAGAACTAGGAAGAGCACTGTGAGAACACTTTCCTGCAGTGTGCATATACAATTAAAGAGGAGGACATACTGAAGGAGCTCTACATCAACTCAGACCAGACAGGAGTTGTCTATAACCCCAGTTCACAACTGACATGAGCACCTTATGGATCCAAGCAAGTATTGTTAATCAGGGCTGGGGAGAAACAGGCATTCACCACACTGTTGTTGGTTTGTAGAGATGGTCATGTCCTTCCCATCCAATGTGTGTATGGCAGTAATATGTCAAACCTAGAAAAGACCCACTTTTATTCATTTTACATTACTTTTGATCTGGAACACTTTAATATGACACAAGATAACGGGTAATAAGGACTAGAGTGAGCCCAGTCTGCTAGTCATTGCCTTAGAGAAGCTATAGTACCTTGGAAAGTATGAAGAGCTATATGATACACTATACAGAGGTGTCTAAGCTGTACTTTCTGACTTATCTACGTATCAGATCCAAAGTGGATCACTCCCAAAACCTGTAGGGAATCTAACTATGGCCCAATGAACACATTGGCTAGTTAACCAAGCTCTCAAAGTGCTATCAATGGGATTTTAATTTCTATTTTACCTTTCTATGACATCTGCAAAGTGCAACATGCAGTCAAACAGTACAGAGGTACTTAGAGGAGACATCAAAACAGAAAGATGACTTAGAACAGGAACAATCACAGAACGATCCTCCTCTGAAAGTCAATATACAGATCAAAGTCAAAGCAGGTGATCTCTTAATAAAGAGTTTCCCAGTGGCTAAACAATATGAGATAAGATGACTAGGTACAAAGTCATCTCAGAAAGAAGGAAATCACTTCTGAAGGACATCCACTACCTACAGACAGATACAACGAGACATATGAAGAGTATCTAACGCACAAGAAATCCTAAATAAGACTGAGTGTGCATTGTCAAAGGAGATAGAGACAATAACAGCATGTTCCGACCTTGGAAACTTTGGCATCTAGGCCTCTGCCAATGTGTGGATACTAGAAAGGGAAATGCTGTAAAGAAACAGGATGGATACAGCTATCCACTTGTAGATACCCAACTCAGAAAAGAGAAAATACCAATTATAGAGTCCAGAACACCTGGAGACGTAGATACCCATATGGATATGGTCAGATACCCTAGTGGCCAGACTACATTAATATGTCTAACCTAGAAAAGACCCACTTTTATTCATTTTACACTACTTTTGAATTGGAACACTTTAATATGACACCAGATAACAGGTAATAAGGACTAGAGTGAGCCCACTCTGCTAGTCATTGCCTTAGAGAAGCTATGGTATCTTGGAAAGTATGAAGAGCTATATGATATGCTATACAGAGGTGTTGAAGCTGTACTTCCTGACTTATCTATGTATCAGATCTAAAACAGATCACTCCCGAAACCTGTAGGGAACCTAACTATGGCCCAATAAATGCATTGGCTAGTTAACCAAGCTCTCAAAGTGCTATCAAGAGGATTTTAATTTCTACTTTACCTTTCTATGATATCTGCAAAGTGCAATCTGCAGTCAAACAGTACAGAGATACTTAGAGGAGACATCAAAACAGAAAGACAACTTAGAACAGGAACAATTATAGAACGATCCTCCTCTGAAGTCAATATATGGATCAGAGTCAAAGCAGGTGATCTCTTAATAAAGAATTCACTGGTGGCTAAACAATATGCGATAACCTAACTAGGTATAAGGTTATCTCGGAATGATGGAACTCACTTCCGAAGGACATCCACTACTTACAGACAGATACCATGAGACATATGAAGAATATCTAAACACATAAGAAGTCCTAAATAAGACCGAGCGTGCACTGTCAAAGGAGATAGGAACAGTAACAGTGTGTTCTGACCTTGGAAACTTTGGCATCTAGGCCTCTACCAATGTGAGGATACTGGAATGGGAAATGCTGTAAAGAGACGGGACAGATACAGCCATCTGCTCATAGATACCTGACTTAGAAAAAGAGAAAATACAAATTATAGAGCCCAGAATGCCTGGAAACATAGATACCCATGCAGATATGGTTGGATACCCTAGTAGCCAGACTCTGTGACATCCAAATATTCCCTCTTTTAGTATCTCCGTCACTCATTTATCATTTCCTGAATTATTGGACATTATTTATATTTTTCTGCAGATATATTCCTTGGACTGTATATAAGGACAGCTAGATATTCATACATGCTCAAGTAACTCTGCCCCCTCCGATTGTGAATACATGAAGAGTTTGTTTGGTGTATAAATTTGTGTGCCATTCCAGTTTTGCTTCCTCACTTCAGGCCCTGGAGATTGGTCCTGAGTGACTCCAGAGAGATAGACATCTGATAACAAACTTGCGTTGTAAGAGATAAGAGTAACATCTTGAGTGTGTTGTTGTGCTTTTCTAAGAGAAACTTTACACCAAGAAGGAGCCTTGGGCACTTGGAGTGTGGCCTGTGTGTGTATCAGGTTGTGACACACTTAGAGTATTAGCAAGGGGTGTGCCTGCACTGAACTCTTTGTAGAAATTGGTCTAGGACCTTTTCCAGTACACTGTGTGCTGTAGTTGTCTTAAGGAAGTCTTGAACTCCATAGAGTCAGACTATATTGGGTATTAAGTCTTTGTATGGGACTGTAGCTCTTGTGTTTGTGCTTTGTGCACCATATTCTTTGTGTTTTGTGTGTGTGTTGTGATATAAACCCTTTTAAAACCATATATACTCCTCTGAAGGTGAACACCTTAAAGTAGATTGCTTCAGTAAGAGAGAATCAACCTAGCTAAGAGTTTTGTTGGCATTCTAAGTGTGGCAACTCTGATCACGCCGATCCACACTTGCACAACAACCTGAGTTAGACCTTTGGAGGCTATCTTTTGGATAGTTTTTCCACTAGTCTTATCTTAGACAAATTAGCAGTGATACTGATCATTCTTGCCTATCAAAAAATGTGCCTTATCACTGTAAAGCTACAAATGTTGGTTTCTGCTTCATATACTCTGTGAGGGGAAAAAACCATTGGTCAAACCAATGTACCATGCAGTTATTTGTAGATGAAATCCTCACACCATACTTTGAGCAGAAGAAGAGAGAACTTAATCTTCCACCTATGCAAAAGTCACTGTGGGTGATTGATGTATGGTCTGTACATCGTTCAGACGAGTTTCTTAGCTGGATGTGCAAAAACCACCCCACTATCTTGATTGACTTTGTTTCAGGAGGTTGTACAGGAGTTGCACAGCCTCTAGATGTTGGCATCAACTGGATATTCAAGCATTCACTGAAGCTGTCCTACTATGCCAAACTCATTGACAACCTGCTCAGTCAACTAAAGAAGAAGAAGCCACTCAAAGTGAGCGATGCTATCAGGCCACAATCCCCATATTGACACTGGTGAGAAGGAAGGGGTGGATGATAGTGATATCATGCTTTCTGATGTTGTTGATGATGTAGCGAGGAGAGAACCAAAAAGACGGTAATATGTTGAACCTAGAAAAGACCCACTTTTATTCATTTTACACTACTTTTGAATTGGAACACTTTAATATGACNTCACTTCAGGCCCTGGAGATTGGTCCTGAGTGACTCCAGAGAGATAGACATCTGATAACAAACTTGCGTTGTAAGAGATAAGAGTAACATCTTGAGTGTGTTGTTGTGCTTTTCTAAGAGAAACTTTACACCAAGAAGGAGCCTTGGGCACTTGGAGTGTGGCCTGTGTGTGTATCAGGTTGTGACACACTTAGAGTATTAGCAAGGGGTGTGCCTGCACTGAACTCTTTGTAGAAATTGGTCTAGGACCTTTTCCAGTACACTGTGTGCTGTAGTTATCTTGAAGAAGTCTTGAACTCCATAGGGTCAGACTATATCAGCTATCAAGTCTTTGTATAGGACTGTAGCTCTTGTGTTTTGTGCTTTGTGCAACATGTTCTTGTGTGTGTGTTTGTGTGTTTGGATATAAACTCTTTTTAAAAACCCATATATACTCCTCTGGAGGTGAACACTTTGAAGTAGATTGCTTCCATAAGAGAGAGAATCAATCTAGCTAAGGGTTTTGTTGGCATTCTAAGTGCAGTAACTCTGATCATGTTGATCCACACTTGCACAACAAACTGAGTTAGACTTTTTGGAGGTTATCTTTTGGGTAGCTTTCCACTAGTCTTATTCTTAGACAAATTAACATGACATCTGATTATTCCCTCTTTTAGTATCTCAGTCACTTCTTTATCATTTTCTGAATTATCAGACATTACTTATATTTTTCTGTAGATATATTCCATGAACCATATATAAAGACAGCTAGATATTCATAGATATTCAAGTAACTCTGCCCCCTCTGATTGTGAATACATGAAGAATTTGTTTGGTGTATAAAGTTGTGTGCCATTCCAGTTTTGCTTTCTCACTTCAGGCCCTAGAGATTGGTCCTGAGTGACTCCAGAGAGATAGACATCTGATAATGAACTTGTGTCATAAGAGACAAGAGTAACATCTTGAGTGTGTTATAGCACTTTTCTAAGAGACACTTTACACCAAGAAGGAGCCTTGGGCACTTGGAGTGTGGCCTGTGTTGGGTATCAGGTTGTGACATACTTGGAGTCTTAGCAAGAGGTGTGCCTGCACTGAGCTCTTTGTAGAAATTGGTCTAGGACCTTTTCCAGTACACTGTGTGCTGTAGTTGTCTTAAGGAAGTCTTGAACTCCATAGAGTCAGACTATATTGGGTATTAAGTCTTTGTATGGGACTGTAGCTCTTGTGTTTGTGCTTTGTGCACCATATTCTTTGTGTTTTGTGTGTGTGTTGTGATATAAACCCTTTTAAAACCATATATACTCCTCTGAAGGTGAACACCTTAAAGTAGATTGCTTCAGTAAGAGAGAATCAACCTAGCTAAGAGTTTTGTTGGCATTCTAAGTGTGGCAACTCTGATCACGCCGATCCACACTTGCACAACAACCTGAGTTAGACCTTTGGAGGCTATCTTTTGGATAGTTTTTCCACTAGTCTTATCTTAGACAAATTAGCAGTGATACTGATCATTCTTGCCTATCAAAAAATGTGCCTTATCACTGTAAAGCTACAAATGTTGGTTTCTGCTTCATATACTCTGTGAGGGGAAAAAACCATTGGTCAAACCAATGTACCATGCAGTTATTTGTAGATGAAATCCTCACACCATACTTTGAGCAGAAGAAGAGAGAACTTAATCTTCCACCTATGCAAAAGTCACTGTGGGTGATTGATGTATGGTCTGTACATCGTTCAGACGAGTTTCTTAGCTGGATGTGCAAAAACCACCCCACTATCTTGATTGACTTTGTTTCAGGAGGTTGTACAGGAGTTGCACAGCCTCTAGATGTTGGCATCAACTGGATATTCAAGCATTCACTGAAGCTGTCCTACTATGCCAAACTCATTGACAACCTGCTCAGTCAACTAAAGAAGAAGAAGCCACTCAAAGTGAGCGATGCTATCAGGCCACAATCCCCATATTGACACTGGTGAGAAGGAAGGGGTGGATGATAGTGATATCATGCTTTCTGATGTTGTTGATGATGTAGCGAGGAGAGAACCAAAAAGACGGTAATATGTTGAACCTAGAAAAGACCCACTTTTATTCATTTTACACTATTTCTGAATTGGAACACTTTAATATGACACGAGATAACAGGTAATAAGGACTAGAGTGAGCCCAGTCTGCTAGTCATTGCCTTAGAGAAGCTGTGGTACCTTAGAAAGTATGAAGAGCTATATGATACGCTATACAGAGGTGTCTAAGCTGTACTTTCTAATCTGTCTACGTATCAGATCCAAAGTGGATCACTCCCAAAACCTGTAGGGAATCTAACTATGGCCCAATGAACGCATTGGCTAGTTAACCAAGCTCTCAAAGTGCTATNAAGAGATAAGAGTAACATCTTGAGTGCGTTATAGCACTTTTCTAAGAGACACTTTATGCCAAGAAGGAGCCTTGGGCACTTGGAGTGTGGCCTGTGTTGGGTATTAGGTTGTGACACACTTGGAGTCTTAGCAAGGGGTGTGCCTGCACTGAGCTCTTTGTAGAAATTGGTCTAGAACCTTTTCCAGTACACTGTGTGCTGTAGTTGTCTTAAGGAAGTCTTGAACTCCATAGAGTCAGACTATATTGGGTATTAAGTCTTTGTATGGGACTGTAGCTCTTGTGTTTGTGCTTTGTGCACCATATTCTTTGTGTTTTGTGTGTGTGTTGTGATATAAACCCTTTTAAAACCATATATACTCCTCTGAAGGTGAACACCTTAAAGTAGATTGCTTCAGTAAGAGAGAATCAACCTAGCTAAGAGTTTTGTTGGCATTCTAAGTGTGGCAACTCTGATCACGCCGATCCACACTTGCACAACAACCTGAGTTAGACCTTTGGAGGCTATCTTTTGGATAGTTTTTCCACTAGTCTTATCTTAGACAAATTAGCAGTGATACTGATCATTCTTGCCTATCAAAAAATGTGCCTTATCACTGTAAAGCTACAAATGTTGGTTTCTGCTTCATATACTCTGTGAGGGGAAAAAACCATTGGTCAAACCAATGTACCATGCAGTTATTTGTAGATGAAATCCTCACACCATACTTTGAGCAGAAGAAGAGAGAACTTAATCTTCCACCTATGCAAAAGTCACTGTGGGTGATTGATGTATGGTCTGTACATCGTTCAGACGAGTTTCTTAGCTGGATGTGCAAAAACCACCCCACTATCTTGATTGACTTTGTTTCAGGAGGTTGTACAGGAGTTGCACAGCCTCTAGATGTTGGCATCAACTGGATATTCAAGCATTCACTGAAGCTGTCCTACTATGCCAAACTCATTGACAACCTGCTCAGTCAACTAAAGAAGAAGAAGCCACTCAAAGTGAGCGATGCTATCAGGCCACAATCCCCATATTGACACTGGTGAGAAGGAAGGGGTGGATGATAGTGATATCATGCTTTCTGATGTTGTTGATGATGTAGCGAGGAGAGAACCAAAAAGACGGTAATATGTTGAACCTAGAAAAGACCCACTTTTATTCATTTTACACTATTTCTGAATTGGAACACTTTAATATGACACGAGATAACAGGTAATAAGGACTAGAGTGAGCCCAGTCTGCTAGTCATTGCCTTAGAGAAGCTGTGGTACCTTAGAAAGTATGAAGAGCTATATGATACGCTATACAGAGGTGTCTAAGCTGTACTTTCTAATCTGTCTACGTATCAGATCCAAAGTGGATCACTCCCAAAACCTGTAGGGAATCTAACTATGGCCCAATGAACGCATTGGCTAGTTAACCAAGCTCTCAAAGTGCTATCAATGGGATTTTAACTTCTACTTTACTTTTCTATGACATCTGCAAAGTGCAAGCTGCAGTCAAACAGTACAGAGGTACTTAGAGGAGACATCAAAACAGAAAGACGACTTAGAACAGGAACAATCATCGAATGATCCTCCTCCAAAGTCAATATATGGATCAGAGTCAAAGCAGGCAATCTTTTAATAAAGAATTCACCGGCAGCTAAACAATATGCGATAAGCAAACTAGGTACAAAGACTGCTCAGAAAGACAGAAATCACTTCTGAAGGACATCCACTACCTACAGACAGATACAACGAGACATATGAAGAATATCTAACACACAAGAAATCCTAAATAAGACTGAGCATGCATTGTCAAAGGAGATAGGAACAATAACAGCATGTTCCGACCTTGGAAACTTTGGCATCTAGGCCTCTGCCGATGTGCAGATACTAGAAAAGGGAAATGCTGTCAAAAGATGGGACGGATACAGCCATCCGCTCATGGATACCTGACTTAGAAAAGAGAAAATACAAATTATAGAATCTAGAACACCTGGAAACATAGATACCCATGCGGATATGGTCGGATACCCTAGTGGCCAGACTCTATGACATCTGAATAATCCCTCTTTTAGTATCTCAGTCACTCATTTGTCATTTCCTGAATTATCGGACATTATTTATAATTTCCTGTAGATATATTCCTTGGACTGTATATAAGGACAGCTAGATATTCATACATGCTCAAGTAACTCTGCCCCCTCTGATTGTGAATACATGACGAGTTTGTTTGGTGTATAAATTTGTGTGCCATTCCAGTTTTGCTTCCTCGCTACAGGCCCTGGAGATTGGTTCTGAGTGACTCCAGAGAGATAGAAATCTGATAATGAACTTGTGTCGTAAGAGATAAGAGTAACATCTTGAGTGCGTTATAGCACTTTTCTAAGAGAAATTTTACACCAAGAAGGAGCCTTGGGCACTTGGAGTGTGGCCTGTGTGTGTATCAGGTTGTGACACACTTAGAGTCTTAGCAAGGGGTGTGCCTGTGCTGAACTCTTTGTAGAAATTGGTCTAGGACCTTTTCCAGTACACTGTGTGCTGTAGTTATCTTGAAGAAGTCTTGAACTCCATAGAGTCAGACTATATCGGCTATTGAGTCTTTGTATGGGACTGTAGCTCTTGTGTTTGTGCTTTGTGCACCATGTTCTTTGTGTTTTGTGTGTGTGTTTGTGATATAAACCATTTTAAAACCATATATACTCCTCTGGAGGTGAACACTTTGAAGTTGAACACTTCAATAAGAGAGAATCAACCTAGCTAAGAGTTTTGTTGGCATTCTAAGTGCGGTAACTCTGATTATGTCAATCCACACTTGCACAACAAACTGAGTTAGACTTTTGGAGGTTATCTTTTTGGGTAGTTTTCCACTAATCTTATCTTAGACAAATTAATGGGCTACTTGTTGAGCAGAGTGTCAGAGTCTAATGGCTTGTGGAGATGCTGAGTTTGGAGAATGTTACTATGCCTCGACAGGAAGGGGAAGAGGCTGCTGAGACCAAACATGCTCTATGTGGGTGTGGCATGGTGGAGACATGCCAATGACAAAGGTGAAGATCTGGCTGCCAAACCCAGTATGGAATTAGTTGTGGAGGGTGAGGTTGACATGTGGCCCAAAAAGAAGTCAAGGTCTAGAAAGAAGTAGGTCAATACATGAGTTATCAGTTATATATAGTAATAAAGAATGTAGTTACCTATGTATGAGAGCGAAAACTGTATAGCAAGAGCAAAAGACAGGCTGAACAACCTGTGATGTGGCAGCAAGAGGATAGTTGTGGATGTTATAGCAACTTTGTGGAAAAAAACCAGCAAAATTGGCTGTTTTTTTAGCTGTTTTTGGCACTTGCTGGAACCCTTCAGATAGACTGCTGGTGACCTGTGTGTGACCCATGACATCCAAAATGAATGAAATGCTACAGCACCTTTATATCTTCAATGAGCCTATTACTGACATTGTATATTGTAGTAGACCTTGCTGAGACCAGAGCTAGTAAATTTTGAGCTTGAGGGAGAGGAAATGGGAGAGCTGTTGTCAATGTCATTTGTCAATAGTAGTGGTTTGGGCAAAGGGTTAGGCATGGGAATTTGCCAATGCTGTGGCACTTTGACTGCCATGAAGTTGAGGTAGTTGCCTCATATGTTGCAAAACTGGCTCTCTAATAAGTTTTGTCCCCCATCAGTCAACATTTTATTCTACCCACACTGGCTTATCATTTATTAACTAAAAATTAGTCTCATTATAAATATAAATAGGTGTACCTAATACTAAAGCCTTGTTACATTGTCATGTTGCATGGGTTCTTATATGCTGTTGCACTAAGAACTTTACTTATATTTGAAATTGTGTTATAATATGCATGTACTGGGGTTTTAACTTGTTGTAATGACTCTATGTGGGTTGTAATGTGGTTGTAATGTAGCTAGAATGTTGAATAATTGTTCCAGGCAGTTGTAATGTGGTCATAAGGGAGTTGTAAGGCAGTTACAATATTTCAATATATTATAACTAGGCTATAATACACTTAAGATCTAGATAAATTTATTATGTTACCTTGTAACCTTCATAATTCTGTTGTAACACCATTATAATGGTACATACTTTTTGCAGGTGCAAATAGCAGTTTTGGTCATCAGACAATGAAAGCTCCTGTTACATGTCTTTGATCAGTTTTACCAGGTGACATGCACTCCACTGGTTAATACACATTTTACCTTATATTTCACCTCTTATTCTGTTTCATATCTTAGTATTTACACATGTACACTCAGTATTACTGTGAATAATCAACAGCACTTGTGTACTCTTTCTCTGTGTGTACCTTAGTCTCATCTCTCTGAAATAGTGCTGCTGTAACACATCTCCACTTATAACAATATCTTGTTGCAAACTACCCAGCTTGAATTCATTGTACTGATCTGCTCTCAATGGCTCCCAGCTGTTGACACCAACCTGACTCTGAGCCACCACTTATCAATTCTCATGACTTCAACCCTCCACACTAGTATTTATGACTTCATACAGGATGAATGAAAGTAACTCGTCCTCCATTACATTGCATAACAATCCATAATCCAGAACAATGATGCAAGAATATCAATTGCTCAACTGTAGAATAACCCAAGCATCAAAGCCAATCAAGCCTGCAGTAACCCAAGGCCATATCTGAAATCAACCAATCAGACATGTAGCACCCGGATCAGCAAAAACCATGTAGTGCTATAATGGGTTTCCAGGGGTTTATAATCCACCTGCAGGGTATTATGACTCTTAAAACCAGTCATCAGCAAAAACTGTGTAGTGCTATAATGAGTTCTCCAGGGTTTATAATCCACCTGCAGAGTATTATAACCCTTAAAACTAGTCATAACCCCCACAAACCAGGCTACAACCAGGTTATAATCCCCCTGGAGCTAGATTATAGCACTTTCTGGTTTTTGCTGATGGCCTGACCCAACTTGCTGCCATAGTTAGCCTTACATTCAAACAGCACCAACCTGTTGCACCTCACAGCCAGCCTTCCACATCAACTGCAGCAGCAGCTCTTTAATTGACTCTGGCAGCAACATCTGTATCAACCCAAGAAGTGTTCAACTTTATGGCAATGCAACAAGCTTAAGCTTGTTTTCCTGACACCTGGTCATAACAGAGTTCACTGTTGGCTGCCATTCACACTAACTTGCTGAAGTGGGCCACCAGAGGTCTGGTAGTCATGTCACTTTTAGATACAGTGAGAAAAGCAGTTGCTCACCTCAAATAATGTATAACAGATTATGAGCATGATATTGAACAAGTATGGACCTAACTAACCACCTTGCAATCCTTGTGGTATTCCACTGGATACAATGCAAGTAACTGTTCACAGTCAATAGAGATGACAGGCCCAGCATCACACCACACGAGTCTGCTCATCTCTTCTGCTACCCATTCCCAGTGGGATTTTAGTTGATGTTATCTGATATTATCCAATGTCCCTCAAGGACATCAGGAAACATTGGATAACATTAGATAACATTATTAAAATGCTGCTTTTCCAATGTTATCCAATGTTATCCAATTTCCTTCTGATGTCCTGAGGTGGCCTCTTATGTTGCCTCATTTTTCATTGGATTTCATACAATATCATCAGATAAAATGTATATATTCATTGAGCATTATAAAGTTACATTATACCAAGTATATATGACTCCTTGCCTGATGTCACCTTGCCCTGGCACTCACCCAACACCTTTTGCCCAAGTCCCACATAAACCCTCTACCAACCCCTCAAACAAGCTCTGTGCCCTATCCCAATACATCATCATTAACATTTCAGTATTCCTTATATAATATATCTGACACCAATGTTGAGTAATTTGCACTTCAGCCAGCAAGAGATTGAACTCACTGATATCTGTTATTGAAGCTATGGCACCTTGAAGTAGAACTTAGCATGATTGAAATATTATGAAAGTTAAAATTGTGTACCTTGTGGATATTCCTATAAAACAGTATGGCAACAACCCCAGAATTTGGGATTGTCTTTGTTTGGCTTTGGTCTTTTCTCTTCAGGTTGTGCTACCAGTTGTGAAGATGACAAAAAAGTCTGTCAGTTGACTTTAAAGAGCAAATTTTGTACATAAATGCACCAAGTATCATGAATATAGCCTCTCTTGACCAGCCTACTCCCTCTATGAGTCATTTCAAACTAGATGTTTGATGTCTTCATGCTGTGGGGGTTGAAAACAAGAGTGACATGGTTTCAAATTCTGAGAATTAATAGATAATACAATATATTAGCATAATTTCCATGCTGAGAATATACTAAATTTTTGTTGAAAATGCTCAGAAAATGCTGATAAGATAAGATAAAAATTTCAAATTTTCATATGGGAACACTATATTTTAAAGCAGTTTTTGGATAGTTTTCATATAGTTTTCCTTTTGTATTTGGTATGTTTTCTTTGATATAAATTTCAAGATCCTATATTTACTTTCTGAATGTTTTTTCACTATTTTATAAGGTAGAAAATCTAGTATATTTGTAATTAGAAAACTAAAGGATGGTTCTATAATTTCATTGTTATAAAATTATCAAAAAACACAGACTCTTCTGGAAATTAAAATACAGAGTATGCCTGCTGTTTTCAATGTGTGATGATAGCTTGGAACCAATAGAATTTTCTGAATGTTGTCTGGAAGTGAATATATAGCAGTATTCTGAGTGTATTTTCTTTGTATTAATAGCATGAAAAGAACACCTTGTACATAGTATATAATCTACTATCCTCATCTAAGTTGTGTTACAGTGTCAATTATTAGACTTATTAGGACTAGATGCTTAAAACTTAGACACCATATCAGAGCTCTCTAGTTGTTGAGTCATATGGAAATCACATGTACTTTGGGCTCTGTTTTTAATATTTGATGTGAAAAGTGCATGATTCTGTGTCTAGGCCAAAATTAGGCATATCACCATGATTGGTTTGTGTACATCTATGTGCACTTTCTGCTATAGGAAATTCCTAGGCTCTTATAGACAATTGATTCTCAATCAGGCAAGACACAGTCAACCAATCATCTCACCATGTTTTGTTCTCTTAGATTTTCCCTTGCTTGATTCTTTTAAAGCATCTTGTCTTGAACTTTCACCTCCATTCTCTCTTCACCTCCATTCTCTACTATTGCACCCCCCTCTGTCATTGTCCTTTCCCTGCACTCTCAAGATACCCCTGATGTGATGGCATGTATGTTTCCCTGCTTTCCTTGTTTTTGGCCTGTGTGGTGTATCTTGATGTTTTACTTACTCTTTTCCTTGCAACTCAGAAGAATTTCAAGTCTGCCATTTGTAATATCTGCAGTTGTCTGGTATCCAGAAAATCAGACCTGCCTTGCCACCATAGAACACATATGTCTACAGAGAAACAAGCCACTCTGTAAGTATTCCAACTATTCTCTCCACTGTTTTCAGAGTCTCACATTTACTACTAGTGAACATCAATTCTCAGAACCAGAATGTGTGTACAGCTGTTTACAGAGTTCCAACCTTACTACCCACATGAACACTTAGTAAGTACTCATTGTCCTTGTTCTGTATTTTGATGTCTTGGAGGCTGGTTTATGGGCATTCATTGCCTCATAGCACCAGAAAAAAGCCTTATAAATGTCCAGACTGCAGCTGGTCCTTTGGGGATCCTGGATTATGAAAGATTACATGAGTATAAGCCAAAAAAACAAAAATATTATAAGACTGCAAGGGCCAGGCACAATGAGGAAGTGGCCACTGCAGATAGCTCTGAATCCAGCATCAAGACTGCAACCTCAACTACAGCTGGTTCATCCATACATGACCATGTACCTCCAACTGTGACATTGCCATCTACTTCTCAGCAATGCTTCTTCCCTCCCATCTCTCCTGCTCTCTCTTCTGCTGTCTCTCCTACTGTCCCTTCTCCTGTCTCTCCTGCCACTCTTCCCATCTCTCCTGCTACTCCTCCCATCTCTCCCACCACAGTGAACTATGTTCCTTTGCCAATTCTCAGGCCTGTCCAGGAGTTTAGTGCAACATTGAGGACATTGGCACCAACCTTGTCTCCTTCAGAGTCTCACATTTCTCTTCCCAGTGTTTTAGAAATGCTTTCTGGTGCACCATATTGGCAGAACAATCAGTGTTATGCTCCATATTATTGTTTCCCATTTCACTGTGACAATAGGTGCTACCCAGCTGCATATACTTTGATGGTCACTTTCATTCATCCCTTTCTTCCTCCCCTCAACTATCACCCATCTCCATATACATACTCTCTGCCTCTGCCTCCTGTCAGATAGAGTGGCCAAAGTTGGGCAGAACCCTTGACATTGATATATCCTGCCTGAATGGAAGATGGGTATGCACATTGTATCCTAAGCTTCAACTGCTCAGTGTCAAGGTTTTTGCCACACAAGTTTGTAGCTTCTAGCATGACAAGGTGATGTAGCAAGCTATTTCTACCAGTATTTCTTATCTCTATCTCACCTCTTTTGTACAATCTGTATGGACTCTCATGTCACTCATTCTCATTGCCCATCTTTCCACACTGTTTTCCTATGCTATCATATTGCAATCTTTGTTTCCAGAATCTGTAATCACTCTAATCCTTTCAGTCATTCTGTTTCTTCTGTGTTTCCTCTACACTTATCACTCACCAAAAAAAATGCTTCTTACCTGTTCATCACATTTTCTTCTCTTTATACTGATCCATGTGATTATGTTTTATTGCTCCATTCTCCAGGCTGCTTTCAATGGTCTCTTGTGTTAATAACAGTTTCAGATTGTATATATGGTGTTTATTACAGTCAATCCCACTTGAGATTAAGACAATCCACAAGTTATAAATGTATGCTAGAGTCAGAAGTTCCACAGAGAGAATCTTTTTTTTATGGCAAGATGGCTTCCAGTTCAAGCACATGGCAATAACATGTAGGGAAGACTCAACCTGCTACTCACACTAGTCATCAGCAAAAACCAGAGAGTAGTATAGCAGGTTAGCAGGGGAAATAACACTTGATATGCATTATCTATAAGTCTATTAGTATTGTAACCACATATATAAAACCCCATTACCATACCTTGAGAATACAACATGTATCATAACCCCCTATGACTGTGAAGGAGGGTTATAACTGTGGATATAACCCCAGCCAGAACCCAGTTATAACTCCTCATGATGGCAACAGAGGGTTATAATGCTGGGTGTAGCCAGAGTTGTAAACAGAGTTATAACCTTGCAGAGCCATTACTGAGTAATATAATGTCTAAGTTTTGCTATAAGGCCTTAGGAAAGTACCTGTAAATTTAACTGCTGGGTGTTGCTGTTGACATTGTTTGAGCATGGCAGAGAAAATCAGACACAAGGTTGGACACATGATCTCAGATTCAGAGTATCAGACCCAGCTGCTGGGCTTCTTGGAGTTGATTGTAAGACACATCATCACTTTTTGACTAGCTTTCACTCACACTTCAACACTATTCAAGTATTCAACACCTCCAATGCCCCTTAACAACAAAAAGACACCCTACAACTCATGTGTCCAAAACTCTAAACCCTGGCCAGCCCTGAACTGGTCTGTGCATACTCTTAATTCTCACATAAAGGCAGCCCAAGAATTCCTGACACCTCAACATTCCTTTCTTCCCTTCCACCACCATCACCCTTTCTTCCTGCTCTTCCCCTCCCCTTTCTGCCTCTACACACACCCTTCTGCCTCAATATATGCTTTCTATAATCTGCCCACAGTATATTGACATACTGAACATGTCTTTTTGGGTAAGTATTTCAGTGCTTGTCTTTTTCATTAATGTCAACTAATCCTCATTTTATACATTGTAGAGGCAGCTCAAAACTGGAACTAACAATTAAAATAGCTGGAGCAAAGATGTCAGATAGTACTTAGGCCGACAGGTATATTCTTGCCCAGCCAGTCAGATTAATAATTCTTACACTTGATCCAGCCCAATGCCAACATTCTCCTTACCTATTAAAATCTTGGCACATCAGACACATATCTACACCTATGCCCATATTCCATATTCCAGCATTGTCCTACATCTCTGCTCACCTTGCTCTGGTTCTCTCTGAGTCATATGGCCCATGTATCACAATCTCTCATCATCTCAACATGCCATCTTACCTGGCTTGTTGATGCTGCAAATTGTGCCCTTCATTATGTTTGCACATCCTAGAGGTATGGTTATAGCTCATTCATCAGAGCAACTTGCATTGATGTATCTCAATAGTGCCACTGACATAAATGACCCTTGGGGTTAGTCATTTTATCTGGTAAGTCCATCTCTGAGACTAATGTCAACTCAAGAGCTAATAGCTACTCTTTTCTGCAGCCTGACTAAGTCTCCTTGACACTCTTGGTATGTGATGCTGCAGGTGGATGCTAGTGATCCATAAGCTGCTGTGCTCATCAGGTTTGTTCTCCATCCTTCTCTTCTGGATGAATCAGTATACTAATGATCTTCACCAGGTGTTATCTCTCATGTAGTTGTGTAGAGGGTTCTCAGTGGGCTTTATAACTTACATCATTATGTACTCTCACTTGTTGCTTCACACAATGAACTTGTGTTTTCTATGCTTTGACATTCAAAATGTGATGTAAGGAATGGTATATGATATATCCTCTGCTTCTAGTTAGAAGTCTAGCAAGTAGTTGACTCCCTTCTGAGTAGCCATAGTGCTCATTACTGGTTATAACCACCTATAATCCAGTGTAACCCTCCAAACTCACTATAACTCCTTCAAACTCGCTATAACTCTTCAAACTCATTGTAAGCCCTGTTACTAGCACCAGTCTCTGTCACTTGCTACAGCACCTGCAAAAAGTACATTGCATTATAATAGGGTTATAACCCTATAATGCATTATGAGATATATAATCATTAGTGACCCTATTATGTGCCAAGTTGGATATGGTAACCTAGTTGTAACATACAATAATAATTATAATCAGTTGCAATGCCATTACAACCCAAAGATGGTGTTACAACCACATTACAACCCTACTGGAAAATAAATAGATACTGAATCCTTATCATATAAATGCAAAAACCTATATTGAACCACACTACAATACACAGTTACATGATAGTACATATGTATATACAATAATCCATACAAATACTCCAAATGAATGATAAGTACCATTCCTACAGCTTTGAGCTACCAAGGACCTTGGTCAGTCAATGAAGTGGGGTAGTTGGTGGACTTACTTGTCCAAGAGTATGCAAGCATGCTAAACAATAAACATAGCCTGAACAGCTGGAAGTGATGTGTTAGTTAATGACTTGTAAGAACAATTGCACAACATAATCTTATTTCTTGTCTTCATACCAGCATCAAGTGTTATCTTAGATTGCAGAGGCATTGTAGCCTGTAACTGATGTGGTGAAGTGAGTTCACATATAGGTGAAGCCCATCACTAGAGTCCAGAGCAATACCAATAGCACAACTGGGCACAGTCTGATATAGAGGGCAAGGGCATTGAAAGTCCCAAACATGATTCAGTCAACCTTTGTGTTGAAAACTCTACAGGTGATAGGTGGCTTCAATGTCATCTAGGGAGACAAAGGTCAACTTCAGGTATATCCAAGACCAAAGTTGAAATAAATATACACCATGCATAGAGTAGAGGAAATACTCTCATGACAAACAAGTCTGGTTCAGTATTGAGAGCATCATACACAACATCAACCAACCAAAAGTGAACATTGATTGTAAACAAGTATGATGATGAGCTGGTAGTGAGAAGGAAGCAGGATAGAATGCTGGATACCCTTGGCCTTCTTGTCAAGACTATAGGCAAATAGCACTAGGGGTAGGCTTGTTGAAGATATGGAGACCAGTGGTTCTGGTGACCTTGGTTGCACTGATGTTGCCTGGCATTGAGAGTCATTAAAGTAGGCAGGGACAGTGACAACAGCATTCTGAATGGTACACCAAGATAGGACTCGTTTTTTGTGGCATTACCAATGAGATGCAACACAACTAGAGCAGAGAAGAGTTGTCAGTATATACACAAAAAGACAACAAGAAACCCACTCTCTACAACACCTCTCTCATCATGACCCAACACTTATAAGGCTTGAGTGTTCACCTGGCTTAGCCAGCAGCACAGACATTACTCCACAAATCCAAGGGGCATGCAACTTGAGATGGTGGCAGTAGTGGTGGTGGTGGTGGTAGTGGTTGAAGGTCAGCATGTGCATAGCTTCAGGTCCAAGGAGATGTACAAAGGTGTACCTGGGGGTGTGTCTCCCTGTTATAGCCTACTAAACACTTCTAGGATGATATGGGGTCAAGATTAGCAGTCAAAGAAAGCATCTATAATGGTAAAATCTGTGTTAGTGAGCCAGTAGGTATTGGAGCCATTTTCAATTTTATGTACCTTTATACCTTTAATAAGCTTGTTATTGATGTTGCATATTGTAGTAGGTCTTGCTGAGACCAGAACTGGTGATTTTTGAGCTTGATGGAGAGGAAATGGGGGAGCTGTCATCAATGTCATTCGTCAATGATAGTGGTTTGGGCAAAGAGTTAGGCATGGGAATTTGTCAATGCCACAGCACTTTGGCTGCCACAAAGTTGCAGTAGTTGCCTTATGTGTCATGATGAGAAACCTAAGTCTCATCCACCACCATCTCCCAAAGAGGTCTTATTCTACCCACACCAGCTTCATAGTTCATGGACAGGCTTTGGACAGGCTTTGTACTTTGTGCTGTGGAGGTTTTTTGTATGCTGTTGTGCTAAGAACTGCTGTAATTGTGTTATAATATGCAATCTTTGTATGCTGTTGCACTAAGAACTGTACTTATATCTGTAATTGTGTTATACTATGCATTCACTAGGGTTGTAACTTGCAGTAATGATTTCATATGGGTTATAATATGGTTGTAATGTGGCTACAATGTCAAATAATTCTTTCAGACAGTTGTAATGTGGTTGCAAGGTAGCTGTAGGGCAGTTAAAATATTTTCATATATTATAACTAGGCTATGATACACTTAAAATCTAGCTGAATTCATTGTGGTACCTTGTAACCCCCATAATCCTGTTGTAAGGATATTATGATGCTATGTACTTTTTGCAGGTGCTATCATTTGCTGCTTGTTATATTACACAGTACATGACATATTTTCTACTCCTCACTCTATTGTTCCCTCCCCATTACATCACCAGGAACTCATCACAATCCTCTAGACTGTTGGCACCAGGTATCGGGCGCTATATTACGCTGGAGATTGATTATGGTTGCAGCTGTAATTGACGGTGACCTTAATGAGGGATTGTCACCAATCTCAAGGGTCAGTACCCAGTTATAACTGTCTCCAGATTTTGCTGATGGTAGAGACTCTGAATAAGCTTCTGAAGGCTGATTCAATAAAATGACAAAATCAGATTGGTGGGTAATAGGGCTTCAAGTACAACCACTGGCAGCTCAGACCACGCAAATGCGGACAAAATCCGAAATCAAAACCAAGTCCAAATCAGCCGTTTTGCTGATACTTTGTGAAGTTTACTGAAACGCGTGCTCGATGTCCAATTCCGGATAGCCAACATCAATCTCACAAGCCATTAACAGGAATGCAATAATCAATTACTATGAGTATAAAGCTACAGGATAGTGACTTTCAGGCGAATGCAAGGTCTAAAAGCCTATACCATTGTCCTCAGAGCAACTCAAGCATGAGCGATCCGGCCATTAAAGGTTAATATTGATAGGTGTGCAGCCAAGGGCGACGACGCCACGCTATCATTCACCATGGTTAGTACTCTGACCGACAAGAAACAGAAAGGAACGTACGAAGCTGTTATTCTCACAGCAGACAGTCTGTGCACTGCAGCTGTTGCTACCGAGACCAAGGACAGAGATGGGGTTACAGGTGATACCACTATACCATGATAATAAGCATCCCAAAAACGAACGAGCAGAAGAAAGAAAGCGTACACTTGGCCAGTCACACTCTGAATAGCAACGCCGAGAAGGCCGAGAAGGCCTGCAGCAGTCGGGGAGTTGGCGGCTTGGACGGAATTGCAGCACTATATGAAAAGACGCGTCAGTGATGCCTGAGGGAACAGAGAGACACAATACGAGCCTGAACGGGACCAGTGCTGCACTCGCTGGCGGCAGCAAGGACAGAGAGGGTAGTGAGAGCGAAAGCAACAGACTTGGCGAACATGGCTGAGAGTTGGATCGAGTTGGGGCTGAGGAGGAGGCTCAGGGAGGTTTTAGTAGTAGTTGGGAAACTGAAGAATGGTCGTAGAAAGACGCGGCTTTTATCCAGGCGAAGAGGGTCCGTGCGCAGTGGATGACGAGACGCAGTGAGGTGAACGGATAGTTAGTGTTGTATTATGAGTATTGAGTTGTCCAGAAGAGGATGAGCGGGACATAAATATGTTTTCTCGGGTGTCATATCCGAGTCAATTGACGGGTTTAAACAAGGAATAACGATAGCCAGACACGCGCATACGAAGCGATGGACCACAGCCCAGACACCTATACAGCGGAGGTAACGAGTATGCAATTGCAGCTGTACGGCACAGAAGCATGTAAGCCCCAGCAGAAATAGGTTCACCATAGCATACAAAAGCTCACCAAGTGTCCAATGATTTCACGAGATGATGTTTCCCTTCCCAATCCTCGATGGCCACCTTCAACACCTTCACGAGTTGTAGGCATCGTCCAATACGTCACGAGTGTTGCTTGCTTCAATTCAGGGTTGTCGCAGTCGCTTGTTAGAATTAAAGCTTCGAGGATAGACGAGATGGTTTGACGGAAAATGCTGACATGGCAAATGATTTTTCGCACAGATATCCGTGCCAAATTATCGGTAGCATTTAAGACCCTAGAAACGACCGCAAGATCACTGGAGAATTGGAATTCACACTTTCGTCCTTTCTCTGTGCACGTCGAACATTCGGTACTATCTTCAACACGACAGTGAATTTTTGCAAGACGAGGGTTTTCGGCGCTGAGGATGACCGAGAGGAATATGGAGGGTAGTACCGTCGGGAATGTGATACTCGACGTTTTGACATGTATAAATTATCCTTTTTCTGCCTGGACGCGAGCGCTGGCTAAGTTTAGTACAATGTAGATACGTTACTCGGTGTTCTGCCTTCGTCCCAGGGCAGGACTACTACATTCCGCGTCTTCACCATGTTCCGTTGATTCCAACATGTGTCGATGTGTCTATGTCCCTTTGTCTTTCCCTCCCAGAGTACTGGCACCATTACAGTAACCCATGCAGATTTTCAGTCGCTTTGGCGGGAGGTCATGAGACGCTGCCGGTGGCTCGAGTACTTACACCAAGTGTGACCATCCCTTATCCTCGAACCACCATCATCTATATCTGCTGACATTTGTGGTCCCAGTAGCTGGCGTGGCATGGATATTGCCTGTTCTAATACGTTGATACTAGAAAATTTGGAACTATTCTTAGTAAGAAAAGGCTGTAGGATACACGATAAACGCACGTCATCCCATACTGTCCGCTCCTTGTCCTGTGGATGAATATGAATATGAGTGTTGCGTTGGGATCCCTGGAGATTGATGAATGTCCTACCACTAATGGAGGTGCCCGACGATCCTTGCAGAAAGGTCATTAGGAAGTTCAAGAGGTGTGCGTGAAACAGAGTGAAAGTGCGCATCAGGTTCAAGTCACGCATGCAATTGCCAGACAGCAACGACACTCCTCGATCATAAACCCAATGTTCGGCTTATTCCCGCATCTGATAGAGTAGGATGGTGGGATTGAACCAGGTACTCGCCCATGCTATTCGTCAGAGCAGACACGGCAGCCGGGAAAAGAACCAAGTGCTTCCCGAGCAGTCGTGGGTGGCTTTAAAACGAAACGGTCGAAGCAAGTCGAAGCTTCTCGTAACTCTCTGCGAGCCGCAGTCTTCGAAGCATTGATACCACGGGAAAGCAAGAGGTAGTCAGCGATATGTAGACGACGATCCAAGCACACCGTGCTAAAAACGAGTTCACTGCTACGGTGGAACATTCAGTTTCTATCCGATCGGATGTCAGCCTGACTATCAAGGAGAAAGATACGAGCCACGCACCACAATATCCATTTTCGTCCCGCTCTTTCGTGAATCAGAATCGTGATGCAGCCTTCCAACTTGACGTGAGCTCACCGTCAGAAAGATGAAGCATTGACAGTTGAGCGTATGGAACGACTGATCACGGTACGCCGCGGCAAGGGCTCCTTGCAGCTTCACAACGACTCCAAAAGGACCGTTGCGAGCGGGTACGTAGGTTTAAGAGGGTCTTGGAGCTGGGATTGATTGGTGTGGTGCAAAAGGTGCAAAAGATATACATAAGCAATGAGGCGAGCGGCGGCGGCAAGCCGAATCCCGCTCAGAATCACTGGCGGCGGCGACGAACGTGCCTTCTCGACCACCCGATTCAGACCCCTGGATCATGGGCTCTCAATATCCTCTGACGTCCTCAGCGCGGATGCCCTTCAGGAATGGTATACTGGCCCTGCCAAGTTCTCTGAAAAATCCCGAGGAATATCAAAACGTTCGTTAACCGTGTTGACCGAAAAACTTTAAAAAGTCAAGGCGCTCTCCGAGGTCAAATTGTTGGCTCTTCGTTACCCCAAAGCCCACGGGAATTGGAGCCGGAACAGGAATAGGAACTAGGCCATGGTCCCATCTATTCTGGGAATCTTAGCACTTGGTGCTGGAGCTTTGGCTGTCCCCTTGCAGTCTGACCGTGTTGCGCGTGGAAACCAGGAGGCTTTTGATATCCAGGTGCGTGTTCGATTCAGTGCATGTTGAAGGTGCCCGATAACTCTGAGGTTCTTAGGGCCATCGAGGTGGACGTGGAGAGGTGCGTTCCAAGATTTACTGAATTCTGCGATTCATGTTACTGACCACATTTCGTTGCATTCTTCGTCAGACTGTTGAGAGCACTCTGCCTAGCTTTGCATGGTTTGTACCCTGATTCGTATTTTTGTTTGTCAACCTGAACCCCAAATCAAGGGGCTTGATCAACGGCGTGAAGACTCTTGAACTGGATAATGGCATCACGAAGGTACATCTCTTCCTGATTCATTTGAGAGCGTGTTTGACGCGTCTTTTTTTTTCCTTTTCAGGATGGCGTCGTGGTCGTATGGCATGATGAGAACATTGTACCGGAAAAATGTCGCGACACTGTACCTGCTGTACGTTGTCTTTCAACACCTTCCCAAGTGTTGATTACTGTGATTAAACACGTATCTGCAGTTTGAAAACGACCCTGATTTCCCCTATGTCGGCAAATTCATCGTGAACCTGACGCTGGCACAGGTCAAGACCCTAGATTGTGGGTCAGAGAGGCTATTGGATTTCCGTGAGCCACCAAGTTTCACTCCAGACGGAGAAAAAACTTATGCAGCATCGTACAGCCCTCCAAACCACCTACCCAAAGACACCTATATCAACCTTGGAAGAACTTTTTGCATTCGTCGATTGCGTAGATCCCAAGCACACCGTTGCTTTCAACATTGAATCCAAGGTCAACGCTATTCAGACCAACCAGACTCGTGGCCCACAAGACTTTGTGAGATTGCAGCATGAACAGTTTGTCAAGAGCCCCTTCTACAAAACCATTACCTTCCAAAGCTTTGATTGGCGTTCAGTACGTGTTCGGGCGTCTCTAATCTTGCCTTGGGTACTGATTGACGATATTCACTATATCAGTTGGTCGGAATGAAGGCTCTCGATCCTAGCATTCCTACTGCGGCACTCGGTTCTATGTGAGTGTTACTCCTTGACCCTCAAAGTACTTTCTGACAGTTTCCAGCGACACTGTCATCACAGCAGACGGCTCCCCTTCACCATGGCTCGCAGGTGTTCATATCGATCCCTCTTCCTCCAAATCCATTGGGGTACAACTCGCTGAAGGCGCCAAGTCTATCAATGCAGACATTCTCTCTACCGCCGACATTGCCAACTCCTCTGCCCCGGATCCTACTTTGCCCGGATACGTGGCATTCACCACCAAGGAAATGGTTGATAGAGCTCATGAGTTGGGGTTAGAGGTTAAACCTTGGACGGTATGTTGATATCCTTTCTGCTCTTCGACTCGCATTTCTGATGGTAATTTGTTTTTAGGTGAACAGGATGAATATCGTAGAACAACTCTTGGACTGGGGGGTCGACGGAATCATAACAGATTACCCTCACCAGCTACGCCGCATCGTCCAACAAAAGGGTCTCCCAGTTGCCCCCGAATTCTCTGAAAAGAAAGTGATGAGGTGCCTCAAGAAGCACCTGAAAATGGTATAACGATGTGTGTATGTACAAAACTACGTGTAATGAAACATGATGTGTCCATGGGGTCGAGTACCTCTTCAAATGTCGTCACCGTGTCCAACCGTTCTATCCTCCTCAGCTTCAGTAAACCTTTCCTCGGCTTCAATAAACCTTCTCGGACGCTCCGTCTGAATAGCCTCTTTATTCCCAATTACGACGACCATTCCCTGATTCTCCCTATAAAGCTTGTCGATATCCTCTAAATGTCTATTTGCTGTCTCGGGGTAGAATAACCAGACGATCTGCGATACGAATATGAGCCCTGTGGCGAACCGAGAACAAGATCAAGGCCCTAACACACGCACCGGAATGAAAGACGCATTAAACACAACCCAAATAATATAAAACTTCCATCCCAAATTCTGTATCCCAGTCGGGGTGATTTGCACAACCATGTAATTGGATATCCAGTTACTCGCTGTTCCAATAGCGGCACCTTTTGTACGCATCGCAAGCGAGTTGATCTCGACGGGGTATAACCAGGGGACGCCCTATTCAAGTGCAAATGTTAGATTTTTTCTACATCAATGAAGGGATATGGCGTACCTGCCAACAAATCCCAAAGAAAACATAATACAAAAAGAAAAATGCAGTCGCTCCAGCTCCATACTTGGCTCCCGTTGGTGAAGGGTCAGCTTGTGACAATAACCCTGTGATGAGGATGTAGCAAGCCGATTGACCGGCTGCACCCCACATCATGAGTTTACGCCTCCCAGCGCGTTCGATCAGGACTAATCCAGCGAATGAGAAGACGAGGTATGAGACAGAGTTGCATGCGGCGAGTAGGCGAGCGAGAGTATTTGAGAGGCCGACCGAATTCTGGAGGACTAGAGGTAGACTGTAGGTATCATCCCGTCAAAAGTTTTTCTACCGTGGGGTGAGAAATAGGACGTACTAGTAACTGGTAACATTAATCCCACCGAGCTGCTGCATCCACTGCGTTCCAGCACCCAACGCCAATCGCTTAATCATACCCGTATTACCTGTCTTTCCACGTAGAATCTCTGACCAAGTAGGTGCGAATTCTTTCTCGATTCTGACTGCTTCCAAGATTTCCATCTTCTGTTCGAGGATATGAGGATCTTTGACGGTGGTGTCGCCGCCTTCGAGAGCAACGAGGACGGCAACGCCTTCTTCCTCTCTCCCGTGAGCTAGGAGCCAGCGAGGGCTTTCCGGTAGCCAAGGTACCGTAGCAAGGAGGATGATGGAAAAGACGAGCTGAAAGGCGATTGGAAAGCGCCAGCTGATGCTTCCAGAAAGAAAGCTGAATCCATAAGTCATCCAGTTACTGAGAGAGAAGCCGGCAATATTCATTCTAGAGGTAAAATCAGAGTCAGACCGCTGGGGAGAGAGAGAGAGAGAGATGAAGCGACCAACATCATTGAGAAGACGATGAGTTTCCCTCGTAGCGATGGCTTTGATGTTTCGCTCTGCCAGACTGGTGCGGTTGCTGTGTTTACTCTGGGCGAGGCATTGATACGAAGAATCATCCAGACTTAATAATTGCCTCACCCGTTCCCGAGACCTGTAATAAGACGGGCTACAATCATATGTGCCACGGTGAATGCTGACGCTTGTAGTATTGCTCCGATGGACATGACAATGACACCTGAGTAGATCCGTCAGTGGGGTTCATCGGTGAGCCGACAGACATACCAATAAGGAACGTCTTCTTCCTCCCGTAACGTTCACCAAAGGCGATTGTAGCCATTGCACCAACGAAACTATATGAGCGAGTGTCAATCCAGAGCCTTGCTGACTGACGGAACATGCAAACCATCCAATGTCGTAAAGCGATACTATTGTGCCCTGTAGATTGGCATCTGGAATCATGACAATGTTGAGAAACATTTTCGTCGAGCGGATACAAAGTGATCACCTGGATTTCCCATTGTCTCCAAGAAACTCTCCGTGATGATGATCCCGCCAAATACACCTTGATCGTAACCTATCAAGGCGCGTCGATTTCAGAAAGCTGCGAAAGGCAAGTGCACGGCGAGACAAACCAAAGAGAGTCATCGCCGTTGTACACGCAACCTATTCAAGTGTGAGCGAGGTTTGCACAATGGATGACATGGGCGAGATGAACATACAGATACCCAGGCGTTGAGCATGACACCAGTCATACCAAAGTAAGGCTTCTTCGCTGATGTTCCATTGTCGAGTTCGGGTCTACCCATTTCGGGGCGATGTTATAGGATTGTGAAGGTAGAAGGAAGAAGAGAGTTGCACCTGTCTTCTTCATATTCGGACCGGAGCCTTATATACGCGTAGGAAGACAAAGATGAGGTCATGCAATGTAAAACGAGCTGGTCCGCCGAGGATTTCGATCAGGTCGCTCGAATTCATAATCAGTTCAGAAGTCCTGTCAGAAGTTGCGGAGAAACTCCACTGACTGACAACTGTTCAGTGCAGGGGTAGTATACGTGGAGTAGACGACCGATCCGTATGATTATATTAATCAGGAGAATGCGATTCTTCAGCCTGTGTATGCCAAAAAGGAGTCATTCAAGCTGGGATAATCAATAAGGGAAAGCTACAACTCACCGGACACGAATGAAGGAGTTGAAAATAGAATCGCTCGCGACCCTGAGATGCGCCCTCACTTTGATCACGTGGTGATGGGTCCCCATTTTGAGTCCTCGCTGGGTACTTCCAAGTCACAGTAGAGTCTGTCCACAGGTCGCAGTGTAGGGCTCAATTTACGGTATAATCAACATTATAGAGCAGCATAATTCGTGAGACTGAGAGGCGGTAAAAGGAGAACGAGCGCTTACCGGGCGCTTGTTTGGCCGTCCTCTATTGAGTAATTTAATTCCACGTTTCGCAACGTGTCGATTGTCTTCCATCACCACCCAGAAGTCTCATACTTTGTCTGGCTGGTGAGCCTACAACTTCTAACCGGAGAATTGTCCAACCGAAACAGCTTTCTAGGTAGAAGAAAACCCTGGTCTTGAATATGAGTATCCAATTACCCCAGGGCATTATTGTATGTGGGCACGTCCTCGTATCGAGCCTACGCTGATACACTGTCTACTCTGGGCTTCTCTTTTTCTAAACCGACTGTAGGACTTTGCTGGTCAAAAGCAGGTGGACCAGATATCTAGGGTCTGGCTAATTGCCAGCACGGTGAGCCAATTGTCTCCTAAAGAGTCGTTCAGTTCTGATCAGTCGGTGTAGGTCATATCTTTCATAGCCGGTTTCACACTACAAAATATTCGTGTCACTTTTGGCTTCTTGGGCGTATCGACTGTGCTTCTACTTGCTGTGCGTCACACTGCTCTTGTTCTTACGGTACTATACCCATGACCATTGTTACGCAGATTGTCATTCCGCCATGGCCAATGTTCAACCAGCACCCGGTTACGTGGCTGCCTGTTATTGAAGAAAAGAAGAAGAAGAAGACCTAAGTGCTGGGCAGGCTGGTCTATTATGCCGTTGTGTAGTATATATTGGGTCTCATGCCAAATTTCTCCCTTCACGCGTTGCTTAACCAGCGCCGGAACAACCTGCATTGTACTCGGACAGAAATGGATCGATTAAATATCCAGAACTTGACTAGTTTCCAGTGCAAGCCCCCAGTCAATTCTAATGTGTAAGCATAGGTCATACCTTACATCAACCTTATATGAATCATTCTGCTCTGCAAGGCGCATCGACTTCAAGCCCGTGGGTAATACTTCGTCAATTGTCATTCAGGTTGACATTCCCCCTGTGGCCCACATCCAACCGCGGGTCATACGTGGCTGCCCGTAGAGAAAATGGGCGAAAATGCCGTTGCGTGATATAGGCACGCCTTTTTTCATTTTTCACCCGTCGCTTGGGCGAGCCTCCGCAGCGAAACCTTCAAATCTTCATTGGCTACAATTTTCGGAGTCCGACTCGGGGACTAGAACTTTCCGAGCCCGAGGCTCTCCGTCTGTAGAAATCTCAAAATAAAGCACGAAATTGCAAGAATAGCTAGCAGCTTTTATTATTATCCCTTACTAGAGTTTATTTCTCAAGTCTGTAAAAAATGAGCCGTGCTAAACGAGCACATTATTTGTTCGCGTGCCGTGCGGGCTAAGCCCAGAAATGGGAAGCGGTCAGGCGGTCAGCAACTTCTCTGACCAAAACTTACCCAACTTGAAACCTCGACCTCGACCTCTTCGCTGTCGTCGACGGCGGCGACAACGAGCACTCCGACAACGTCGAGGACATCCAAGAGGTGTCAAAACGAGGATCTACGGCCCCCAGAACCTTTATGGCTTACCCCACCTCACTAGCTCCACAGCTCAATCAAGTTCCAGAGGACGGTGCATTGGGTACCCCTACCCACGGAGGAACAGTCGTAGGTGGACACGAGTACGATATGCCCATCATGCAGCCATCGCACAACGCATATCCAGCAGAGACAGCACCCCCGACACAGAGGACACCAAGGTCGACATCAACCAGACAGAGACCCGTGTCCATGCCCCCTCAGTCCTATCCCAGCTCAAACACCAACTCAAATAACGGAAGCTCATCAGACACGAAGAATAGGGACAGAGATAATGACCATAGACATGCAGGAGAGGACAGAGACAGACATCGAAACCACGGTCACTCATCAAGCTCAAAACCCAGTCGTTCGAATAGGATTTTAGGCGACTATACCCTTACAAAGACCCTGGGTGCCGGTAGTATGGGCAAGGTCAAGCTTGCGACCCATAACCTTACAGGAGAACAGGTGCGGAGCATGCCACTCGACCTACGCGTAATCTTACTAACACTCGACCGCAGTTGGCAGTAAAAATCCTTCCAAGAGTGCCCCCACAACCAACTCATACTAACGGTGCCACTCCAGAAGCTATCGCTCGCCAGGCCTCAAAGGATGCCTCAAAAGAGATTCGAACCCTCCGTGAAGCTGCGCTTTCGATGTTACTCCATCACCCATATATCGCTGGCATGCGCGAAATGATTGTTCATCAGCATCACTATTATATGGTTTTTGAGTACGTTAGTGGGGGCCAGATGCTCGACTACATCATTTCGCACGGACGATTGAGAGAGCGGGTAGCGAGAAAGTTTGCACGACAAATTGCAAGCGCACTGGATTATTGTCACCGGAATAATGTCGTTCATCGAGGTATGTGATTTTTTTTTTCAAGCGTTCGTCTCCCAGCTCACACTTCTGCAGACCTCAAGATCGAAAATATTCTCATTTCACAGACCGGAAACATTAAAATTATCGACTTTGGACTTTCAAACCTATACGACCCCTCCTCACATCTTGCTACTTTTTGTGGTTCACTCTACTTTGCTGCACCCGAGCTCCTCAACGCCAAGGTCTACACAGGACCCGAAGTCGACGTCTGGAGCTTCGGGGTCGTTCTTTACGTCCTCGTCTGCGGCAAAGTCCCATTCGATGATCAGAGCATGCCGGCACTTCATGCAAAGATCAAACGAGGACTGGTGGAGTATCCCGTTTGGTTAAGTGCGGGTGGGTTACATCATGTCATCATAACCGCATATTTGAATTTTCCTCTAATTTGTCTTTCTAGAATGCAAGCACCTGTTATCTCGCATGCTAGTTACCAATCCAGCGCTTCGCGCACCTCTAAGCGAAGTCATCTCGCATCCCTGGATGGTTCGAGGCTTTTCAGGACCTCCAGAAAATCACCTGCTTCATCGAGAACCTCTCAGACCTGATGAACTCGACCGAAATGTCATCCGAGGAATGAAAGGTTTCGAGTTTGGCGACGAAAAGGAGATTGAACGTAAGCTGATCAAGGTGCTAGAAAGTGATGCGTACCAGCGAGCAGTCAGGGAGTGGGAGAGAAAAAGGGGCGGGTTGGGCAGTCTGAATGGTCTCGGTGGTAGCAATGGCAGTGGAAAGTGGGGAGGCCCAGAATCTATGAGCAGCTCGACGCTTGCGGTTTCGTTTGACGGTTCGATGAAAAATGGAGATGCGCCACCAACGCCGTCTAAAAAGTCGAAACGGTTCTCTGGATTCGACTTTTATCGTCGGAAACTCTTCTCACCCTCATCGTCTCCACCATCCACGCCTCCGCTATCGAACTCACCTCCGTCATCTACAAACCACCTTGTTCTTGATTCCAAGAATGGCCGTAGCGACACCATACTTGATCCTACAAAAGGTTTCCATCCTCTGATATCGATGTACTATCTGGCAAGGGAGAAGATGGAACGTGAGAAGGTGTTTGGTGTTGGGATCTTCGCCAGCAGCAAGATCGAGGTCAACGAAGAGAGACAAAGGGCTGTTGGTCTTGCCATGGGACATACCACTGAAGAAGGTATTGCTACCTCATCATCTCCCGCCATTACTGTACCAAGCGCAGCCGCCCCTTATCCCAATCAAGGCAAGAGAGAACAATTATCTGCACCACTTCCAACTCAATCTGCCGGGCAATCCTCAATGCCAATACCGCCTTCCCCAACCGTTGGTGCCAAGGCAGATTACAGCATGCCACTTCCTCGACTTCCTGCACCCGAGACTTCGCATTACTCTGGCATGTCCTATGATGCTGCGGCAGCTCCTACAACACCTACATCCCCCGGTTTTGCACAGCAGCAGAAAGGGCCTCAGCCAAGAGCGAGAGACGCTGGAAATGTATTGCCTCCACCGGTTCCGGCTACTGCTCCCTTACCAAGCACGACTGGAGGTATAGGCAAGATGGAGGCTCAGCAGATTCAATCTATGCAGCAACAGCAGCAGCAGCAACAGTCTCAGAGGAAGGTTACTATCCCAAGCGAACCTGGCAACACGCTTCCAAGAGCGCCACCTGCAAGCACCCATAGGCGAAGCCACAGTTTGAGTCAAAGGCCGACGGTTTTACGGGGCTGGGGTGGTATGTTTGGTGGTGGCGGTGTTGATGAGAAATCCGAGCCTAGACCTTCTGATGATGCTGCCAGTGAGAAGCTGGAGCCAGTACGAGAGAAACCTACACCTCCAATTCCTTCTGAAGGTACGGACACCGGTAGGCCACCTACTAGAGACAGCGTACGCTCTGGGGAGAAGGATGGAGAAAAGAGGGATGAGCATGGCGGAATTGGATACAGCGTCACACCACCTTCGCCACTTACAACTGGAGCAACACTCGTCCGAAAATTTGGGAGTATGCTGGTTGGTAAAGGAGATGAACGACGGCATGGTCATCATGGAGGTAAACGTGGTACAATTTTGGGTGGGTTTTCTGGCTCACCACGGCCTTCAGGTGACTATGATTTCGGAAGCAGGCGGGAGAAGAGAAGCGGGGACACTCGTGCTACATCGCTTGATGAAAAGGGGGCGGAAAAGGAAGGTGAGAAGGCAGAGGCACCCAAGGCCATTTCGCACAGTCAGAGTCAGCCGCTGGGTACTAGTTCTCATCGACGCGCTGCTACGATTTTGGATCCGCAAGGTAGCAGGGCGAGACACGAGAGAAGAAGCAGTACTGGTGCCGCGTTATTGCAGTCAAGTGGTGGAACGATCGGAAGACATCGAAGACCGTCGACTGGCTATGGTGGGTCGAGACCATTGGCAGAGCGGTTGTTCAGCAGAACGGAAGAGGAGAAGGAGCCGGATGTCACCGAGATCAGAGAGGATGAACACAGTGCTGGAGTTGACGGGCATGAAGCTATCACCGATCATGAGGAAGATGAAGAAAGCAAATATGGCGACAAGGAATTCAAGCCCGTTTATCTTAAAGGGCTGTTCAGGTGCGTACCATCGGTGCTTTTGGGTTGAACGGTGTCACTGAACGATATCGTGTTCAGTGTTGCTACAACTTCCACAAAGCCTCCACCACTCATCAAGGCAGATATTCGACGAGTGCTTGATCGCATGCAGGTTCAATATCGAGAGGTTAAGGGCGGATTCGAGTGCATCCACGTTCCTTCCATTGACATTTCTTCTGTGGTGCCCACGACACCCGGGTACCGTTCAGGTCATCACCAACAACTGTCTTCGGGCACTGGAGAGCCATCTACTCCCCGTCCAAGTATAGTCAAGAAGTCGTCCAAGATTTCATTCAGTCTTCGAGGAAGAGGGAAGGATCGTGAGCCATCTGTCGATAAGGATAGAGAAAGTCATAAGGAAGCCTCCAGTCGGCCTTCCGGTGGCACGACTCTGACGGCAACACCAAGCACCGGCTCATCTTCCTTCTTCAATGTATCTTCTAATAACACAGCCGTCGAACCGGAACAAGGTACCGCGACTCCTACTCCTAATGGCATGCCAACCACTCCTTCCATCGAGTTGGACAATCCCAATCTCTCTGGATCCCACATTCCGGGATCACCTTCGGGTACATCGGGGTCGCCATCTGTCAGATCGAAGAATCTTCCTCCAATTCCCCGAGACTTTGGTGCTAGGTCTCCACGAAGTCCTAGCCCGATGCCAACTGGAGAGGTCGACAAGGATGTCTTTGAAAGCATTGGTACCAATTCCTTAAGCGTTCGCTTTGAAATTAGTATCGTAAAGGTGTGTCGAAGTACAATCCGCCGATTTTATGCATGCTCAATCATTGCAGGTTCCGTGGCTACCCCTCCATGGTATACAATTCCGTCGAGCAGGTGGCGAAGGCTGGCAGTACCAAATGCTTGCCAGACGGGTTCTCACAGAGCTCAAATTATGATTCCAAATTGGACATTCTCTCCTTTATTTTGCACAGATCCTCAGCATTTCCATTTCGACTACCTTACATCGGGCTTTTCCATTTTACTAGCAGCTGGGCTTTTTTAACGACCTTATGTGTTCGCTCCTTTTCTCTCTCTGGTTTCCTAGACCGTGCTGTCTCACGCGCTTTCCCTCCAATAGTTTCTTCACATGTTCTTATTGAAAGCCTAGGTTTGGGCATTGCTGCATCCTGCTTATTTATGCGTACCGTTCTGTACGAATGTCATAATCAATACAAGGAATCTATTGTTTTCTCTTTAGTCAATCATGGTCGTGTATATACTTATGGAACCTTTTTGCAACACATTACACGCTGAGAGTGACAGATTTTGCTTTCTCGGCACAGACCAGATTTCTATTTCGCATGTGGCCGCCGCGCCTAAGTCTCACTACCACCACTTTGTGCTACTTTCAATTTTCCCGACCCAGACGAAAGTATCTCCAGTTATCGGAATGCGAACGATAGATGCGTCAACTCGGTGACGTATGCTACTCCTCTCCTTTTCACTCACCACCATTTCTCAATTCTTTTCTGGTGCTGAAAATCGACATTACTCCCCATAAACGACGATATTAGTTGCTAGCTGCAAGCATGATTGTGTCGCGTTGCACTCGGTTTTATAACCAACAGGAGCGTTATACCACCTCCGGGACGATGATCTCGTCAAGAGGCTCGCAGATATAGAATTTCATATGCTTTTGGACGCGTTCTCGGCCCCCAAAAACTTCGTCATTTGCTCTCGCCTATAACATGAACGCAACCCTTAATATTGGCAGCCGTTCTCCGCACAGTTTTCGACTGAATAACCCTGGTCTGCGCTGAGCCCCGGAGTTAGGGTAACCCCAAGCACACCGGAGAACGGAACCTTCGCCTTGTGCACTGACATTCCAATAGACAGAAACGGCAATAACTTTCACTCTTCATTTCAAGAAGAACGCCGATTCATGAACCTGTATTATAGATCTCACGCCTTTCTGGAATACTCAAACTACTTATTGGGCCTTAAACAACATTATCGACACCGCAAGCCTCGGATATACATACCCCGATATCAAAAACATCAACATAAGCGATCCTAGTGCAATGCAGATTGCCATCGTAGGAATCACCAATCAACTTCATGGCGGGCCTATAAGCAACACCCTATCCCGTCCCTTACGAAGCCAGTTCACCGGCTTGGCCGCAGCAGAGCCTGAAAAGGCCCAGAAACCCCAGAATGGCAATGCTTTGGCTTCCTCGTTCGTCAGTCTTGCAGCTGCAAACGCCAGCAACAACAAGGCACCCGTACCTGCTAGTGACAATGGAGAGGCTAAGCAAGCGCCTCTCAGTTCGGAGACGAGAAGCAGAGGATTTGCGCCAAGCCATGGTGATGGAGATGATGCTCGCACTGAGTTTAGCCAAGCACTCACCGAGTTGGAGATATCGAATGTCATATGGGATTGGACCGCACGCATTCAAGTAAAGAAGTACGAAATTGGTTGCAGTTTTGCAGTATTATTCTTCCTCGGCGAGGTTCCCAGCAACCCAAATGACTGGTTCACCGCCGACAACTTTATCGGGGCTTATCATGCTTTCGTGAATGGGTAAGCTAGCAAGTAACGGCCATACTCTTTTGCTGATCAAAATCATTGGCAGCTCGGTAGATCGCTGCACCAACTGTCGCGAACGACGGGACCTGGTGATTGAAGGATTTGTTCATCTTAACGATGCGATTGTACAACTGTCTGGCTCGAGTTCGCTTGACCCCAGCGTGGTCGAGCCATACTCTAAGGAACACCCCTCACTGGGGAATTACCAAGGTGATAGAACCAGACTGACCTGAGTACAGACATCTAGCGAACCTATCGATTCTGAAGTGATTCCCGCTCTCGAAGTCACCACTTTCGCTACTCTGTTGGGTCTCCCCACAGGTTCGATGTTTCTTGTACCAGGGGAAACGTGTCGGTATGATGATATAACCGCCGGCCGTCCTCACGGTGCACACCCAGCATCTCAGGCTAGAGCGAACGTGAATATGGACAGCAGACTGATGGCACGGATGAGTATGTAGTATCATATTGTAGGACCCGCTTCGACACTGAATAACGAACGTAACAAGTGATTACGACGCACCTTGGACTGCTCCCAGTTGAAGAACACGCCAGACCAAGAAGGCAGAGAGACGAGTCGTTTGCGTACTTCGATATCTGGCTTAAGATAAGGAAACTTCAGGCATTTAACAGGCTCACGTTGCTTTGATGCATTTCTTGCCGTGTCCTTTTTTCAATGCTGTTGTTTGTTCATGTCATGATATAGCAAACTGTCTATAGCATGAAACACGAACTTGGTGCGCCGCAGAGATCCCTGTAGAATCAGAACAACAACTCTGGGGGAAGTTATCCGTGGATATCCGCACATCAAGGGAAGCGAGGTGGTACATAAAAGAGAAGGTGGAAACTTGACGCGTCGAGCTCTTCTTCCACAACAACCACGATTATTATCCCGTAGCCACAACGGCTAGTGTAAGCGTATTCATCTTAATCTTCTAGGAGTATTTTTCATTCCATTTATTTGTCCAGTGATCCCTATGGCGCGAAACCGACTCAGCCTCTTGAAGACGTCTCCGTTGAAAATAGCTTGTATTCGGATGCTGGACAAGAGAGATGGAAATGAGGAAGAGTGTTGTCATATCTCTGCTGAGGAAGTCTTCAGACTTGGGGTGGGCAGAAATTCGGCAAGCAGGATGTCGTTTTAGCTGGGAACGGCAACAAATGTGTTGTATTCTTGTATCTATTGTGGGACGGTTGGACCTACTTGCTCATACTGTTTCAGGATTAAAACCCGTAATCAATGTCCATGGCGAACGAGAGCTTCATACTGCCGAGACAAAGCTATCAGAATACTGGTACCAGGCAACGGATACAGCAATGGCTCTTCGTGGTTCCAGAGTATCCGGAAGGAGGCGCTGGAGGAATCTCAAGATCTCACGCTTCACCCGCATCTTTACTTGACACACCACCGTTACCATGGCCTTTCTGCAAGGATCGTCCGCCGCCATTAGTGGTGGCAGATTCACCTCTGTCCAAGGATCTCAGCACAACACTCACATCCACGGAGGCTTATTGCAAATCATTCATCAACAGGATAGGGAGTTGACAGTATGGGATGATGTGCGTTTGACTTGTATCTTATCAGCCATCTGTTACTGACGAGTCCAAATTCTCTAGTATCAATGTGTTCGAACGGGTGACATCTATGTTACGCGAGCTGTTGGGACCACAAACGTCGGCAGATGGGATGATAAGAAATGGCGAAAAGTAGTCGCTCGACGTATCATCAACCTAGCTCAAGTTGGAGATAGCAAGAAGAAATTCTTACATGTCACATACGATGGCC
Organism: Moniliophthora roreri; assembly: GCA_001466705.2. NCBI lineage: Eukaryota > Fungi > Basidiomycota > Agaricomycetes > Agaricales > Marasmiaceae > Moniliophthora > Moniliophthora roreri. The sequence goes on from LATX02000206.1 coordinate 163,015, forward strand.
CTGACGCGTTCAAGGTCTGCAACATCTTCCATTCCACGTCATATCTGACATTCCGTTTCGCTACAGGCGTTCAAACTGGACTTTGAGCAATTTTCGAGGGTCAGGTATGCCGAAGCATTCTTCGTTGAGGTTCATGAATATTGAATATCACCACCAGGAATCCGAATTTTACCCAGCTCTTTGGCTACAACAGTCGATACGAGTTACCTGCGTTGATATTTCACGATGGTGCGTTATGCTAGCCTCATCTGTTAAATCAGCCTCCATAAACACCTTTATGCAGAGCTTATTCCTTTATCCCGTGTCGTCGTGGTGAATGGTGAGCTTTCCCCAGTTCTCTGGACATATTTTGAATACCAAGTATGTTGATTCATTGTGATGTCTCTGACTTTTCCTAAACTGCTTCTATCTACAGTTCAGCATCTTGCAAATAGCGGATGATGATCTTGTATGCTTCCTTTCACTCAAGCTTCCGCGATGTACTGACAAGGAATGGATACAGGATATCAGCGAGCTATGGATTGATGCAGGGACAGGAATCTTACGAAGAGGTCCATATCTTCAAGCCTGGAATCAGTGGTTTCTCGGCAGCCTCCCGTCAGTTCCGATGCTTGAAGACAAATTTGACCCAGTCTCTATTCAGACATACAATGAATCCAGCACTGTATTGCAATACCTCATCACAAAGCTTTCCGCTCGTCCTATCCTCCGAGGAATTATCACGTCTTACATAGCAGTTGTAGAATGGGTGACAAAAAAAGAGGCTATATTCGTATTGATGTCCCTTTCCGGCACTGTATATAACAGGCATTTTAGAGAAGTTATTGCCAGATGGGTGGATGTCAGAGAAAGATGGTGGTATGGGTTATGCGAAGTCCGACGGCTACCTGATGTCATGGCAGAAAGCAGAGTCATCATGGAAGACGGCTCAGTACGGTGCGTGTAACATGGTGATATTGTACGAAGTTGCTCTGATGGAACAGATAGATTTACAATTTCGCCAATGGACTTTCAAGATCTGTCAGTGGTGGAATTGCAATATGCTTTGCATCCTTTAGAAGGATGGGGCACCTTGGCAGCATCATGGCTCATTCAGGCACACAGTATATTCAGTCAATGCCAAATTTATGAGAACGAATGGAAGAATTTTTGTGAGTTGTAGGCTATTTTTCTAGTTATAGCTTGGTCTGATTGATGTACAATAGGCATATGTGGACCTGCCTCACTTTTTCTACAATGCCATAAGGGAGATACCATTACTCCAATGTTCATGTCCCCGACATACCTCTTTATACGACCAATTCCTCGTCCTTCTGATTCTGAAACAGTCTTGCAATCTTGGGTGGAAGGCAGCGTGTATTTTTGGTCATTTGATGCCTCTGGGAGAGAAGAGATTTCAATGGAAACACAAGCCTCCTTGGGACTTCCATTGTTCACGTCCTATATACGTATGACTCATGAATTCTGGAGTTTTAGTGCTTATGAGGTTGTCAGAGAGCTTCACCATCGCCAAGGCTACGATCCCAGGACAACAGACCTAGCTCGCTCACTTGGTTATCCTGTGTTGGAGCTTGTAGGAGATGACGAGCGCCGGTTCCAAGATGTGGGAAATCTAGAGGTCTTATCATGTTCACATGTTGCGGAACTTGGTGCAGATACTAGCCCTGGTATGAGTGTGCAACCTATGTTTCTTGATTCGTGCTAATACTTATCTCCCCTGCAGATGAGTATACATCTTCTGAAGGGCCAGAATCTGAAGAGATAATTTTATACCCGCGCACATGTCTAGCAGTAGTACTGTAGTATTATCTTGGACATAATAGTATTCATACCATCTTGTATAAGATTTCAACAACCCTTATACTTATACTTGCAGAAGTTCTATGCTGGTCAGTGATGTGCTCAACGTGAGCTGAGACGTGTGACGACTATAACCATCGTCCCTTCCTCTCTACTGTCATGGTCACTCAACATATCAAAAGCCCCAAACTAATTTACCAACAAGGAAGCCAGGAGATATGTCGAGTTGCAGGCGAAGAGATTCTTGGTTGATCTGGTCAATGTTGAAGGAGAAACGCATGCATATATCTATTTTTACCCAGTACCAGCCACAGTATGTTCATATCCATCTTTGACAGAAGAAGACAGTCGTTCTTCTGATGAGAAACTCTTGACCCCATCTAGAGACTTTTGACTGTGTTCATCTGTTCAGCGGGAGTGCAGCCAAGCGGCCAAATCTGTACTCCTGACCTGGAAAATCGTCTCACCAGGCAACACATATGGAGTGTAAGTTGAGTTCCCACGTCATTATTTCTTTATGTATCTGACTCTCATTGCATTTTGTAGCATGTACATATTTCTGAGTTGCCTCACGAGCAAAAAGAATGGATAACTGGAATGACTCTTCTCGTTATGCTCTGAAGGCTCTATCATGCGGGTCTTCACTATCCTCTAAACATAGCCAGGCTGTACGATCCAAATTCAGCCTCCTTCTCAACAGCCTTCAATACTTGCCCATACACTTTGATATCTGCTTTATGTTTTATTAGGGCAGTTATGTGGTTGTGTGAGATGACCTGGGTTTCATCAAAGATGAGGGAGGTTGCTGTTGGGAGCACGAGAAGAGACTCATATGACATGCTTGGTATTGGTGGTAGTGAGCTCATTTTGCTGTTGTCATACTGTTCTCAGCAGCCTTGTCTTACTCCCACTTGTCTCTCTTGGTACATGACCTTCAAGGCAAAACACAATACAGTCCTAATTTGGCACAGTAACTCAGCCAAGTCATGTCTCTTTGAACATCACACATGATCTCCAGCTTTTTGGGTACCCAGATATATCAGTATTGATCTTACAATGAAGATTAAGTATGAGATGTGGCTGTTTCCATAATCTGAACACATTGTACTGCCTTGGTAAACAATCTCTAGATGGAACAAAATAATTTGTATCAAGCTTGACCTTGGCTTCTAGGAGCACAGTAAGTATCTTGTTAGAGTTTCATACCTATGGAAGAGGAGTGACAATTTTCTGGGTGATAATGGATGTTGGTTGTGGAGGAAGGCATTAACTACATGCAAGGCCAGGGAGAAGAATGGCTAGTGTTTGATGAGGGGGCAATGTATGTTACAGTCATATGGACAGACTATCTTTTTCCTTCATTTTTTTCTTTTCAAAATTCATTGCTTTGACACTTTAGCGCTCTTGAGCGCTAGTTTTCTCTTTTTACCTATGCTTCTCATTAACATCTGGACACATCCACATTCCCAGTCCCCTTTTCCAACTTCATGCCTTTCCTCTTATTTAAGACGTCATCGCTATGTCATTCATGACATTAGTATGAGGTTACTATTCTATTCGTTTCTCTCCCTTTCTATTTATGATCTGATGTCAGCTCTGACATCGGCTATTGTATCATTATATTTATTTTTACTTCCTCGACATCACTTCTGATGTCATGCTCTCATTTACAATATCATCATAGGTACATTCTGTTTGCTAAACAAACGATGTTGACCTTGCAGTTTGTATGCAAAGTAGTAACTACAATCATTGTATAAGTAGATAGTTTGCAGGTCTAAGCTACCTCAGCTTGACCTGGTTAACCCTTTGGATATCTTGTTCATCTCGACCGAACTCTCAGAACTTTAGCGAAAGCTAAGAAACTCAAACTCAAACTTGATCCTTTAGTCAACTTAGTGCTGCTACGTCATAGTGGTTGTTGAGTTGTTGTCGTTGCTGCGCAAGTAACGTAACAATGTATGTGGAGTTGTTCTAGGGCTAGAGCGATGACACTTGGTCACCTGAGGTTCATTTCAGGTTATAGCATGCTGAATATGGAAAAGGGGAATGTACCGATCTCATTCAGAATTAATGAGCTGCAGGGTCTCCTAGTGCCTAACTGCTCACGCTGGTTGTATATTGGAATTTGGAAAGGCCAAATTGATTGACAAGAAAGTGGTGTGGCATTTGGCCTATAGGCACAAGGTCGAGGTTGAAGGTATATGTGCATTTCTGAAACAGAGAATAAGTTGCCCATTGGCAGAAAGAAACACATATACAATTCTTCCTATTGCTACTCACTATGTTAACCTATTATTGGTTGAGGTGTCTGTATTGTTGAGGGATCTGATACTGAACAGTGGTTAGCAGGGACTGAATAGTAGTCAATAACATTTGACATGAATCACTTTTGTTGATCTTACTTGACCATGTTCTATATTCACACTAGCATCTCTCTCAGCTCCTTCAACAAAGTCTATTTTGACTGGAGACCTTGGAAGATGGCTTGGAGCTGAAGGAATGCCAAACTGAGTATAGAATTTACAGGTACTAGCAAGAGAGACGTCCACAATAACATAGCAGAATATGGTCACTCAAAGGGGTCAAGTGCACTTTCTTTCGTCATATTCAGCTCTCTGACAACCACAAAGGAATCATTGGTACTGAACTGTAACTTAGAAGAGAGTATTTGATTGCGAAGTGCCAATTGGTATTATTGTTTCTCCAGATGGTGAGCTTATACCCACGTTGTACTCATTCTTACTCAGAAATCTTGTTGCATCCCCTCTTGCCATCTTAGAAACTCTCAGTCAACCCAACCTATCTCCAACAAATTGTCCAATATCTATGGTTCCTGTCAATGGGAGTTATCAGCACAGGAAAGCTGGAATGTTTGGTAGTGTTCTCCTAGCTTCCATTTACATATCTTTCTGACAAGTAAAAGCGCAACTAGATACCCATAAATTGTGAGGTTCTCCACACCTTGTTCACTGTTTTGCCTCTGCCAACAATAATGAAAATGGCCAAAGCTGCTACTACCAGTTTATGACTGATATGCCTGGATCAGTTGGCCCAGCAATTTTGAGAGTTACCTGTTACATTTTCAAGGTTGAGGCTGGTTATTAAATCCATTCAACTTTGACATTGAAGCTGGAGGACATGAAGGCATTCAACCTGTACACCACTTCTGCTCATTATCTATAGCAACTGACTTGTTTTCTAGGATGTAGATGTCAACCGGCTGGGCTCCATCAACATCGCTGGACCTCAATATTTAGGACATTATGAGTTTGGATTTATTCAGATTCGTTCTTTATTCATTTTTCACTTGGGGGGATTTTTGGCCATCATGGAATTTTCTCTCATGAAAGTGAATGTGATCCATCATGATGTACAAACACAGGTTCACCTGTGTTTCCTCTTTTATGGCAACACTCTAAGTCTCTGCTCTACATACACTTCTATGTGATAATTTCAGTGTTCTTGGGCTTTTTTTACTAACAAGACCTTTTTGATACAGAAAATAAATAGAATAAAAAAAATTGATAACTGTAAAATGCATGTTATGTTCAGTTTCATGGGAAGATTTTCCATCATTGCACTTGGCTCAAATTTTCTTTGTTTCATAATATCATATTCATAATCTGGCCTTGTGGAATTATATCCTTTTTGTTGTTGTATTCAATAGATGATGCTTTTTCTTAGCATACCTCTATTACATATTTACTCTTTCTGCATAATAATCTCAGCATCCTTGGGCCTTTTTTTAATGAGTGTTCTTTGATACATACATAAAATGATGACTGTAGCAAATGCACGTTATGTTCAGTTTCATGGGAAAATTTTCCACCATCACACTTGGCTTAAATTCTCTTTGTTTAAATTATAAGGCCTGCTTTGCTCTGTATGCAGCAGAAGGCAAGATTTGATTCAAACATGAACTGTGAGAAACTGCATCACACCTACTCAATATATCCATGTGGTGAACCCAGTAATTTGTCTAAGATAAGACTAGTGGAAAACTACTCAAAAGATAACCTCCAAAAGTCTAACTCAGGTTGTTGTGCAAGTGTGGATTGATGTGATCAGAGTTGCTGCACTTAGAATGCCAACAAAAACTCTTAGCTAGGTTGATTATCTCTTATTGAAGCAATCTACTTCAAGGTGTTCACCTCCAGAGGAGTATATATGGTTTTAAAAGGTTTTATATCACAAACACACACACAAAACACAAAGAACATGGTGCACAAAGCACAAACACAAGAGCTACAGTCCTGTACAAAGACTCAATAGCCAATATAGTATGACCCTACAGAGCTCAAGACTTCTTTAAGACTACTACACACACCGTACTGGAAAAGGTCCTAGACCAATTTCTACAAAGAGCTCAGTGCAGGCACACCCTTTGCTAAGACTCTAAGTGTGTCAAAACCTGATACCCAACACAGGCCACACTCCAAGTGCCCAAGGCTCCTTCTTGGTGTAAAGTGTCTCTTAGAAAAGTGCTATAACACACTCAAGATGTTACTCTTATCTCTTACAATGCAAGTTTGTTATCAGATTTCTATCTCTNTTGGGCTTTTTTTACTAACAAGACCTTTTTGATACAGAAAATAAATAGAATAAAAAAAATTGATAACTGTAAAATGCATGTTATGTTCAGTTTCATGGGAAGATTTTCCATCATTGCACTTGGCTCAAATTTTCTTTGTTTCATAATATCATATTCATAATCTGGCCTTGTGGAATTATATCCTTTTTGTTGTTGTATTCAATAGATGATGCTTTTTCTTAGCATACCTCTATTACATATTTACTCTTTCTGCATAATAATCTCAGCATCCTTGGGCCTTTTTTTAATGAGTGTTCTTTGATACATACATAAAATGATGACTGTAGCAAATGCACGTTATGTTCAGTTTCATGGGAAAATTTTCCACCATTTGGCTTAAATTCTCTTTGTTTAAATTATAAGGCCTGCTTTGCTCTGTATGCAGCAGAAGGCAAGATTTGATTCAAACATGAACTGTGAGAAACTGCATCACACCTACTCAATATATCCATGTGGTGAACCCAGTAATTTGTCTAAGATAAGACTAGTGGAAAACTACTCAAAAGATAACCTCCAAAAGTCTAACTCAGGTTGTTGTGCAAGTGTGGATTGATGTGATCAGAGTTGCTGCACTTAGAATGCCAACAAAAACTCTTAGCTAGGTTGATTATCTCTTATTGAAGCAATCTACTTCAAGGTGTTCACCTCCAGAGGAGTATATATGGTTTTAAAAGGTTTTATATCACAAACACACACACAAAACACAAAGAACATGGTGCACAAAGCACAAACACAAGAGCTACAGTCCTGTACAAAGACTCAATAGCCAATATAGTATGACCCTACAGAGCTCAAGACTTCTTTAAGACTACTACACACACCGTACTGGAAAAGGTCCTAGACCAATTTCTACAAAGAGCTCAGTGCAGGCACACCCTTTGCTAAGACTCTAAGTGTGTCAAAACCTGATACCCAACACAGGCCACACTCCAAGTGCCCAAGGCTCCTTCTTGGTGTAAAGTGTCTCTTAGAAAAGTGCTATAACACACTCAAGATGTTACTCTTATCTCTTACGACACAAGTTCATTATCAGATGTCTATCTCTCTGGAGTCACTCAGGACCAATCTCTAGGGCCTGAAGTGAGGAAGCAAAACTGGAATGGCATACAAATTTATACACCAAACAAACTTGTCATGTATTCACAATCAGAGGGGGGCAGAGTTACTTGAGTATGTACAAATATCTAGCTGTCCTTATATACAGTCCATGGAATATATCTACAGAAAATTATAAATAATGTCCAATAATTCAGGAAATGATAAATAAGTGACTGAGATACTAAAAGAGGGAATATTCAGATGTTACAGAGTCTGGCCACTAGGGTATCCAACCATATCTGCATGGGTATTTATGTTTCCAGGCATTCTGGACTCTATAATTTGTATTTTCTCTTTTCTAAGTTGGATATCTACAAGCAGATGGCTGTATCTGTCCCGTTTCTTTACAGCATTTCCCTTTCTAGTATCCACACATCGGCAGAGGCCTAGATGCCAAAGTTTCCAAAGTTGGAACATGCTGTTACTGTTCCTATCTCCTTTGACCATGCATGCTCAGTCTTAGTTAGGACTTCTTATGTGTTAGATATTCTTTGTATGTCTTGTTGTATCTGTCTGTAGGTAGTGGATGTCTTTCAGAAGTGATTTTCTTCTCTTCAAGATGACTCTTGTATCTAGTTAGTTTATTTCATATTGTTATCCACTAGTGAACTCTTTATTAAGAGATCACCTGCTTTGACTTTGGAGGAGGATTATTTTGTGATCGTTTCTGTTCTAAGTTGTCTTTCTGTTTTGATATCTCCTCTAAGTACCTCTGTACTGTTTGACTGCATGTTGCACTTTGCAGATGTCATAGAAAGGTAAAATAGAAATTAAAATCCTATTGATAGCACTTTGAGAGCTTGGTTAACTAGCCAATGCGTTCATTGGGCCATAGTTAGGTTCTCTACAGGTTTCAGAAGTGATCCACTTTAGATCTGATACATAGATAAGTCAGAAAGTACAGCTTAGACACTTCTGTATAGCATATCATATAGCTCTTTGTACTTTCCAAGGCACTATAGCTTCTCTAAGGCAATGACTAGCAGACTGGGCTCACTCTAGTCCTTATTACCTGTTATCTTGTGTCATATTAAAGTATTCCAATTCAAAAGTAATGTAAAATGAATAAAAGTGGGTCTTTTCTAGGTTTGTCATATTACTGGTAATAAAGTAACATATTGAAAAAAAAAAAAAAAACCAAACTTGTTCCTGTCAGCAGCTCATGCTGACCTACTCCCAACAAGTTTGGATACAGGTCTACCATTGATTAATGATTGGCTTTTGTCGTCACTGCTGCAGCTGTGTATGTTTCTAGAATACCTTGTTACAGTGCACAGCATAGTGATGTTGTGGGCTTGGCTTGGCTCAAAGCCCCAGGCTTAGGCCTGGCTTGAGACACCTACAGTAGTGGCCAAAAAGTTTGCAATACTATTTTTAGAGATTTGTTACTACAGCTGCTGTGACCCCTTCCTTGACTGTCCTTGACACTATTACTAGCCAAATAAAAGTTATTAGATGCTACTCTAAGTTACAAAAGAGTGTTACAGTCATTGTATGGGTATAAATATGTATATAATGTAATCTAGATGCATGCAAATGGCTGAAGTGTCCCAAGAAACTTAAGGAAAAAAAGAGGCTGCTAATATCTCATAGGATTGCCATTGGCAGCCAGCAGCACATCAATATGTACTGGAAGAGAGTCATAAAGGGAGTCTATGCACTCCATTTCAAGCCCAGCCCATTTCTCCTTTGCAGCAACCCACAATTCTTCCTTGCTATGTGGCAGCAGGTTCTGCTTCTGAATTCTTCTATCTAGCTCTCTCCATGCATTCTCAATGATATTAATGTTGGGAGATCTGGCAGCTCAAGGTAGGCACTTGATTTTATAGTCATTGATCCAGTCTGCAGGCAACCTTGGAAGTGTATTTGGGGCTGTAGTCCTGCTGAAATACAAGGTCAGCACTGTCATGAGAGATGCCATAGTCATCCAAGGTGCCAAGATAACCCTCCTGCAAAACCTTTGTGTACTTCTCCCCTGTCATTCTCCCCTCTATGCAAACCAACTTCCCTGGCTCAAACTCTGTGAGACAGCCCCAAACCATAATGCTTCCTCCTCATGTGGCACTGTCTTCTTCAAGTTCTGTGGGTCCAGTGCATCCTTCTCTTGCCTTTGACAGTAGCAACAACCATCTCCATCAAAAATAACTAGTTTCTTCTCATCAGAGAAGACAGTTGCACACCAGTCATCCTCATTTATGTCTGCCATCTTGACGCCAAACTCCAGCTGCCCACGAACATTCTCTACAGTCAGGAATGGCTTCTTTTGTCAATTACATCCATAGAGACCAAAATCTGCAAGTGTCTGTCGAACTGTATGTGGTGGAACTGTAGGGCAAATGGTCCTGCCAGCATGTGCTCCATCCCACAAAATCCCATCATCAATTCCATTGACAAGATCCACCATTTCTTCATTGGAGATCCACTTGGGACATCCTTTTGGCTTCCTGAGACACTTGTATGGATTATTTATCCTCTTCATATCCTTGTAACTCCTCCAAACAGTGTGTGTATTGAGGCCAGTTTCATCTGCAATGTCATTGTAAGTCTTGTGGTATTTGTCATGCAATAATGAGTGTTTAGTAGGTGTATATAGTACTCTTAGTTTATAGGTACTTCCTCTGGCCCCTTTGGGGGGACTGTAAGTGAAGCATTGCATGGGAGACAATGGTTGAAGTGTTCAAGCAGCTGTGGTAACAATTTTCCAAAAATAGTATTGCAAACTTTTTGGCTGCTACTATATGGTTCCTGGGTATTTCCACAACTTAGTAGGCATGATCTGACTGGATCACACTGGCCAATTTGTGGGAAAAACACACAGGTCCCAAGGCTCTTCAACATCTCTGGATTTACTTCCAGAGATCTTTCAAGAACTTTGCCCTTGTTGCCCTCAAGTGAAAGTCCTTTGTCTCCCCTGCCCTGGACAAGCACATGATGAAGAAATATTTGTAATCCTTAGTCATCAGCCTGGCACAGATGTCCGCTGCCATTTTGAAGGCATGAAATCAACTCTATTCAGCACATTCTCCTCAATTTTCTGCACTTAAGGCAAGACACAGTGTAAAGGTATGTTTAGGTCATTATAATCTACATGATAAAAGTCATTCTATGTGCTTATCTTGTGGCCGCAAGTGATAGAACATCGCTGATGAAAATTCTGTATCCCAAGTTCCTGGATTGCTGCTCCTGGAACTATTTTCTCGTCTCTCCTTCTCAAGACATGCCCTGATGATGCTCAAAAGGCCCCTTTCTTGTGTCTCCACCTTTGTGAGGAATTGCTCATCTCGGAATTGCATCTGGTAGGCTAGGCCATCTGCGAAGCTGTGCATGTCGTGAATAAGGTGAGTCATATGCTCCTGGTATGTCGAATCATTTGCTAATCGCAGTTCCGCCTCCTCCAGATACTCGTCTTCATCATCAGTCACGTTCCCATCCTCCCTAGTGTATCCATTGTGTCTATCTGGCCCTTCACATTCTTTGTCATTTTCGCTGGGTTCAACTTGCATACTCAGTTCCAAATCCAAATCATCTGCATCCAGTGGCACCAATGAGGGATGGGACCATATAGGCACTGTTCGATTACGTGTTACCTCTAGGAAAAACTCCAGTGGGACTGGTTTCACACTTTGGACAAGGTGCTTACAGATTAAGAACCGACTTCTCGCAAGTGCTGGGCAAGTGCAAACCCAATGCCTGACATCAGTGCGGTATTCAAAGGTACCTGTTGGTTCCAGTATGTGTGCTTTTTCACAAATTCTCCAAGCCTTCTTGAATGGCTTCCTCCATGCACAGAGTAATCAATACCAACCAATGTCACCAAGGAGAACATCAAGTTTTCAGTAGTATGATGGCGCTAGCTTTGTGATGAAGAAAGTCCTGCTTTATGTGACACCAGCTGAAAACAGGTGTGTAAGTTTGATTCAGCCATGAAAACATAATACTCACTGGCTCTCCATTATCATAGTTGTATTGAGTTGAGGGATTTCTGGTACCACTGAGCGGGCCCAGAGCTTCCATCTTTCTGGCTGATACCAGTTCTCCCAAAGATAAGCCCATAATTCTTGTAAGTCATACTCCACACAATACTGATACATCTTTTTAACTGCCCATGAGTAGATACCTTCTGGAGAAGGTGCCGCCTTCCCTGGGAGTAGTGGGTGAGCATTCCAGTGCTCATCCATCTTCTCTAAGATGGTATCTCGCAGTTCTAATGGGCAGAATGTATGCTTCTATGTGGTGAGTGCCTGAGTTTGATCTGGAGGAGTGCTATCCACTGTCGAATCCTGAGTGCTCTGACTCTGAGTTGGAATCAGAGGCTTGATCTTGATGGTGAGTACTGACTTCTCTGATTTTGTTGCTGTTTCCTGAGTGGGAAGAGGCTTCTTTTGGTCTGCAACTGGTTTCTGTGTCCCAGGTAGGTGAATATATAACACATTTGGGTCTTGTTTCAGTGCTGAGTCCAGTTCAGGTTCATCAAGAGTATTATCGTGCCCGCCTCCCTCGCGCCCACCTTCACATTCACTCAGATTAGGCTTTCCTGGGGGCACAAATGATTTGTCAATGAATGGAAAGAGTTTGTGGGCCATCGGAGGCCTTGTATAGTGTGGTCAACAATTTGGCTTTGCTGATCCGCTCCTTAACTGCCTTGTTCATGTGCCATCCACAGATTAGAATCTGAGCATCCAGCCATACTTTGCATGCCATCCCAATCTCCCCCAAGTCCTTGTCAAGATGAACAAACTTTGGGTTGACATGGTACCTGTCATGTAAGTGCACTGTCCAGCACTCCAACACATCAATCTTCTTCTTGGGCTCTGCTGACACTGTTGTTGACTGCAGGCAGTAGGATAAAGGGAACCCAGCATTGTCATATTTGGCCATGATGCAGTACAGCTCCAGGTGTAACGTGTTCATGTTATCTGAGGTAAATTTTAGTTTTTTTTTTCCATAAGTTAAGCTTGTAACAAAGCTCACAGGTAGCATCCATAGCAATCTCAATGACAACATGCTTGATGGTGAGTTTCTAAACTATGATTTTCATACCCCAGCATACTTGTTCCACCCCTGGCACCTTCTCGATCTCAAAAATGTCAATTATGTCTTGACACTCCTTCAGTAGCTTCCGAGCTGATTCAATTTGCCTGGGATCTTTTTTCCACAGCTCCTTGCTCATCAGAGCCCATGCCCTGTGTACCTGGGCAGTAGTGATGTTCAGATGCATGGCCTGGATTTCGGGAACAAGAGACGATGGAGTACACCATTCCAGGTTTTCACAGATGATCTGAGAGGCTTTGGTTGGCATACCCACATCATAATAGGGTACGTGTTTGTCATGGTGGCGAATCCAGAGTGTGATAAGCTTAATTGCATAATTTCCCTTCTTTAGGTCTTTGCAACATACAGAAAGATAACTTCAGCATTTGAAACAACACATTCCAACAGTGTCGCAATGTTTCACATTCTCGCCTTGCTTTGGTTTGGGCACTTTCTTCCAGTCAGCATCTTGTGAACACCATGCCCAAGTTTTGTGACCAGTCTTCATTTTGGGGTGGTACTTTACACTATGGTGCGTTAAGATTTGCAAATCACTCACAAGGGATAGCATACTCACGTAAACCTGTACCCTGTTACTTGCCAGGCCTCTCGCATTATTATCTGAACACGCTCTTTATCGGATACCAAGGCATCTACAGGTAGAGTGTATTCTCCGTGAAAGTTAATAGTTTTGCCTTGATGGCATTGCTCACACAGTGCAGTGAACATAGCTTCTGCATTCGCATAATGTGTAACTGGATTCTTAGATATTGTGAGTATCTGAAGGTTATGCATAAGTGAATCACGTACTAATGTATCATCTTCAGATGCATCTTCACTCTCTTCATCTCCTAGCACACATCGGGGGAGATATAATTGCTCACCTTTTATTTAGTCTGGTTACTTACTGTCTATTGTTGTCATATTGTGTCTACAATCCTAGCTAAATGAAATTTTTCATCACAACTACAGGAGTTGTGTGGAAAGAGAAGATGATGGCAATAGCTCCTTGAATAGTGCTGTTGTAGATGGGACTTGAGTATATGGCCCTTTTTTCTCATGTTCTTGTTCTCTCATATCCTTAGGTTATACCTTGTCTTTCAATTACTATGACATAGGTCCTCATATCATGGATACTTGAAGCCTGGGAATACATGGTATGAGGAACGATGTCTTCTCAATTACAACACCACTTTCTCTTTCATTAATAGCTTTTGTTTTCCACTTCACTGACACCAGACACTTTGTTGCACAGACAAGATTCCATCCTTGCTGTTGTTGTATTGGCATTGATTTACTACTTGCATCTACCTTGGATATTCAATCATGCCACATTCCCTGTCTTCATTCCAATGGGTCACTCACTGGCACATGTCAGTAGCTTAAAACAGACAAGATTTTGTTCTCACTGTCATTGTATTGGCATCAATTTACTACTTGTGTCCACCTTGGATATTCAATTATGCCACATCCCCTGTCTTCATTCCAACAGGTCGCTCACTGGCACTCGTCAGTAGCTTGGAAAAGTCAGCCTTCAACACTTCAATTCTGGTTCAACTATTTCTTTTTGAATGACCTTATTACTCCCTTTGATGATGCTCCAGTGGAATGTGCCAGTGTTGTTTAGAAGGCAGGAGTGTACCATACCATGTCCATATCACTTAGACTGTTACAAAGGAAATACCAGTATTAGCACAGGGGTTTACTTATGTATTCAGTATCATTCAATTTAAAAGTTTTTGCTCTGTCCATACCCTTTATTTGTCTCAATCCATGCATTTGAATTAATGAGATAGAACTGACCAAGCATAAAGCAGTTGAGTCTTGAGCACTCAACAAGTGCCCACTTTCCACCTCCAGCAATCATCTGGGTGCATTCAGAGGAATATCTCAACTTCGGTAAGAAACCTCTTCATGTCCTTTCTATCTCCTTCAAAAGGCTCTCTTCTCCTTCTCCTTCTTCTTTTTGTTGACTTCTTCCAGCACTGCCATGGCAACACTGATCATCATTTCCTCCTGTGTCTTCAGTTTCTGTTCTCGTTTCGGGGTTGAGCTGCCCTCTCCCAACATGTTGTCTGTTTCTAAACTGGGGTCTTCGGCAGAAGCTGTAGAGTCTGGAGTGGATGGTGAGGAGTCTTGTGATCTCCCTTTCTTCTCTGTCAAGCCTTCTGAGTTCTCTTTCGAGGGAGAGTCTGGTGGAGTGAACATGTTACATTTTCTTTCCTTTCTCTCCTATGCTTCCTTTTCCCCTCAGACTCATACACCTTCCCAGCCCCCTTCTCCTTCTCTTCACATGCTTCCCATTGTCATCGGACTAGTACGCCTCTCCACTTTCCCCTTTTGTTTATCCCTTTGTATTCTGTCTTACTCATATCCCGATAAGCTCAGGAAACTTTACATAAACACCAGACTTACCGCTCTTACATAGATAGCATGTATTAGAGCATCTGTAACGTATTTAAGCGCTCAAGCTGAGACCCAGAGTCTTCAGCTTGACCTGGTTTATATACCTTGTGTCAATGCAACGACAGACAGATCTCTGAACTTCAGTAACCACTGAACGAACTCAAACTTGACTGAGCTTAACTGCTTTAAGCGAAGGATGTACTTCGCAGAAGTAGTTGAGGTTGACGTTGCTGCACAAGTAATGTAACAGAACATCGGGGTTGAGCTGTTCTTTGGCTCTTCTTCTGGCTGTGTTTCTCCTTCTGTTGTTGTGTCTGGCTCAAGCACGTCTGAGAGCTGTCTGAGTGCTTCTCTCCAGTGTTGGCAGGTTATAATTGTACGCAAGGTCAAGGCAGGGTCTTCTGAAATGCCGATCCCTAGAAGTTGAAGCTGTTGTGTAAGGTCGAGATCTCGATCAAGGTTTCGTTCTTCTTCCGCAGTCAGGCGGGCTCTTGGTGGAGTCGTGGTGCCTTGACCTTGTTAGGTCAGCATTCTGAGCAGCTTGACCTTGTGTTACGTTACTTGTGCAGCAACATCAACAACCAACTCAACTATGACATAGTCAAGAAGGTCAAAAGGTTCAAGTTTGAGATTGTGCAGAAACTTCTGCAGTTCAGAGGTCAAGTCGTTGCTTGGTACAAGGTTTATTGCTAACCAGGTCAAGCTGAGGAGCTTAGGCCCAGTTGTTACTGTTAAATAGTACATGCTGACAAATGATATCGAAAGTGAAAGAACTTGAAGGAAGAAACTGAGTAATCGTACTAGAATCTGAGAGAAGGTAATTGAAGGGTTGACTAATAGATAGAAACCAAGAGAACAGTAGAGAAAAAGATCAGTAATTGTTACAAACACATGACCAGTGTTACAGACACACTTTTTCTTCTCCTTCTCTTCTCGAACTCTGTACTATCACATGACTGCATTGACTCTTCTTTTGTAACCCTTCCTTTGACTCGATATGACTAGGATATGGCTCCAATGTACTGTTACTAAGTGTTCTACTAAGTTCTACAACTTTCTAGTAGATACAAACTAGCCACTACATTGTACCTATTTAAAGACTCCAGAACTGGGTTCAAGCTCCTCAGCTTGACCTGGTTAATCATAACTTGTGTTTAGCATTGAACAGCTGGAACTCAGAACCTCAGAGACCTCTGAGTGAACTCAAACTTGAACCTTAGAACTCTACTTTACCTCGTTGGTATTGTTGAGTGTTGACGTTGCTGCGCAAGTGACATAACAGTAATACAAGTCACATGCTAGCTACATAGTCTAATGACAATCGCGTGTTCGTAACATGATGTCTGGTAATACTTCTTCATACTATTGGCATATTCTATAACCAGTTTGTAGTGGTAAGACTGTGATGTTGAGCTGTAGAGAGGGCAGATCAAGGGGAAAAGCAAAAGGTGCTTATTGGGCACTTGACACATGGATTTCTATAGTGATGAAGTTGTACCCATGTGTCCAATTGCATTGGTGATTCCTACATTTTATGAATGTCATTCTGCTTAAGTGCAACAATTTATGTTAATCCCATAGTGAATCTATTGAATCTTCAAGTTGGTTAAGTAATAATAGTTTTACAAGATGAACAGTAGTAGGAGTGGTCACCATAAATTTGAGTGCATAGAGAAACAATGAAATCAAAAGGAAAGGGGTCAAAGGGTAAGGTTCTGAGCATAGAATATGTCAAAGATGCCGCCAACTACAATTCATCACTCAAACATGAATCCCAACAGTGCCCTTCACTGCTACCTCCCCAATGCTCTATCGTGGGGTAAATCCTGACTCTGCCTGTCCTTGGTATCCACAAAATACCCAATATCTCCAATTTCACCTGTGTCCAATGCTTTCCTGGTGAATAGTAATGCCAATCTCTGAGCTTGAGTGACCTGATCTATATACCACCCTGATGTCCTCTTCCTGCTCTACCTCAAGCCATCTGTAGCTCTTAGAGGCCTGACACCTTAACTTGAGAGGTATAAAAAAGCTGGGAATGAGGATGGAAGGGAGGTGTATGGACCCCGAAGATAATTCTGCCATTGAACCTTTATGTTCTTCAAGCCTAGAGCTATCCAATGGTAACAGACAATAATCTTAAGCAAGAATGAGTAGGTGGTTTTTCTTTGAGAGACTGGAACACATCTGAGCCCTTTTTTTCCCAACATAACCAACAGCACTGAGTGATGACAACTCTCTGTAACAATGGTCAGATTTCAATGGTAACAGAGTATATGGCCTACAGATGTAAGACATAAACACTAGATAGATTTTGAGGGGTTGAAATGCACCTGAACATTATATCCCAACATGAAGAACAACAACAACAAAAGCCAGAACAATGATGAAGGCCATGTGAATGAGAGTTGACATGGCAGACCAGAGCTGAGTCATTGATGCTGGCAGTGAACTCCAACAGAAGGGCTACACGGGACTTGATGGACTTGAGGGCGATAAGGGCAAAGTTCTTGAAAGTTCTCTAGAAGTAAATCCAGAGATGTTGGAGAGCCTTGAGACCTATGTGTTTTTCCCACAAATTGGCCAGTGTGATCCAGTCAGATCATGCCCACTAATTTGTGGAAATACCCAGGAACCATAGGTACTTGAGAGGGCCCAGGCTCACCAAACATTGAGCCTGAGCCTTGAGCCACCAAAAGCCCAGGCCACCAGAAGCCCAAGTTGTAGGCAGAGCCCCTCTAGCACCTTAGACAAGGCCCATCTCAGCCAGAGATCCTGGAAGATGGTTTGGAGCTGAAGGGATGCCAAATTGAGAATAGAACTTACAAGTACAGGAGGTATACAATGGAGATCCAGAACTGGAGTGGACACTAAAATATAGTCACATCTCAGCTGTACAATACATGTACTAACACAGCAGCTTTTCACATTCTCTTTTGCTTATCCTGATGTAGGACAAGTATGTTCCTGATAATTGGTCTAAGATGAGACTAGTGGAAAACTATCCTGAAGATAACCTCCCAAAAGTCTAACTCAGGTTGTTGTGCAAGTGTGGATCGGTGTGATCAGAGCTGCTGCACTTAGAATGCCAACAAAACTCTTAGCTAGGTTGATTCTCTCTTATTGAAGCAATCTACTTCAATGGTGTTCACCTCCAGAGGAGTATATATACAGTTTTAAATATCACAGACACACACACAAAACACAAAGAACATGATGCACAAAGCACAAACACAAGAGCTACAGTCCCGTACAAAGACTCAGTAGCCAATATAGTCTGACCCTATGGAGTTCAAGACTTCCTTAAGACAACTACAGCACACAGTGTACTGGAAAAGGTCCTAGACCAGTTTCTACAAAGAGCTTAGCACAGGCACACCCCTTGCTAAGACTCTAAGTGTGTCACAACCTGATACCCAACATAGGCCACACTCCAAGTGCCCAAGGCTCCTTCTTGGTGTAAAGTGTCTCTTAGAAAAGTGCTATAACACACTCAAGATGTTACTCTTATCTCTTATGACACAAGTTCATTATCAGATGTCTATCTCTCTGAAGTCACTCAGGACCAATCTCTAGGGCCTGAACTGAGGAAGCAAAACTGGAATGGCATACAAATTTATACATCAAACAAACTATTCATGTATTCACAATCAGAGGTGGCAGAGCTACTTGAGTATGTATGAATATCTAGCTGTCCTTATATACAGTCCATGGAATATATCTACAGAAAATTATAAATAATGTCTGATAATTCAAGAAATGAATAATGAGTGACTGAGATACTAAAAGAGGGAATAATTGGATGTCACAGAGTCTGGCCACTAGGGTATCTGACCATATCTGCATGGGTATCTACATCTCCAGGTGTTCTGGACTCTACAATTTGTATTTTCTCTTTTCTAAGTCAGGTATCTATGAGCGGATGGCTGTATCTGTCCTGTTTCTTTACAGCATTCCCCTTTCTAGTATCCACACATTGGCAGGAGTCTAGATGCCAAAGCTTCCAAGGTCAGAACACACTGTTACTGTTCCTATCTCCTTTGACAATGCATGCTTGGTCTTATTCAGGACTTCTTATGCATTAGATATTCTTTTTATGTCTCTTTGTATCTGTCTGTAGGTAGTGGATGTCCTTCGGAAGTGATTTCCTTCTTTCCAAGATGACTTTGTACCTAGTTAGTTTATCTCATATTGTTTAGCTGCTGGCGACTCTTTATTAAGAGATTGCCTGCTTTGACTTTGATCCATATATTGACTTCAGAGGAGGATTGTTCTG
Organism: Moniliophthora roreri; assembly: GCA_001466705.2. NCBI lineage: Eukaryota > Fungi > Basidiomycota > Agaricomycetes > Agaricales > Marasmiaceae > Moniliophthora > Moniliophthora roreri. The sequence goes on from LATX02000206.1 coordinate 182,220, forward strand.
TGATCATTCCTGTTCTACATTGTCTTTCTGTTTTGATGTCCTCCCTAAGTACCTCTGTACTGTTTGACTGCATGTTGCACCTTGCAGATGTCATAGAAAGGTAAAATAGAAATTAAAATCCCATTGATAGCACTTCAAGAGCTTGGTTAACTAGCCAATGTGTTCATTGGGCCATCCCTACAGGTTTCAAGAGTGATCTGCTTTGGATCTGATACATAGATAAGTCAGAAAGTACAGCTTAGACACCTCTGTATAGTGTATCATATAGCTCTTTGTACTTTCCAAGGTACCATAGCTTCTCTAAGGCAATGACTAGCAGACTGGGCTCACTCTAGTCCTTATTACCTGTTATCTTGTGTCATATTAAAGTGTTCCAAATCAAAAGTAATGTAAAATGAATAAAAGTAGGTCTTTTCTAGGCTCAACATATTACCAACTCATTATCCCCACACCACAACAACCAGATCCTTTGCTTGTGCATTCATAAAAAACCAGTTCTCCCTTCAGCCTCCCACTTCCAAGTGCAGGAGAGCTGGAAGTAAAGCCAGAGTCAGAGTTGTAGGTCTGCACAGATACAGATCCATTTGCTTGCCATGCCCACAAGATGTGCCTGGCAAAATCTCCCAACTTGTTCTCTCACTTGTTCAGTTGGGTCATATCAACTGATTTTGATGCTTCGAAGACAAGACTATGGGATTTCAGGCAAGCTTGACTGGGTACAGAGGCAGTGGATGTGTGAGGATGGGTGGAAGGTGACTGGTATGTGTGAATCATTCCACTGTAGTTCCCTGTGATCTAGCCCTAACACTCAATCACTCTCCTCACCCACCTTCACAATGTTCAGTTAGATACTGCCCACTTGTTTCCAGCTTCAGTACACCTATTACCAGACTGGCTTTGAACTGCATACAACAATGTGTGGTGAATGTGGTCCAGTGTCCAGTGTAAACAGAAAAGTTGGACTAGATACCTATTGCAGAGGTAGCAGGGACTTGCATTCACTTCTGCACTTAGACACAAGATGTTCAATTGGTATGAATACTATTTCTTACAAATAGCTGTAATATGGGACTCTCTATTCAAAAGAGATAGGAATGCAGGGAAAAAGAATCTTCAACCTCAGTGTCCTATTGCCTGAATTTCCAACAAGCTTTGACTGCTTGGAAAGAGATGTGGCGACAAAAAATCCAGTCATGAGTACTAAAATGCCATGAATGGACAGCCAACCATGCTACACCAAAAGTATCTTTGACATTCTCATCCTCTAACCCCACCAATGCTCTTGCTGCTCAACCCTGTTTCTGGCAGTGAGAATTGACATGCAGTCTCAACTCCAGCTCAAAAATATTGTCATTGATTGGAGGTAGACAGGTTGATACATACAATATTAAGTTCCAGTGCATTTGTGGGGCAGATAACTATAATCACTGGATTTTTTCTGTACCATGGCTTGTATTGTGGTGCAAGGACTAGATTTAGGCCCAGCTCATGCATGAGAGTAGCAACAAGAGCAGTTGTTCCTGTCTTCCCACCAGCAGTTGCAGTCCGACAAAGTATGTCTTTGCAGCCATGTAAAATTTCCGCGGCAACGTCGAGTGAATATTTGTGAGGTTGGAATGATAGGTGAGAGTGAGCGGTGTCCTTAAGGATTCTCTGGCCCTCAGGTGATGAAAAGAAGCGGTTTTCAGACGTATTTTGGGAAGAATTGCTCATTGAGATATCGTCGCGACGCGTTGATGACGGCGTCTGAAAGAATCCATTCATTGTGACTCGGCGCTACCACATGACTTATTTCCGAGTCCAATCTTGGGCCCAGGTTGCAAGAAGACTATACGCGACGTTTCCGTGACAGCATTGGTTCGGTGCTACACAGTGCTGTATAAACGTTTACTGCAATCCTGACAAGCGGTGAACGAATGGGTCCACAACCAGTGGGTAATTTGTTTCCCTCAATATCGTAGAACTCACCATGTCCATAGGCAATAGAGTTATCTTCCTTTCCACAAAAGCCAAAAGAGGTCAAGGATAATCAAGAACACGAAAACGTTCAAAATGTCGCCCACAACTCCCCTTCGACAAACGATTCGCGAGAGCAGGACGAGGTGGGTAATTTCTTTCTCTCAATATCACAGAACTAACCATGTTCATAGGTAGCGCAGCCAACTTCCATTCCTGACAAGGACAAGGATAAGGACGAAGATGAGCGACCCAAGGTTGAAGACTCATGGAAGGCTCTGTTGAAGGTAGTTGAAAAACATGACCAGAATATGGTGGGGAAATGGAAGGATGACCTTGATACGTCATTGATTTTCGTGGGTCATGCTTGCTATCCTTGAAATTTACATTCTCTGAACTCCCTCACGCAGGGCGGTCTGTTCTCTGTGGTTGCAGCGGGTTTCACGATCGAATCGTATCGATGGTTGTCGGAAGATCCTGAAGACTCAACCGTAACCCTTCTCACCCAGATTTCCCAACAACTACGTGACCCAAACGCGAACATCACTTTACCTGACCCCAAGGCTTTCCATCCTGACACATCGTTGGTTTTGATCAACATTCTTTGGTTTCTCAGCCTCATTCTAGCTCTCATATCCGGGTTGTTAGCGCTTCTCTGTAAGCAATGGTTGCGAGAGCATGCGCAGTCAACCTGGATTGTCACACAAACGGCAGCTACAGAAGTGTCTCTCCGTCAGTTACGTCGTGATAGTCTGGGAAAATGGCACGTACCCCAATTCATCCAATCAACGTCCATTCTCCTCCAGGGCGCGTTACTTCTCTTTTTTGCCGGAATTATCCTCCTGGCGTGGACCCTCAATTCTGCACTATTCATTGTCTGCTTGACTATATGTGGCCTTGGTGCATGGTTTTATATCATCACCACCTTTCTACCTTTCCTCACCGAAATCCTCGCTGATGCCCGCCAAAGAATCAGCGGGGCCTTGTCATTCCGCTTCATCAATCCCTATAAGTCTCCCCAAGCATGGGCGATGTATCACCTCTGCTGCTGGATGATACGGTGGGCTATTCCATTCATTGGACCATTTCTCGAAAAACGAGGCTACAACTGGCGAACGGCTGTTGAGCCAGCACCCAATTGGTCACTCAGCGACATGCGAGTATTGACAGCATTCGATGGAAACCCACCTCCATTCAATATCAACTTGTACGAGCTGCGCGCTCTCAATTGGGCTACCAAAATGTTACAGAATAGCCCGTCGATGCTTCCCCACCTCCAAAACATCATCTCATCTTTGTCGTTAAGCCCATTGATCATCATGACTGGTATCCTCAACTACTGGACACTCGCGATGTGGGAGGAGTTTACACCAGAGGATGTGCAGGAAGAGTTTAAAGACTCAACAAAGTTCAAGATCACTAGGCACAAGGGACTGGGATGGTATACGACCGTTTCGCGTGCACCGAAACTCGACCCGATGCTTGTGTCAACGGTCGGGTCACGCACGCTATTCTTCTACCAGCACTGGTTCCACCTCGTCGACAACATCGATACTACGACAATTCGTGAACTCGATGTTCTCTATGATTCGATAACTCGTTTCCAGCAATTGGGACTTTCGGAATCCATCAATGCTCTCCGCAATCCGATAACTGACTTCCAGCAATCGGGGCTTCCGGAAGACATCGATGTCCTCCGCAGGTCGATGACGCCTTTCCAGCAATCGAAACTTCTGAAAGCCATCGATATTCTCTACGATTTGAGAACCCATTTCCAGCAACCGGGACTTCCAGAAGTCATTAGTGCTCTCCAAAACTCGATAGAACATTTCAAGCAGCCAGAATTCCAGGAGGACATTAATGCTATCAGCGATTCGATGGCTCGTTTCAAGGAACCGGTGCTCCTGACCATCATCGATGCTCTCCGCAGTTTGATCACTCATTTCGAGCAGCCGGGACTCCATTCCAAGAGATCGAGACTCCTGGACGACATCGATACTTTGATCACTGGATTCCTGAACGACATCAATCCTCTCCACGATTCACTAACTCGTTTCAAGCAATTAGGACGTCTGAAAGTCATGGATGTTCTCCGCAATTCGATATCTCATTTCCAGCAATTGGAATTTCCGGAAGCCATCGGTTTGCGCTTCTTCGTTCCGTTTCCAATTGCAAGTAAGCTCTGGAGTCATCCGAACCCCGAGGTTCAGAAAAAGAGTCTCTTTCTGTTAAAGTTTTACGAGGAGGGATGGAATGCGTATCCAGGTCCTGAAGAACCAGGAGACGAGCGGTTGGCATTTGTTGCGGCACTTATCAAACACCTTAAGCAAGGCAATGAGGGAAACCGCTCAATCCTCTTGACCAGCACCCGGGGAAAGAATTTTATTCGCGTCATTCACAATAGAATATTCCATGGACTGCATGAGGCGAGGGATCCGGCATCGGACGGTAATCACCGGCAAACGTTGATAAAAGAATGGCAGGAGGCGACATCCCAAGTCAGATTCATCTCTTCCTCTGACGACACTCCGGGACGTGCACGACAGTCCTTCGATATACGATACTCCACCGACACCAACTCTCCTTCGAACACAGCGGACGATAACAGTCACCCTAGTCCTAGTAACGAGATGGGTGTTCAAGCAGATACTTCAAATGTAGCGGGATAGAGGGACACTGCTGGCGTTGGGGGCAGTGGTGCTGACGAGCGTGTATAATTTTACTCATCTTCTTGCCTCCGTCACCCATACTACTCTTATGCGCTTCCTTCTCGAGACTCCCCCACTTGTGTTGGTTTGTTGTTATTTAAGAGGAGAGGCTTTATGTGTATCATATTAGTGTATAAGTGTACTAACAAACAACCAACTTGTATCTAGAATGTCTTTCTTGTACCTTGCCACGTTTTTACGTCAATTTCTGATGAATGTGCATAGCGGTCATGAACGCAATTGTCCGAGCCTTTCAAGTTTCGGTATATCTGATTTGAGTCCGGGTACTGGAAGTACATGCCCTGGATGCCTTTACTTTGTTCAGCTAGGATCTGCCTTCAACTCCATGAAGTCTTTCTAGTCGAAATCTCCAAGCCGTAGTGTGAGGGTGGTCCCGGAAATCGAATACTTCAAATACTTCGTGAAAGGACAATGGTCTGGTGCTCTGACGAAATTGATACACGTACTACAAGTTTCCACTTGAAGACAGCCTGAGCATTTTCATCCCAATAGTCATGTATATATGGTCATGATGAGTATAATACACCATTGACCTGTTATTTAGGTTATTTAGTAGGGTGAAACACGCTGTACCAATAATATAGTATCTACTATGGTTCCCAGGATCCCATTCCTCACTGTGAACACAGATGAGGTCAAAGTTCAACCTAGAGCACACTGATATAACAATATCCAACAGAAGGCAGGTAGTGGTGCCATACAAGTTTGTCGTTTGTTAGTACACTTGTACTATGATATGATACACACAAGGTTTCTCTAAATAACGACAAACCAACACGAGTGGGGGGGGGAGTCTCGAGAAGGAACAAAAGGGCAGGAATGTAGCATAGGTGATGAAGGCAAGAAGATAAGTAGAATTATACACGCCTGTCAGCGTCAATGCTTCCAATGTCACCAGCAGTGTCCTCCTATACCACTGCAGTCGGAGGAGGGATGGTGTCGATGGAGTATCGTATACCAAAGGACTCTTGTGCACGTCTCAGAGTGTTGTCAGAGGAAGAGATGAATGTAACTTGGGATGTCGCCTCCCACCATTCTCTTGTCAGCATTTGCCGCGGATAACCATCCAATGCCGAATCTCTGGCCTTATGCAGTCCTTGGAATATTCTATTGTGAATGGCGCGAATAAAACTCTTTCCCGGGGTACTGGTCAAGAGGATTGAGCGGCGTCCCTCATCGCCTTGCTTAAGGTGTTTGATAAGTGCCGCAACAAATGCCAACCGCTCGTCTCCATACTCTTCGGGACCTGAATACGCATTCCAACCATCCTCATAGTACTTCAACAGAAATAGGCTTCTTCTCCGAACGTCGGGGTTCGGGTGACTCCAGAGCTTACTAGCAATTGGAAATGGAACGAAGAAGCGCAAACCCATAGCTTCCGGAAATCCCAATTGCTTGGAAATGAGATATCGAATCGCGGAGAGGACCGATGACTTCCAGACATCCCAATTCCTTGAAACGAATTATCAAATCGCAGAGAGTATCGATGTCGTTCAGGATTCGAGTTATCGAATCGCGGAGAACATTGATGTTGTTCAGGGGTCTCGGTGGCTTGAAACGAGTTCGGAGAGCATCGATGCCATTCAGGGGTCCTGGCTGCTGGAAATGAGTTATCAAATTGCGGAGAGCACCAATGTGGACCAGGAGTCCTGGTTGCTCGAAGCGAGATATCGATATGCAGAGAGCATCGATGGCTTTCAGAAGTCGAAATTGCCGGAAACGAGTTATCAAATCGTGGAGAGCATTGATGGCTTCCGGATAGTTCCCATTGCTGGAAACGAGTTGTCGAATCGCTTGAAGAATCAATGGCTTCCGAAAGTCCGAATTGCTGAAAACGAGTTATCAAATCATGGAGAACATCGAGATCCACGAACTGTGGTAGTGTCGATGTTATCGATCGTGTCGACGAGGTAATACCAGTGCTGGTAGAAGAACAGCGTGCGTGACCTGACACAAGCATCGGGTCGAGTTTCGGTGCACGCGAAACGGTCGTATACCACCCCAGTCCCTCCTGCCTAGTTATCTTGAACTTTGTTGAGTCTTTAAACTCGTCCTGCACATCCTCTGGCGTGAACTCCTCCCACATCGCAAGTGTCCAGTAATTGAGAATGCCAGCCATGGTGATCCATGGGCTTAACGACAAAGATAGGATGATGTTTGGAGGTGGGGAAGCATCGACGGGCTAATCCGCAACGTTCTGGTCGCCCAATTAAGAGCACGCAGCTCGTACAAGTTGATATTGAATGGAGGTGGGTTTTCATCGAATGCTGTCAACACTCGCATGTCGCTGAATGACCAATGGGATGCTGGCTCAACAGCCATTCGCCAGTTGTAGCCTCTTTGGTCGAGAAATGATCCGATGAATGGAACCTGCCGTATCATCCAGCAGCAGAAGTGATACACCGCCCACGCTTGGGGAGATTTATAGGGACTGATGAAGCGGAATGGTAAGGCCTCGCCGATTTTTTGGCGGACATCAATGGAGAATTCGGTAAGGAAAGGTAGGAGGGCGGTGGTGATATAAAACCATGCACCCAGGCCGCATGTGACGCAGCAGACAACAAATAGTGCAAGGTTGAGAGTCCACGCCAGGAGGATAATTCCGGCGAAAAAGAGAAATAACGCGCCCTGGAGGAGAATCGGTGTTAATGCGATGAAATGCGGTAGACCCGATTCCTCGAGGCTATTACGACGTAACTGGCGGAAAGGTACTTCTGTAGCCGCCGTTGGTGCGACAATCTGCGCATGCTCTCGCAACCACTGCTTACAGAGAAGCGCTACGAACCCGGATACGAGGGCCAGGATAATACTAGAAAATCAAAAACAATTGACTATAACTGACAATGTGTCAGGATGGAAAGTCTGAGGGTCGTATAAAGTGATGTTCGCATTTGGGTCGCGTAGTTGCTAGGAGATTTGAGTAAGAAGGGTGACGGTTGAGTCTTCAGGGTCTCCCGACAACCATTGATACGATTCGATTGTGAAAGCCGTAACAGTCGCAGAGAACAGAGCGGCCTATTGTGTAAGAGAATTCAGAGAATATGAATTTCAAGGACGATAAGTACGACTCACGAAAACGAGCAATGCATCAAGGTCTTTCTCCCATTTTTCCATCATATTTTTGTCGTATTTTCCAACTTCCCCCAACAGAAACTTCCATGACTCTTCAACCGTGTAATGCTTGCCCTTGGCCTCGCCTGGATCGAAAGATGACTGTCCTGCTTATGGACATGGTTAGTTCTGTGATATCAAGGGAAAATTTTACCTACCGATACCGGCGATGCATCATCCTGAGTAAAGGATCAAAAGTAAAGTGAGCAAGGATTCGTTGGTTTTACATACTACGGCGAAATATACCGATTCTGATATATTAGCCATCGTCGAGAGAGTGCAGTCTTGCAGTTCTACGTCAAAAAACCGGAGCCTTCCCTGCGGGTAGATGAATGGGAGGCGGGGTGGTCTCGTAGCGGTGAATGATGCTGGAGACAAGAAATCAAGATACTTGGTGGGGAATACGAGGACCTAAAGCATTCTATAAGACAGTCCATATTAGGTTTGAAATCAGGAACATCCCGAAGTCCATTGGAAACAAATAAGTGGAATGATGAGGAGAGCGAGAGAGGTCGAAGTAGCGTTGAGGAGGCGGATCTGGTGTCGAGGACTTTTGTGGGAGAGGAATGGGAACCGCGCCACTCCACAGCCGAGAAACAAGGATTTAGCGACCACCACACTCTCATCTTTTTGAAGTAGACTATGCTACGGGGTGGCCCTCCTAAATTACCAAAATGCGAAAGAAAAACGTGTTCCATTCATTATGCGAATTTGATAATCCGTACTCCCCTCCGGGTCCTGTCCACTCACCACCATTCCTCAATTTCTTTCCAGTGCTGAAAATTGACATCACTCTCCACAATCGAGCCCGTTGCAAGCATGATCGTGTCGTATTCCCATTGCATTCTGGCCCAAGATCAGGTTCTAGATACTATGGGAAACCCAGGTGCCTCTTATAATTTATCTTTCCACATGCTGACCATTACTTTGCAGACAGTACTATGCAGGGTATGATCGTGTCACCGTACGATATGTCCAAAAGCGCATACGTTACCTTTCTCACTTTGACGCTTCTATAGTTTTGTGGGGGCAATTGCTACGATAATGTTCATTGATGAACCCCATACTCAACCTTGGAGCAGGTGTCGTCATTATGTCGATTGGAGTGATTCTACGAATTATAGCTTTCTCTGCTGCCCATATGATCGTCGGTCGGCTAGTTACAGGTAAGAGCCCTCTTCTAAACTAAATACTTAATCGTCCTTCTCATTAGAGCCCGGAAAGGGGTATGTTTCTTCATCCACGGAAAGCGCGTAGCCTGATTTCGAACACAGTTCAATTCTTCAATTTCTCCGGTTTGGCAAAGCTATTATTCTAGCCATGATGTGTGCTCTTTACTGTGCTATGTACTTGCCTTTCGTTTCCAGCTTGAACGTTTTCAGCCTTTCCTTGAGTAACCGGATGACTTACGGGTTTAGCTTGTCTCCGGAAGCTTCAGCTGGCAATTTCCCATCGCCTTCTAGCTCGTGTTCTCTATCACTATTATTCTAATTGTCCATGGCTTCCGGAGAGCCCGCGTTGGCTATTGGCCCATGGAAGAGAATGAAGGACTTGCCGTGCTTTGTGCTTTAGATAGATGTTTTACGAAACCCACGGATCTTCACATCGTCGGCCAGAAGGCTATCATGGAAGCTGTCAGAGCTGAGCGAGAAAGCGACCTCAGTTTGCGAGATATTTTGCGAGGCAACACGAGCGAAATTGGTACTGTGAAGCGATTGATACTTGGGGCTGTGAGTACGAATCAATCAAACATTTTGTTACTCACTGTGGACGTCAGGCACCCAATGGCTACTAGTAAACGATGACGCGATGACGTCCCATGATTCGTCAAAGTCAATTAATCAATCATCCATTTGGTCTCCCTCTTGTTCTGGGAGTCCCCGTGGGGCTGTCAAACAAGCTTGCCAGACTACACCCCGCATGTAAATCTGTCTTATTTTTTCGTTCTTCGGTCTCATCCTCGTTGAGCGAGTTGGCCGTCAAAAGACGTTGATGATTGGAGCTGCAGCTAAATTCGTTTGCTACGCGATCATCACAGGTCTGCTTTCGCAGGCAGACGGTAGTGCAACCGGTTCAAACTTCGGAGCCGCAACCACTGCATTCTTTTTCCTGTACTACGTATAACTCGGTGTCTGCTATCAAGTGAGTAGAATAATGTGTATCGCTCGAGCCAGGCCTAACTGGCTATCTTCTCAGGATGTTCCATAGCCATATCCGTTGAGATCAACTCTCTTGCCATGCGTACCAAAGGAGCAGTCTTTGGTAACGTTAGCAATTGGATATCCAACTTCCGGGTCATCCAGATTACACTCCTAGGAATAGACAACCTCGGATAGAGGTTCTACTTTATCTGGGTAGTGTAGAACGCGGCTATTGTTCCGGTATGCATTCCCATCCTAATTATGGCGCACTCGCTCTATACCCCACCTCATACAGACATTCTACCTGCTCTATCCCGAAACAGCCAACAGAAATCTCGAAGATATGAACAAACTCTATCGAGAACAAAAGGCATGGCCATCATTTTCAGAAATAAAGAAGCCGTCCAGATGTCGAGGCCTTGGCAGGGGTACATTGACGCTGAGGAGGAGCGAGGCAACGTTATTGCGCAGGATATGGTCCCAGAGTCGTTTCCAGAGCTAGGTAGAATAGAGCAAAGGTTGGTCGCAAAGGTTGGTCGCAAAGAGGGTAACAAAAGTATAATCGAGAGCAGTGTATATTGTAATTATCATGCCATACTCACGTAGCATATGGGCGTCTGGGCGGCCGTTGAAATTGACCCTAGCGCGAAGGCTGGAAATCTCCACTGGAGAGTGTGTCGGTGGACGGTGACGAAGGGTGTCGATAGCGGCCGTAGATAGCCTTGAACCCTTCCAATTTTGGTAACTCGGTATTGTCCCTCAACCATTGTATTCTGTGACAGCTTTTATCAAATCCGGCCGTATCGCACGGACTAGTGAGTGCCTCGAAACGATGTGGTTATTTGTGATTGCGAACAGAGCGGCGCAAGTAATTGTTAATCGCATTTACAGACAGGCTAATCCCGAGGGATCTGTCTTGATGAATTCCCGACAACCAACTTCCACATTATATATAAGATTTCGAGGCGCATGCTGACTCTTACCTCTTGACTAGGTTTGCCGAACTTACCCCTCCCGCCTCACCACGACTTCTACCGCAATACCATCCAATTGCGAAGATGTCCTTCTCTTTACCTTTACAAGCACTGTCAAATTTTCAGCTCGTTATCTCCGTTCCGAACGACAGCAGTTCACAGCCGACCTTCGAATTGAGAGCCTTGCCACCCAACCACGTCCCAAACCAGTTACCTCCAAGTATTCATGTCAAGTCCAGAGGGACTGAGCATGGAATGATACTCGAGTTGACGGCGACGGAGCTGACTACTGAGTCGACGTCGACGTTAAACCTCCTGCCTTCACCGCCAGGTCAAGTCCCACCATGACGTCTTGCCAAACCCATGTGCTGAACAAAACCCTAGATTCTCTGTGTGGGTCTCCACAGCGGACCACTCTTCAGGACCTGTGCTTTGATCCCACTTCCTTTTCTGGTAAGCTGCGGAGATAAACCTAAACAGACCACGAACTCACCTAGTCTTAGATTTCATGCCTGACCTGCAACAATGGGACCTGTATGATCCTTCGCAGACACCAGCTGGTAAGTCTCGGCGCCTCTCAGTTCCTAATCGGGATCTCATTCCCAGCAGCAGCTTCAAGCACATTATGCCCTGAGGGAATGCTGCCGGAACTCAGCCCCATAGGACAGGATATCATGCGATTTTCTAGCAGTCCTACACCTAGCCATAATTCTATAGACTTCACCGACACACCCCAGAGCAGCACAAGTCTGCCAACACCCAACTCCCTCGTTGTATCTCCCGCGTCAGAAACAGATTCCGGAGACGCTGCTTCACCTACAACCTCCGAATACTCTGGGGCACCCCAAAGTCGTCCTGGACGTCGAAAGAACACTTCAGGAAAGACACAACGACGTCCACGTCCCTTTGGATGTCAATATCCCAACTGCGACCGCGTTTTCACGAGTAATTATACCCGTGAAACACATATGATATCTCATAGACCCAAGAAAAAACAGAGCTACCAGTGTACAGTCGGATGTGGCGCACTGTTTTCACGGAAACACGATAGATGGAGACATGAGGTGTCCCAGCACGGCAAGCCGACGCAGTGGACGTGTACACGGTGCTGTGTGTACTTCTCTTCAGAGAAGATGTTGTTGGCGCATAACTGCAACCGACCAAAGGATGTCCAGTGGAAGAATCATACTGTAGATGTAGAATGATATTGTAACCCTGTATTATTATTGATGTAATTAGTCTAGTTTGTCAGATTGTAATTGAGTGACTACTCACTGAATGGTGTGCAGAGTCCGTTCGACTGACTTGGGAAAGATGAATGGCGTGGTATAAGCTGGCTCGTCTGACCTCCAGGGTCTGAACCTTGACCTAAAAAGTGGTGTTTTTTCATGAAGAAGGTGGAGGACAGGGCATAATGAAAACTCACCTCCCAGATTGCACGTCGCCAAGCATAACTTGGATAGTTCTCCAGCATGTCCTCTGCGCGCTAAGTCTTGCAGCACGGCGCCCAAAGTATTAGATCCTCGAGTGACACAAATAGCAAGACGCTATGCCATCGGACTGTCGATTAATCGAGTTTATCCAGATTCCAAGTTGTCCGGTTTCAAAGTTGGAGCCGGGTTGACGAAACAAGATGGTTTTCAATTACAATTGGACCACCCATTATCGGCCAAGTACAATAGGTACTCTGGAAGCTATGGGGACCATTCGTTGTCGAGGTTTCAGTGGCAGAGTGCGAGCTGGTCGAGGCTCGCTAGTTGTGTTATAAGGTGAGATCGGGGTAACGGACCGATTCGAACCCTTTTTCACCCTGACCACGACAACGACCACGATGGGCATGTCACCGGCATCCATCTACGAGCACAATCTCAAAGTTTTACGACGACGAGACCCCTCCATAGTATCTATTTTCGACCAGTTCAGCCATGTCTGTGTCTACCACCATAACGGCGAAAAGTGGGAAAAGCATGGCTACGAAGGTAGTATGTTTCTCTATGAGCGAGATGCATACCCTCCGTACGGCTTCTATATTCTAAACCGAATGGGAATGGAAGACTATATCCAACGAATTTACCCGGAAGACGACATTGGAGCCCATGGATCCTACCTTATGCTCAGATCTTACCCAGAATTCACCAAGCGGCGTTTGGCACATCTACCACAAGGATACGACAAGTTTTCACCAGAATATGCTTTTAATCGAGACCAAGTCACTGCGGAGGAAAAAAGGCGTTTTGGAACGCAGGTTATCGGCCTTTGGATGTTCACCACAGATGCACGCGAGCCCATGATTGATGTTATGATTCGGTCCGTTTTCTCTTCTGTCTGACGGGAGATATGTTACTGAAATCACATAAACGTACAGACTACACAGCTACATTAAACGACATGTCCCTTACCCCGAGGAATTCAGATATGGGCCAGACAGACCACCACCACCGCCTAACCCCCACCTTCGCAATGTCAGTGCATCACCCGATCGCACGGCATCAGCTGCTTCCATGTCTGCATCATCAAACTCATCCGTGCCCGCCAACTTGCCATCGGGTGACCTTGCTGCGTTATTGGCGAAATTATCCTCATCCACGAGCACCGGATCTCCTTTACTTTCTTTCCAAACCCCGGCTACTCACGAGCCGCAACGAACACTGTCGCGAGCAGCCACACGCCCCTCGAATACTTCCAAGATGTCGGTCAATGACTTGTTTGCTGCTCTGCAGGGAGAAACACCCACACAGACTCCACAACTGAACCGTAACGTAACCGACAGCGCCATTCTCAGCATTGGTCCCGGTGCAGCTGCAGCAAAAGGCACAGGCAACGCCTTGCTCGACTCTATTTTCGCATCTGCTGCTTCCTCCGCTTCCGCACCCACCGCATCCACATCTACATCCACGACATTGGCAACGCTACTCGCTGGTTCAGCAGCAGTCACATCCCAAACCACAACAACTACAGCGGCCGTCAACCGGCCGTCACACGCGCGCGCATCGTCTACAGCGTCTGTGTCGACTAATTCTTCGCGGTCGACACGGCAACGCCCAGAGAAGATTGTCATTCATTCACCAAACGTTTCCACGGCTCAGGCAGCAGCAAAACCTCAAGAAATTCTAGCTCTCACGCAAGAAGTTGTTGATGGGCTACTAGATGGGAGTGGCGTGGGCAGGGGTTCATTTGGATCTCTAGCTTTTGCACCTGTGGCTGCTGCAGTTCCAGCGGAAGAATATCGTCAAAAATCTCAGTCCAAAAGAGTCAATGGCGACTCCGTCCACCAGGGAATGCCGGAACTCGAACCAATCCCGTTCGAAGAATCACAGGCATCCGACGATGACGAGGACGAGATACTCGAACTTGATTTCGCCGATACGCATGCTTTGGACGATATGGCCGCCTTTGATAGAAGGGAGCGTGAACGGGATAGGAAGAAGGGGAAGGCGAAGGAGACGACACCTATTGTGGAGAAGCAGGTAGAACATCTGGAGGATGGGAAAGCTCCAGCAACGGTCAAGGACAGCAATGGCATGTCACCGATAGACATGCTGTTCTCGCGTTCACAACCGGCAGTAGTGCAGGGCGAGGGTTCATCTAATTCGGCCCTTGCTTCGCAGACTGTCTCCAAGGGGCTTGTCAACGGTTTCCATAAGGATGCCACAACGGTGAAGGAGAGCGTGAAGGAGAGCCTGCTAGACGCGATATTTGCGAGTGCTGCTCAGCCCACTGTTGGGAACGGTTCTATAGAAGGAGAGTTGACAATCGGAGCCATTAGAGGAAAAGACGATCTAGTGAGGGCCGTCGAGAGGCTTGTGAAGCAAGATGAGGCGTTCGTGGATGCACTATGGGATGCATTTGAGCTTCGGGAGCAGCAGAATAGTCACCAGGTTCAGGGATCGAACGGACAGCAGAAGAAGACTAGAACTAGGAGGCGGCAAGGCAGGAATGCGAGTTTTGGCGCGAACGGGATGCATGATGTGTTTGCATAATTTGTGTTGATTTCGCGGATGGCTCTTCTCTTTTTGCGAGTCCGCTTGCGTCCATTCTTTACAGACTCAGTGCTTTTTTTATCGGCATCATGTTATCTAAAGACCCATTTTTCTGTCTCACCTTGTATCACTCACTCGTTGCTTTCATCCTTGTTATTGTTGTGTTCTCAATTGACTCCACTCTATCTTTCATTGATATTTCATTTTGTAGTCGGTTACGTAGTACTAATCGCCCCTTGTATCGATTTGCCTAGTACAGCAGTAATTGTGTACACCATGTCTGGAATATGTTCGTGCGCGGGAATATTCTACTGGTTCACCGGAACGCTCGGCGTCAGCGCCCATATGTTCGATTTTTGCCCCGCTCTTGCCACCGTCATATGTGTACGTTGTTGGCCTTTTCATATCACTCAGCTTGTGTGGAATGATGAGCAGCCGAATGAGGCCAAGTACGTACGCGATATCATTTCTGTACTCACCATGGGACATCAACACACGACATACACGCAGCCATTTTCTTTCATCCCTTCCGCATATCACAATACTCCCTTCTCTAGAATCTCCGCTACATGAGGCTTGCATTGTACAGTACAAATTCTCGGCTAATAAGCACTCTGCATTTTCTGCTAGTCCGAATAGCCTTAAGCTTCTTCCTTCCTGCAAAATAGGATTACATTGCGTCTCTCAAAGTCTGCAGATAATGCATGCTCAGCTGCACAATCCTAGGACTCCATTTTCTGAGGTCAGAGACTGTGCCAGACTCGACCATCGCCATGTAGCCCTCCAAGCGAGCTCGGAACGAATTAATATACCAATGCCAAGACTCGGATTTCCTGCTCCGTCGCCCAGGATGCAGAGTCAAAGGATTTTCTTCGAGGAGTAAAGATGAGGTTACGACCATTGCGGTCTGGGTTTTGGCCTTGGGTCGTGGAACAAACCCAGCAGCCCGAACGCTAGGGAGATGAATAGACCTGACGTCTCTCTGCAAAAGATCTTTTAACCTTTGTACGTTTTCATGCTCTGGTCGCCTTGAATATGGTGGCCAGTAATCCTTGAGTCGAGACACGGACCAACCGCGTTTCCCTCTCGGACTGCCCTCACCACCCACACACGAGTAGCATCAGAGGAGCCATCGGAGAGGCAATTTATTATCCTGAACATTGCGTTATCCACTGAGACGTCAAAAATGCGATAACTCCTTTCGTCTTGAGCGACACTGATCGTGTCGTCGTAGCCTAGGTCCGTGCGGTCCCGGGCTGTACCAAGTGCTACAAAGATTCGTACTAGAATACGCCAGTCCTAAGTGATTCAGGTTCAGGTGTTGTTTACTGACGATTGTGGCCAGTGGCTCACCTTGTACATCTCAAATGGAGTAGAAACCGAGGCCATAGTTCGACTAGCGAAGTATAGTCGGACAATATCATTATCGAACGCCGGTCCAAACACAAAACGACGTCTTGGATCATCATTCATGATTCGGTGCATCGTACTCGCAGCCTTACCACCTGAATGCTATTTCAAATTAAGTTTGACGGTTTCAAGTGAGTACTGAAAGGCAAAGGACTTGCTTCAGATTCCGAGTTGGTTTGACGTTCAGAAGTGCTTGTTCCAGGTTTTATTACGATGGGCAGATACATGAGCAGCGGGTTTCGGTTTCCCATATCGAGCTCTGCATGCTCGCGCTTCCCGTCCGAAAGTATGAGGCCTGCATCAGGAGTAGCAAGCGTGAGCCGGCGATGCCTGCAACCATATGCCTTGATGAGATTTTCGGGCGAAGCCTCCATGGGTGAGTGAGATTCTCCAATTTGTCCGATTTCGTTCATATAGACATTGGAGGTGAGCGATAGCTGTTTCTTTACGAGGATGTCTTGTTCTACTTGAGCAGGCAGACGATGGGAAATTTAACCAGTCACCCTTTTGGTTCAGTCTTTCAAACAGCTGGTCCAGTTCGTTGGAAGGCACGAACGGTAGTATTGGATTCAAAAGTTGATGTACAGGGACGACTTTGCTCTCAGAAATAGTGGGGTGATCTTCATCGGACTCGAAGGTATGAGGGACATCTTGGTAGTCTAGTGAGGACTGCCACTGAGTTGGTCTTGCCTCGTTGGGGATCCCTTGATTGTTTCTCCGGCTTATACGTAGATTTCTCCTGGAAACTGATGAAAGGCGTGGTCCTCTGCTGAGGGGTGCTACAAGACGATAGAGGTGCATTGATAGAAGGAATAGGGACCAAGTGAACCGTTAGTATGAGCCTAAGGACAGTCCGGAAACCGGAAGCATGGACCGGGGACATACATAGCCTCCTCTCACTATTCTTCACAAAAGTAGGCATCTACAGGATAGTCAATGGGTTATTGCCTTTAGGTGTGTCGTGTAGCCTATTTGTTGTGTTCTGGTGCACTTAGTGACATTTCGACCAGAACTGCACGTATGCTTCACCAGAGCGCTCAGTGTCAGCGCCCATTCCCGGTCTGCATCCCCCGAAAATGTATTCCAAATCTCACAGAGAGTCGCCAGTGAAACCGCAATACTCAAGGACCGACCATGATGGCCTCGTTTCCCTTGGAAATTTGGATCGCAATCATCGCTCATCTTCCCGGCGACAATCTCTACAAACTACTTGGTGTCAACCGGTCGGTTTTCAACTACGTGATGGACAAGCTGTATGAGCAGGTTGGAGTTATGATTGTATGGAATTCGAGGAGGGCCATCGGTTCCAATGTTAAGCAGCTCAAGTGTGTAGTAAAACCATTGCGCAACTCAGAACCCTAATGCTTTTCAATTTCAGATACCCTTCCGTCGCTAGCAGAGCCAGGCTACTACGCATCGATATACCTCCTTCGTATTCAAAGTTCAATTATCGAGGTCCATTTGTCAACGTCGTCGACCGTTTGGGCAAGAAGCTATCGCAACAACAGCGTAGCAAAGCCATCACTTACTTTGTCCCGGTCGATGAACATGGCGCCCTATTTACCAATGTAGAATGTCTCCAAATTTTGGTCGGAGACGCCGTCATATACAAGCCTTTCATGTCCTTCATAGGGACATTTTGGGGTGCAAACTCGAGTCATTTGCATACGTTACATCTGCAATTCGACGAGTCCATGCTACATACCCTGATGAGTCCACTGCTGGGGTCGGTACCCAATTTGCCCAACCTAACCGACTTTACTTTCTTCGCGTGGAACTACGACGCAAAGGAGAGGAAACCGACAGCCACTGGTCTTCAAGTGCGAGAAATGACTAGTTGGATTATATCCATACTGTCATCATCCGCTCATGCTCTTCGGAGTCTCTCCCTTCTTCTTCCCCAGGAGATCCACACGACGGATCTCTTCTACGCAATGGCTCATACGCCATTACCCCATCTCCAACGTTTCTTATTTGCGCAATCCTCAGGGAAAGATAGCTTTCCCAGCCCAGGTTCGGGGTCAGATAACGTTGGAGATGTGCTCTCGAAGTTTCTGGAGGTTCATTGCAAACATAACCTCGAACATTTGATACTCGAGCCATTCTTCTTTGTCTCTTGGAGAGGTCGAGACACTGTCAAGGAGATTAATTCTTACCTGACCTGGTTGAAAGGATCCCTTGTATCGTTGGATTTACCGAATCTACGTATTCTCCAGGTTGGACTGCCTACATACCTCAACGAGGAGTGTTACATAGACAGTCATGGCAATCCATGTCTATCTAGGATGTCAGATCGTCTTGACACCTTGGTGTTATTGGCTCATGTCGTGCAGACTCAGCATTTACCACTACTCTTTCCTTTGCCTAACTATAGGCTACGCAAGCTGAGTATACTCATCGATGCATTCACCTCAAAATGCCTCGACCTGCTCGCAAGGAATCTGCCTGGCCTCAAGGCTCTCGAACTGCGATTTAGCCAGATAGGTATTGTGGAGTCTGATTTGAGATGGGTACGATATCTGGATTGGTCACACGATGAGGTGAGTAATATTAGAGTACGCAAATAACACATCATGATTCGACTAATTGGCCTTTCTTTGTAGGATTGTGAATCGTTCGTGACCGATCTACAACGCTATCGAAATTCCGACCAGTGGTTCTTGAAGGATTTGAGTCTGGTATGCCTTTACCCGCTGGAGGGCACAATTCCCCAGGTGATCTTGGATGCACTGTCAGGCTATATACCGGTGGCTACCGCCATGGTACGAGTCGGCGATAGCAGCGCAGACTATTACTTCAAATCCGATAGTAATACCTTTTTGGAGATCTAGTATACGACGTTTCAGCCGCGTTAATGGTATATTCCACTCTCTAGGTGGTGCACTGGTACGGTCGGAGTGACGCCTTTATTGTCGATCAGAAACTGGCTAGAAACATGGACCTACCTTCTTGGTTCAACCGGTTTTTTTTTTTTCAACAGAATGCGGTTTGGGGCTGTACCCGAGATAGACGTACACGTTCCTCTTGTGTTGCCAGTCTGTACTGTTCCTAATACTTGCTGCATAGAGGAGTACTAGTGGATGCTTGCATTCTCGGTTCGTACCTACCACATCTTGACGTAATTCCGGGGGTGAGTAGCAAGGGTAGAGTGAGTCATCATGCCTTTCGGCATTTTCCGGCATTTTCCGGCATTTTTGCCATTTTCGACCTTTCTGCATGTTAAATGCCAAAGTGTGAGGGATAGTCAATGTGATTTTTAACTTGGTTGGTTCACAATTCTGCTCTAACTATATGAGCTTGACACAGCTGCCAAGGAGCAGTGACTTTTGTTGGGAATGGGAGGGTAGGCACGAAGTGAGTGGAGGGGCGAAGTAGCTGGCATTCCGGCAAAAGGACCTAGCCTTTTACCTTCGGCATTTCGGTCCAAAATGCCAATGGCATGCCACTGGCATGCCGAAATGCCATGTGATGCTATTCTGCCGATGCAAGTAGATGATTTCGGTCAATGAGAAATGATGAATGAAATATATTCCCAAGACCCAAGTAATTGAATATATCGTATAGAACAAATTATGCAAAGATAATCTTGATAATATATAATTTTAGTGATAGTACGTGTGAGTGATAATATATTAGAATCAGAACAGCTTGTCGAGAATGGCATCCAACCCAGACTTGGGTGCAAGAATACCGAAATGTGTGCCAGGGAGGTCATACTTCTCCACACCCATGACATAGAGATCCAAATCAAAGTACTCCGAAGCACCGGCTGCATAGGGTTGAGCCGATACACCATTGAGAGCACGAACAAGCACAGTCCTTTTTGCTGGCCAAGCTCCCGTCAACTTGCCTCCAGTCTTCGCTTCTGCACGGATGACTTCTTTGCCGCGACGAACACCCATCAAGACGTGGGCAACGTATGCCGTGCAGAAACGAGCAATCCATTTTGGTCCACTTCCGCCTTCCTTGGCGCGCCGGAAATGGTTGGTGAATTGTTCACCAAGATCATCAGAATTGTCCAGGGTGCCGGATGAGACCATGTCATTTACAATATTGAGGATCTGGAAAAGAATATAAGACAGGCGGTAATGGAAAAGGAATATCCGTTACTCACATCGTTGCGGATGCTTCCGTCGTAGATGCGGCCTATGGTATAGGACTGGAATGCCTGTCGTTTGAAGAGAGTAGGAGAGCCATCAAGGAGGACCAGACACTCTACGACTTCGCCCTGTTGTCGCAGCAATTCGGCAATTTCCAAGGCCAGGCAAGTTCCGAACGAGAACCCTCCAAGTCGGTAAGGTCCATGCGGTTGCTTTTCCCGGATCTTTGTCAAGTAGAATTCCGACAATCGCTGAATAGTGCCGGTGATAGGTGCCTCTGGGGTATCCTGCACACCATAGACAGGATAATGAACTTTCTGTGCCGCTTTGACTAGGACGACGATACCGCCACCTGCTCCGTGTATGAGGAAGAGAGGTTTGCCTTCCGTAACAGTGTTGAGTCGCACGATAGTTTGATCCATATCGGCTTCATGTACGTTGGCCTGCTCGACTTCGGCAGGGCCATCGGTGGTGGCGGCTATTGCAGCAGTTGCTTTTTGTTCCTCCTGGAGCTGGTACAAACGTGCAACTTGAAAGAATCCTCAGACTGAGGAGAAACAGGAACAGAAACACAATGTTAGCGTACCTGTCATAGTCTGACTCAATAGCTGCAACTGTGTAACTTCAACTCCAAAATGAGTCTTGAGAATGCCACTGAGGCGGACCGAAGTCAACGAATCCAAGCCATAGGTGGAGAGAGGAATGTTGTCTTCAACACGGTCAATGTCAAGCGACAGTACAGACGCGCAGGCTCCGAGAATGGTTTTTTCTTTGCTGCTGTTGGCTGCTACACTGCTAGTGGTCTCTTTGACGAACAGGTGCCTCATACTAGCTTGATGATACTCGGGAACGGCGACTAGAGATCATGTTTTAGTAAGCTGTCAGGCAAAGCGATAAGAGAATCGAGATACTTACTCTCCATGACCCTCTTCCAGTTAGTCGCAGGAATGTAGACTGGTTGGTAGGCTGAGGTCCCGATAGTCCAGATAGCATCGACACAATAAAGGGCAAGCCTCATTCCGGTCATACCGAGGTCCTTATACTGTTGGGTGCGATTTTGTCAGCGAAAAAACTTTTGATGGATTATGAGAAGACTTGCCTTGTCGAGAGCTGCGCTACGAGCATTGCCGGTAGGCATGCTTCGTACGAAAACACCACCGTCGGTCTAATGACAAGTCAGCTTTGAACTACAATATGCATACTGTAACTTACCAGAGGAGGAACGGTGACCGAAATGCAATTGGGAATGTTTGCACCCATCGCCTCCATTTCCGTCTGAGCTGCAGCATAATTGGCTTGACCTATGATAATAAAATAAGCGCGCGCATCTCGTCGAACTGGATGTGGACGCACCGGGAGAACCGCTGATGGTTGCCATAGAGCTCGTCAGGACAAGGAAGTCGAGTTTTCTGGGATCAACAGCATCCAAGAGAATGCGAAGACCCTTGACCTTGACATCGTACACTGAGAACCTATTGGTCAGTGGTTCCCACGACACCGTAACAATACACACCTTTTGACCAGTCTTCCTGGGTAGTGAGATTGAGGAATCGCGAGTCGTTCAATCTCACGGCGACGTAGAAGACACCGGCGACATTTGGTAAGCTGGAGAACAAAGTCTTCGTCTTTGCCGCATCAAGGCAATCCACAGCAACCAGGTCAATAGTAACACCGGGCTTCTCACGTAAGAAGTTGAGGGTCTTCTTTTCCCGAGCGAGCTGTCCATTGTCAAACGCCTAAGATATAAGAGATGAGAAAGACGTTCTGTACAAAGATATTGAAACGTACCTTGCTACCAGATCGTGATGTCAGAACGACGTGCCGAGCGCCCGACTCGATCAGCAACCTCGCAATGTTGACACCAAGGCCACCGATACCTCCGATAATGACATAGGATGCACGAGGGTCGAATGCATTCGTACCGCGCAATCTGCCAGGCTTGGAGACGGTCATGTTGTCTGGCAGTGTCTCGAAGTCCAGCAGAATGGAGAGATCCTTGTACAAGCTCGCTTTTGAGTGAGCTAATTCAAGGGCATCTGCCTGGAAAATGAGCGATGAAGGGGAAATACGAGACATGATCTGGCGGGAAGTGGAATGGATGGCCTCTTCGAGGATGTTATGCTCCCCAGAGAACAGACGATCAAATCCAATTGATACGAATCGCTGACCTGGGTGGAGGCGAGAAGGATAGAGATCTCCGATCTGACAGAGCGTACCACGACGAGCTAGCCTTTCAATTGATTCCTCGAGCACTACAGTTTCCTCTTCGAAGTTGAAAATGAAGTCGGCACCTTCAGCAGCCCAACGGCGTGCCGCATGTGACCAAACTTGGACGTTGCTCGAATCGAAGACATCCTTATGAGGAATTTGGTGTGAAGAGGGGTTCGCCACAGTTACAAAGGTATTGAAATTGCGTTCGTGGAGATAGGCGTAGGTGGCGACAGCAGCTGGAGAGCAGTCAGCGGCGTGAAGAATGACACGGGTACTATCTTTGGCGTTAGCCAAGGTATTGATCACACTCGAAGATGTGAATGCAAGGCGACCAGCAAGAGCGGCGGCGAATGGCAGGCTCATACTGTCAGGGATTACTGCTACGCAGCCCTTGGGACATATCACAAAGTTGCCTTTGGGTGAAGAGGTGATACCCATCACGCTGTGTTCCAGGAAAAATCAGTTCTCAGTACAAAAGCATATTAAAAAGAAGCATTTGAACTGACTGCTTCCCAATCAAAGAAGTTTCCACCGACGACCCTACACCGATGACTTTTCCAGAGAACTCGGAGTGACCCGGAATCACACTGGAGAGTGTGATGAATGACACAGCGACTTGGACTTCATCCGCATCCAGCGGAGCAGGGAATGCTCGCCAAAACTGGGAGTCATCGAAGTGCAATGGCTTGGAATCGGCAATCTCCGTGGTCGGCGGAGAAGCGCCTGCCACGACACGCGGCACTCGCATGGCACTATCCTCATCAACCATGATTTCCGCGTCCACCCACTTGAGAGGGATAAGCTGGCTACGAATGAACTCCTCTTGACTAGCAAAGCTCCAAGAGGGATGAAAGAGAATGAGATACACCCTCCAAGAACCGAATTCGTGTCTGAGTGATCTGGTGAGTCCAATCAAGGTGGCATTGTCGGTTTCAGTATTGGTATGCAGCCAAATCTTCATTTGAACGGAGGAGTCGAGACTGGCGATGAGATTGACCAATTCGACCTCATCTCCAGCAGAAAATTGACGAATAATTGTGTTGGGTGGTAATGTCGTCTCTGGAGATTGAGATGACAAGCGTAGGTCTTCAAGTGTGGTCACTGCTGGAGCAACAATCTGTGAATTTCGCTTTTCAGCAAAGGTGGCTGCATCCTCCAATCTCTTCAGGAGTCGGCATGCATCACCGATTGACAATGTGCCGTGGGGAGGGCTCTCAATCGATCTGGGAGTAACAGGGAGGGACGAAGCAGACGACAAGAATGACCTGAGGTGGGGTGAACTACGGTCGCTTTGCAACGAAGGTGTAGAGGGCGTCGGAGAGCCTGTTTTCTTGTGAGCCGTGTCTGTGGTCTGGAACACGAACGCCATATGTGAAACGGTAGCTCCATTCGATGTGAGGAAGAGTCCATCAGCAAATCCCTCAGAACGCAGGACGCTGTTCCACTCTGATTTGCTCAGAGAGCAGTGGGAAGTCTGACGTTGTTCCAAGACACCAAACCACTCTGAGAAAGAGCCAAAGACATAATCCATCCCTATAAAGACATTCAGCAACGGAGAGAGAGGACCGGGAATGCCACGTACATATGCTTCCGACGGCACCAGTGGCGAACGAGTTTCCATCCAGTTCGATGATTGCAAGATGCCCTCCGGGAAGTAAGAGTTCACGGAGAGTACGAATGGTTTTGCTAACGTTCGGCGTCGCGTGAAGTACGTCAAATGCAACGATGATATCGAAGCTCGCGGGATCGATACTCTGTTGATCAAGTGGTTTGTTGAGGTCAAATGCAACAGGGACAATCGTCATCCAAGGAGACTTGGCTGTGGCCTCTTGAGCAAGGGAAATGGAAATGTCCGTGCAAACGTAGTCGATGTAGCACAGTTCCAATTGGGCATCGAGGAGAGCTTGACCAAGCATAGCCGTGAACCTACCGGTTCCGGCACCAACCTACAATACCTGATTAGCAACGAGCTGCTTTGCACGATTCCCAGCATACCTCGAGCACACGAACAACGCGTTTGCCGGCTTCTATGGCATCCTTGACGAGCTTGACGAATTGCTTGACAGTTTCGTCGAATATACTACCGATGAAAGGTGGATGCTCGTAAATTCGGCTCATGAGGTCATCTCGGAAGAGGATGTCCACAGCAGCCCTTGAATTCGCGAAGATGTCTATTAAAGCTGTCAGAGCTTGTTTTAATGCTTCAAAAGCAAAGAAAATACCTATTTGCCCTTCTCCAACTCGCTGTGTGAGCTCGAACAAAGGAGCATACTTCTGCTTCATCGTCGGAGATACATTCTTCAACTCCAAGAGGGATTCAGTAGCCCATCCTGTAGTTTGCTCAAGAGCCCAGGCCATGTACCGTTTACGGTCAGATAGAGTTGTTTGGAAGTTTTG
This sequence comes from Moniliophthora roreri, assembly GCA_001466705.2. Taxonomy (NCBI): domain Eukaryota; kingdom Fungi; phylum Basidiomycota; class Agaricomycetes; order Agaricales; family Marasmiaceae; genus Moniliophthora; species Moniliophthora roreri. Next base: position 207,229 of record LATX02000206.1, read on the forward strand.
AGGAAGGCGCCTGTTCAAACGATATGAGGGTTCTGCAAACGACAGTAGACCAAAACTCACCCTAGAGCCTTCTTGGTGTAACCTACGGCGAGTTTATCCAAAACATCAAGCAGCTCTTGAAGTTCCGCAGGAGAATCGTCCTCAAGTATGACATGACCATAGTTCCTCGACTCGGGCAATCCACGGGGTTGCCAAATCATGCTGTAACGTTCGCTGATGGCCGAATCGTCTTGCTGCACTCGCTCAAAATGCAGGCCTGCGTGAGAAGTCAGAATGCGTAGGCGTATTGACATTGGAGAAGTGAAACCCACCTTCGAAAGTGAAGATGACATCGTTGTTATCGTTCAGCACGTAGCAATCCAAAGTCCACGAGTACGGTGTCCAATCCGCCAACACAGCGTAAACACGGAAATCACTTTCGAAGACGAGCGGTTCCGTGCTTCCGTCATTCCGGAATCCACGACGCAAGGAATGTGGCAACTGAAGAAAACATTCAGAATGGTTACGATCACCCTAGAAGTCAGCTGAAGGCTTGAACTCACCATGAATATGCGCTCAGTGTTTCCAATATTGACGTGATCGTACACCTGTTGGATGTTTAGACACTGATTCTTGTTGCAATAAAAATGAACGAACCAAGTTCCAGCTGATACCCGACTGTTAAAGAGCAGTAAGAAACTTGAGCCCAACAATGTGAAGATGTGATCCTACCTGGAATACTGCATCCATAAGGGCTGGGTGGAATGCGTACCCGGTACGAGTCAAAGTGTCACCGTGCCCCTTGATCCAAACGATTGCTTCCGTATCATTGACGCAAATCTTCTGGATCCGTCGGAATCTGAATGTGCAAGTTGAAATGTGTTAACGGCATAAAGATGCCAAGACACTTACTCTGTCCCAAACTGAGCAACTCCAACCATTTCTTCATAGACTGCTTCATGCAATGCTGTTGCTCTCGAGCGAGCAATTACAGCATCGACATCAACGTGAGTGATCCCCCCAGGGCTTATCTCCGGCTTGCCGTATCCAAGCTTGCCATATGCATGGATTGAGTCGAAAAGTGGCTCGGAACGGGTCCACGTTAGGTCACCTTGCATACTTTCTGTGTTGCGGATAAGTAAAAACAACAATAAATTAAATGACGAGGCACTCACGGAGAGCATTTGAAGATTTGACACTCCACCTGTTTCCGTCCCGAGAGACTTTCAAGGTGGCGGCAGGTACCGAGCCGTCGAGAATGAAAGCGGACTCAAATCGGCAATCCCAGACCGAGGTGACGTCAGGGAACTCGAGGGCCATCTCAATGTACGCGGCGGCAGGAATGAGATTCTGGACATATCAATGATTAGTGCGGCCCCCCCCCCTCTCGTTTTCAAATATACTCACCGATTGATCGATAACATGGTCGGCCATCCAGTCCTCAGGCAGACGGGGGCTTACACGGAGTCGTTCGCTATTGAGTGGTCTCTCAGCAGGAAGGAGCTTGTGGACATAACTCTGCACACGGGGAGCAATAGTGAAGTATTTGGGTTGGAATGGATATTTGGGCCCTTCAATTCTCCCGGGTGGACAACCATTCAACAGGGCAAAGTTGATCTACATTGTCCAAAGGAGAGTCAATGTCTAGTTTCGCGAGAGACTAGAAAAGAAAAACGTACGGAATTGACACCGCACACTAAAAGCTGACCAAGTGATTCGTAGAGCGTGTCAAGCTCGGTGGGCGGCCGCGTACCTGACTTGATGTGGCGAGCAGAAGGTGGGCGCTTGCTTCCTGCGACGGACTCCGATGCTCCCATTTGTTTAATATACTGTTGGCAGACGTCAGATCCACGGGATCAAGAGTGTAAAAGGCTAAAAACACAAACCTGAGAGAGAACCGGATGAGGGGCAATTTCAACAAAAGTCGTAGACTCTCCAAACTTGTCCATTAATTTGGGTATCGCGTCGGAAAAGCGAACCGGTTGACGCATGTTGTCCCACAGGTAATCCACAGTGTACTCATCCTTCACGAACTCGGCTGTGACTGTTGACATGACTGGAATACTTGGTTTATGAGGACCGGGATATGAAGAGAAGATGCGATACAGCTCTTGTCGGTATTGAGCCTCACAAGGATCGACATATGGCGAATGCACGGCAGTCCCAACGCGAAGTTTACGGGCCATGACGCCCGATACCCACTGGTCAATATAGCTGGTCAGGGCATCCACGAGATACTCGGCTCCAGAAACACCGAAATCGGTGGGACTGTTGCGTGCGGCAATGTAAAGGGAGTCGGTAACTCCAGCTCGGGGGTTGTCAGACAACTCGACGACGGCATTGATATAATCTTGGATAGTCTGTTCGTCGCAGCCAGAAATAGCAGCCATAGCACCGCCGTTGTTGTCGACCAGGCAGAGAGCACCACCTCGAGCAATGGCGATTTTCACGATCATCTGAAGTAATATCAGCAGTATTCATTAAAAAAAGCAAAAGTACGTACCTCGCGAGACATAGCACCGCTTGCATACATGACGGCTGTTTCTCCGATGCTGTGGCCGACGATTGCGTCGGGCTTCAAGCCAAGATAAATTAAGAGGTCGAAAAGAGCGATTTGGAAGAAGGCGATACTGATAGAGATCATGTCCGCGGGCCAGGACAGAGATTTGGCAAGGATAGAATCCGGAGGAGGGTTGGGAAGGAAAAGACCAGAGTTTGCAAGGAACGATTTGCCAGCGTACTCCGTATGAATCTTGTCTGAAGCCAAGATACTTTCGCGGAAAACGGAGTACTTCATGAAGAGATCACGACCCTGTTGCCAGTGCTGAGGACCTGAAAGAACTATTAAAACCATATCCAGTATGAACTTGTGGTGAACATACCTTGACCGGAGAAGCAGAAGATTAGGGGAGCTGCACGCTTCGGAACCATGACAGGCTCAGTGAACTTGACTTGACTGAGAGAGTCACCGACGGCATAAGACCTCCAGCTCGACTGTCGAGCACGAGATCCAAGATGCTCAGAGAGTAGAGCCGGATTTACATCTGCATAGTCTGCCTTGTAGCTTTCGATGAGCGAGTTGACACCACGAGGAGTGAGGCCTCCAACTGCGAACAGATAGGGTGCCGAGTTGAGACCATGGTAATCTGCAAGAACAGGTCTGGCATCATGCTCCCGGAGCACGGTATGACCACAAGAACCTTTGATGGTAATCTTTTAGCTTGGATCCGTTGAGCTCAAAATTACCCTTACCTCCGAAACCGAAGCTGGAAATTGATGCGATGAGACCTTGCTTGCGGTCATGGGCAACGAAGTCTTCGACTTTAATCGGAACACGAAGGTTGTACTTCTCAAAGTTGATCTTGGAGGAAGGCTTCTTGAAGTATCCGTTTGGAAGGAGTTGCTTGCGATCCAACATCATAACCACCTAACAACCGGAGCATTAGCATCGAAGAGTGGAAAAACAGGAGCATACTCGCCTTCACCAAAGAACTCATATAAGCACCCATTTCACCATGGCCAACATTGCTCTTGACAGAGCCAATAACAATTTCTCGTCCGTCGCGTCCTTCGGAGAAGCATGCACCTGCCGCATTGGCCTCGATCTGGTCCCCGACTATCGTTCCAGTACCGTGTAATTCAACGAAATCCGCCTGGCTAGGTACTAGACCAGCATCGGCATAGGCATTCTTGATGGCCTATTTTTACGATGGTAGTCAGGCACGGCCACAGCTCAGATCGAACGACCACATACCTGAGTTTGGGCGTCGGGGCTAGGTGTAGTGAGAGATCCCATCAAAGATCCGCAGGATGTGAGGGCACTACCAACGAGAGTAGCCAGAATACGGTCGTGGTCTTTGACAGCGAGATCGTGGCGCTTGATAACCACAGCGCCCACTAATAATAGACATGTTTGATTTTGAAACTTAAAATCAAAGGGTTAAGCATCAACTCACCAACGTCACCACGCGCGTAGCCATTTGCATCTTCGTCAAATGATTTTGAGATACCGTCTGGACTGAGAACTCCGAGCTGACTGAAAGATGAAGTCTCAAGGGGACTAAGAATAACGTTGACTCCAGCGACGACGGCTTGGTCACATTCTCCATTCCTGATGGCTTGCACAGCGAGATGCATGGCGGTCAAGCTAGCAGAACAGGCCGTATCGACTGGCATGGAAGGTCCGGTCATATCGAAAACATAGCTGATACGATTCGCGTTGATGGCAAGCGAAGTACCAGTCATATAGTATCTACAGTTTGAATGTCAGATTAAATTCGTTTTGAATCAAGTATCGTCGACTTACGCTCCGGCTTCGGTGATATCCATGTCGAAGGGAGGTCCACCACCCGCGCATCCGATGTACACGCCAGTGTTTGTGCCCCGGTAGTCGACTCCACTACGTTGCAAAGCATTAAAGGCTTGATGAAGCCTGAGAGAAAATAACGATTAGAACAGATACTGAGAAGGAAATCAGGTGAAAGACATACGCCGCCGTTTGGGAACAGGACATTTGAGCAGCTTCTGCAGGGGTGATACCGAATTCTTGCGGGTCTCCGAGTGTCTAGGAAGAAATGAGAACCAAGAGGCAAACTAATAGACACCAGCACATACAAAATTTGGGATGAAACCACCTTTGGTCTATCAATGGCTGAGATCACGCATCGAATCCCGTAGGGAGGGAGGAAGACTTACGGTGACAACCTTACCAGGCTGAGTGCCATGATAAGCCTCGGCATTCCAGCGGTCCTTTGGTACGGTGATGATGCCAGAGCCACGAGACTTGAGGAACTCGTAGAACTCCTCAGTGTCTAGTCCGTCGTCGACACCACCCGGGGCAGCGATGGAAATGCCTGCAAGAAAAGTCACGTCAGTGACGCGTGTATTTTTGACGGGCGAATAACTCACCGACTATGGCCATAGCATGAGGATCAGTGATGGCATAGCTGGGACGGGCGATAGAGAATGAAGTTGAAACCATGATGCTGGCAAAACGTGTTATGGGCTCCCTGGTTGAAGTTGGGTTGAATGAAGATGGAGATTCCGCGACATAACTGGGATCTTTTTAAAGGTTTTCTCTCTATGGATATGAAAGGAACGGAAGCATCATGAGCCGGTTCAAGTTGTGTAAACCGAACTGGGTTGGATCCGCCTAAGTAAGGCAGTCAATTTGCCTGATACGAGTGCTGCTAAGATGATACGTTGGCTGTCAGCTGTAGAGACGAATATGGAGGATTGCAGAGATGGAAGGAACGGTAGAACACCGACCTGTACACAGACTCCTTCCCATCCGTCCTGTGAAGAGGACAGAGTCATCATGACCAGGTTGCGGCGGGAAGGACGGCCCGATAACAATTTGCCAGCCGTCCTGTGAAGAGAAGGAGCCTGTGCTTTTCACCGCTCTGCGGGCTCAAAGCGCCGTCCGTTAGACCCAAAAATTATCAAATTAGTAGAAATCACCGTTACCTAGGCGAACGGCCTTTGTAGGAGCTTTATGATGTCTTATCGTCCAACTTCGTCTATCGTGGATCTGACTGTCTCAGGGACACAGTGAGCTAGTGGTTGGGCTGAGGACGAGCGAAGCTCGGCCGGGAACGCGGAGAGATCACGCAGGTGGGTACCGTCCTGAAGCCGTGTGATCCCTCGACGAATTTCGCTCACTGAGTCTGAGAATCCAATTCAGTCCAAGCTCAAGTAATCTGACTATGCAGCGATCTGAATTGCAGTGGCGTTTAACTGAATGCTGGGGTTTCAAACTTGTTGACAGAATTTGTAGAGAGAATGAATTCAGACTGTATAGACAGATGATATCAAACTTGGAAAGTTGACACATTAAAGCTCTGAGCTTGCCGCTGAGACGATCACGCCACTCATGCCCCGGAAAGTCGGCCAACTGTGGAGTCCCAAACTGAAATGGGTGGGTGGGTGAAAGCGAGATCTTGAAGGCGGATGGTGCTGAAAATCTGACAGTTCCGACTGTCAGGTGGAGGAGCTGAAAGAAACAAGGCCAGCCCAGTCAGCCCACTAGCCGCTTAGTTGGAACGCTGATGCCGACACCTGGCTTCGCTTGCGGTGTTGGCATCTAGCACCTAGACTCCTATCAAACTCACTTTGAGCTTTGTTTTCAGTCCCATTCCTTTCCACCTCCATCCATCCTTGTTATAATGACATAGTTAGGATCCTAGTACATGGTAAATCCTAGAAAAAATTGGCGAGTCCTATCTCGAAGCAGAGTCGACATTCTGTATATTCGCGTGCTCGGATTCAAAGACATAATAAAATAAAATTGTATTCTTAGGTGAATAAACCAGAAAATTGCATTAGAATACCGGACTCCGGGGCGCCAATTCCGGCCGGATATCCGCGGATTCATCCGTGCAGGGCCTTTAGTTCGAGAAACGACCATGGCTAATCGCATTCCACCTTTCATCCCTACTTTGATGTTCATCCACTTGTTTTCCTCTACCGGGCGTGCTATCTTACCTCCTCGTACGGCCATATTCAAAACTACTGTCGCCAAGATGCATCCGTACGCTATTGGCTTCGAAAACGCGCCGGAACAACGTGTTCCAGTTGACCTCACAATCAAAGGCGAAATTCCTTCATGGTTGAGTGGCGTGCTGTACCGTACGGGTCCCGGGACATATCGAATACCGTCTTTCAAGGATCACTCCCGAGTTGTCGATATTCAGCATTGGTTCGATGGACTCAGCATGAATCATCGTTTCGAGATCCACCCCGGCGGTCAGCGGGTGTCCTACCGGTCGCGAAAAGCTTCTGAAGACTATGAAAGGCAGATTTCAGAACACGGAAAGATCCCAGGAATTGCTTTCGGCCAGCAGCCAGATATTTGCCAAAGCATTTTCCGCAAGTTCTTCACCGTTTTTCAACAGATGCGCTCTCCACCGACCTCCAGCGGATCCCCTTCGGGAGCTAACGTGCAGGTCACCCTGACTCCTGATATGCCTGGATGGGGTGCTATCACTGAACGCCTTCCAGAACTAAAGCAGCACCAGCATTCCGGACCTCAGTACCTGGTCGCAAAAACCGATGCGGACGGTCTTCAATTGGTTGATCCCATCTCGTTGGAACCGCTTGCCGTTGCAACGTATAAAACATTAGATCCTCGCCTCGATGGCCAGCTGAGTGCGGCTCATTCATGTCGAGATAAGGAAGCCAACGAGTTCTACAACTACACATGCAAGCTCGGTGGTCGATTTCCAACGTACAAGGTTTTCAGAATCAAGGGTGACAACAAAGTGGACGTTTTAGCCGAGATAAAAGATGCACCCGCATCGTATCTCCACTCCTTCGCCATGACCTCAAAGTATGTTATTCTCGCGGTCTGGCAGGCTCATATCACCGGGTAAGTAACTCTCAGTCTTACTCCACTCAATCCTCTCCTGATATTTCATTAGTTATGGTATGTCAATCCTTTACAACCAGAATATCGCGCAGTCTATCGACAAGAAATGGAACCCAAAAATGAACAGCCTGTTCTACATTATCGACAAAGCCAGTGGTGGGGTGGTAGCGAAATACGAGGTGAGTCCCCCCGAGATATCCTGATATCCCTGCACTAATTCGTTTCAGACTCCTCCATTTTTTTGTTTCCACCAGCTGAACGCATTCGATGATCCCGTTACAGACGATATTATCCTTGACATGTCTGTTTACGAGGACCACTCTGTAATCGATAGTCTCTATCTCAATAGACTTCGGAATCTCACCGCTGAGAATCCGATGCTCATGGGACGTGCTCGACGCTTCAGACTTTCAAACGTCACTTCACCATCGAGCACCACCAGAATAGCCACTGTCGAGTTCACCCTTCCTCAGTCGGAGTCTATCGAACTACCTACCATCAACCCTGCAAAATATCATCGACCTTACCGATACGCATATGGAATCAACAAGTTGGACCCTCGGGCACATCACACGTTTGCAGACAGGATAATCAAGGTAGACTATGTTTCCATCTACCAAGTACGGCAAATCTCTGACCTTGTTCACTTTAGCTTGACATGGAGAACATTGACAACGGACACAAGGTCTGGGGTATTCCAGGATACACTCCTAGCGAACCGATATTCGTGCCACGTCCCGGGGCTAAAGACGAAGATGATGGCGTCGTCCTCAGCGTAGTACTTGATGGGGATAGGAGAAAGAGTCTGTTGATCGTCTTGGATGCAAAGGACATGAAGGAATGCGCCAGAGCTGAGATGGAGACTGCTTTCCCAATTGGTTTTCACGGTCTTTGGTCGCAATCTAAATAGACGGTTACGTTTGTTCCCTTGCTGCAACAACTCTTTCGCCCTTTGTTTACTTTACACAAGATGTTCTTATCGTTAGTAACTTATGTATACATGTTCTTGGTTTTTCATATGTAGATCCCTCCCTAATAGATATATAATTTAATAGATCAATATCATTCTAAAAAATACCACAACTGCGAAGGTGAATAAGCAGAAATACGTGTGTACCGACGAAAACGGCGGTGAAAGATACCGTACCGCCGGTACACTTAAACTTTTGCAAAGAGGACAGTGGTGCAATGAGCATTTTGATCACGCAAGGTTTCAACTCCAACTCTTGCATGGTACACTGCCAGACGTTAATAGACACTCAGTATGAAACCAAGGCTCGACGCCAGGACTTAGACCCCACGAGCCAGTTCTTGTGTAAAGGTGCTTGGAAATTCTAGACAGGGCCCAAAGCGTCGCTCGGATGTGAAATAAAAATACAGTAATGACATTATAGTAATCGTACAAAACGGTTCGAGTCATCCCGAGTTCCGCAATGCACTCGAGACATTAGGCTGGGGGCGGTGCGGCTGTGAGGAGGCTTGCTCATTGATAGACAAAGAACGGGGGAAGAATGTGTGAATGAGGTCTGACCGTCAGTTGACGAGTGACGCAAGGTGGATGCAAGCAGTTCCTCATGATAAGTGTGAATATGTCGGCGAACAGCATCAGAAGTTGGATCCACGGAATATGAAACGCCCGAGAAGTTTGATGACTGAACCTCACCTCGATAAACTCGCTGAGGGTGTGGACAATCTTGGGAGACCGACACTGTTGACCCTATCTTTCCACGACCACTCCAGATGGCACTGTGAGGTATATCCTGAGTCGCAGGCATGGACGGCGAAACGGCGAATCTTGGAACATGATCGTGCAAACTTGTGTGGCCTGACGAGTAGGATTGAGCATTAACTATCTCCTGTTTCCTTGTGCTGTAGATTAATTATGCGTGCCAGCTCGTGTAAATGTATCTTTCTCGTTCGTATTTTTACGCGTCCGAATGTTGCTTCTCTCTGGATAAAGACCCGATCGTAACGCTGCCGTAGCGGTGCGGGACGGAGTAGACAGTTGAGTCGCAGCTCTACTTCGGTGCCTTTTTCCTTTGACACTGGGCTGGCATAACTTACGGGCAAGGCGTGAAACAGAGCCGAATTGGAATTACCGAAAACCGGGTGTTGCGTGAGCAGGGTCAGGCACCGCTTGAAATTGCTCTGTTCAAGCGTTGCTTGACGGTAGAACCGCCTGGCTGTGTAAAAAGATAAGTACGTGAGCTGTGTCCATGAAATTGTACAGCATATCGCGCGCAGCACCTATTCAGATGAATGATATTCAAATATTTAATTGAACCAGCTACGCTTGCGACACAGGAAACATCGAGAAGTAGTGGGGATGGTGGTTAGAAAGAAAAAAGCGGGCGTGGGGAAATTCAGGGTACAGGGCAATTTCCGCACGGACTCCAGTGCACAAGTTTTTTCCAAGTCCATCTCGAGCCATGTTCTTCTAAAGTCTCGTTTGGTTATGTTCCAAGTTGGTAGCCGGGGAAGAAGCTGTCAAGCGAGGTTGATCGGATGGACGTCAGCAAACGTCAAGGTGCGTGTCAGATTTTCGCGGATTTGTCGAATAACATTTGCAATTCACTGCGCAAAATGCCAGGTTACGCGCTGTGGGGATTTGCAATTGGGAAGAATCTCGTGATCCGACAGAGATTCCCTCAAAAAAGCCGCAAGATCCCTTGAAATGAGGATATCTTGCGAATATCATCGATCCGCCGAGGTTCTGCTGATATTATGGTGGATATCCTCATGATATTCTGTCCGTGTATAACCTGGCTGCCCCAGATATACCTGCATTCCGTTCCATTCCATTCCTCAGTTCATATAGCATAAAAATGACAATGTAAACAATCTATAGTTTTCTATTGGATATATAGATACAAGTAGTCCTCATCTACATGAAATCCTTGAAGAGCTGTTCAGTGCACCGACTCCATCTCACTGCCTGGTCCACACCAGTGCCACATCCAGCAATTCCCTCAAGAGAACATCCAGGAACGATCCATTATCGATAAGCAAGGCGAAGGCATTGAACGCTATTGAATGTCCCTTGAGCACCAATTATCACTGATGGCAGAAGTCCCACTTACCACACGTCCATTCAATAACAAGAAGCAGCCGATATCATGAACTCAAAAGACTACTTGATGAAAGATGGTGCTAATGAAAAACCAATCAGATGACTTGAATAACAAAGAGTGCAGGAGTACTCACTAGATTTCTACAGGCGAGCAGGATGGTCCCAGTTCTGTTCTGTGATGGTCTGTCAGTACAATTGATTACTGAGCATGAGCTTAGTCCTACCAGAGAGATACTGCATCTTGGTGTGTGTTATGAATCACTATGTCAAGGGTCAATGCATAAGAACATCATGAGCGTGTGCCTAGGAGACTGGGGTTTCAATACAAGCTGTAAAGACCCTTCACTGAACAGATCTGCTGGAGTTGGCATCATAAGTTGTAACACTGAATAGAAGTGGTTGAATGAGGCTGACAGGGCTTCTTAAGTCCCTAGTCAGCGATGAAGCAGTGAAACAAAGGACGGTAGCTTTCAATAGCATATGCCTTGTCTCTGAGTACTGAGTGACAAGTGTCCATATATGTTGATGATCTTCCTCGGTATGGATCCAGCCCTTGCTCTGAGAGTTCTCATATGAAAGTTGAGACTGTCCTAGCAAACTCGAGGCTTCTGTCTTCCAGATCATCAACCATGTTAGCAGATATATCAAAATCAAAACATAGTGCATGCACCCGAGCCCTTTGAACCTTTCAGACCAACCAACACACACGTGTATATATCGAGGTAATCAAGGAAACTTGATGTAGGAATCTGGGACTTTATCGATGGGCAGGAGATGGTTGGGAGGTGGTGACGTGTCAGAAGTCGTCAAAAGATTGAATGAGAAATTTGCTAAGTCCGTCAAAACCCACCTGCAAAAAGTACATAGCATTATAATAGAGTTATAACCCTCATAATGCATTATGAGTTCTATAACCATTAGCAACCCTGTTATATGCCAAGTCAGATATGGTAACCTAGTTATAATGTAGTTGTAACATACCATAATAATTACAAGTCCCATAATAATTATAATAAGTTGCAATGCCATTACAACCTAAAGACAATGTTACAACTACATTACAACCCTACTGGACAGTAAATAGATACCAAATCCTTATCAGAATCACTATTAAAATGTATTGAAGTGTATTTAGCTGTTATAATGTATTTTGACTATTTGGATCGGAGACAAAAAGAAATAAAAATCCATTCATTGCAACCTCTGAGTCAAACCCACAACCTTATGGTAGATTAGTCAGCAGACTGGTAGCCGCTGGGTGCTCAGAACCACTGTACCACTGTGCCACATAACTATAAACACACACAGTGCATTATACCCTTTTACCAAAAGACCTATCTCCAAAACATTTTATTCTACCCACACCGGCTTATTATTTATTGATTAAAAATCAGTTTCATTATAAACATAAATAGGTGTATCTAATAATAAAGCCTTGTTACATTGTCATGTTGCATGGGTTTTTATATGCTGTTGCACTAAGAACTTTACTTATATTTGAAATTGTGTTATAATGTGCATGTACTGGGGTTTTAACTTGTTGTAATGACTCTATGTGGGTTGTAATGTGGTTGTAATGTGGCTATAATGTCAAATAATCCTTCCAGACAGTTGTAATGTAGTTGTAATGGGGTTGTAAGGCAGTTAAAATATTTCAATATATTGCAACTAGGCTACAATACACTTAAAATCTAGCTGGATTTATTATCATATGTTGTAACCTTTATAATCCTGTTGTAAGGATATTATAATGTAACATACTTTTTGCAGGTGCCATGAGGCAGCAAACTGGAAATATGGAGAGGATATCCGGATTCTGCAGATATTCTGTCGGTGGTGAAATGACAACAGGATATTGTGGGAATCTCGGTGGAATTACCAAATCCTCATGGTGCGTAACCTAGCGTTTTGCGTAGCGTCCACTAACATCTCGTTGGGCATAAATTGCGGTACCTATGCGAAACTGAACCAGGCAGGACCAGGTTTCATCAATTATCAATAACTCTAGATATCGCATTTTTGGGGATTGCCCGAAATGTGGTAGTGAGCGTTGTGGTCGTTTGTAGCCCCCTCCCCCCCCCTCAAGCTCCCACAAACTTGAAGGCCATTCGCTCAGACCATCATTTCACCGAAACGTTGAAATCTAGCAGGTGATTTTGTCCGACTTTCAAACAGCTTGTACTACCAAATTTGATGAATTTCCACGTGCTTCGGGTCCAAAAGGGCTAAGAATTTAGCAGGAGATTCAAAATGACTCCAGAAGAGTTCAACCGGCTTTGACACGAAAACACCGCTGAGGCGAGGTACAGTATTTGTCCGACTTTAAGGTCAGTTATCAACTTCGCGGATCGAGCTCTGGCCAAATCTCGGGATTGCAGGCTCTTCACCATTTCCTCTATTCTCAGTGCCCGACTATCACTAGGACAGAAAACAAAATCATGCCATCACAAGTATCACGTCTTGTCGCCCTAGCTTTTGTTGAGACAGAACGGAGACGTAAAGCGCAGTGGAATGTGCTCAACTCACATTTGTACGAGAACTTGTTAGAACCTTTGAGGGTTGTAGAGTTGCGATGTGCAGAGTAGTCAATGTAAATTGAACTAAAGAATGTAGCTACATACATGCTTGCTTTTATACTACTCTAAAGGATAAGTTCCGTAGATAAACGGAGAAACCTAGTAAGCTATGGATGTAAGCTACTGAATACTTGTGAGACGAAGTATCCAAGAATAATGTGTCTTGGAGAGACACAATACAATCCTCTGACAGCGGAAGGAACTATACATGAATTCTACNAATGTACCTAGTTTAGTATAGTACAGGTACAGTGCTTCAACACTCCCCCTCACTAAGTTTGTGATAAACTTTGTAGTGATTGAGCTATATGGAGGAATCGGTCTTAAAGAATGTAAGGCCGAGAAATTCTCTGTGGCGTTGAAATTTGTCCCAAGGTAGATTCTTCGTCATAAGATCCGCAGGTTGTTGATTTGTGGGGATGAAGAATACTTCTACTTTCTTCTTGGCAACGCATTCTCGAATATGGTGATATTTAATATCAATGTGCTTTGTTCGTTTCTCAGTAACTTGATTTTTACTGATGAAGATAGCACCTTGATTATCACTAAGCAATGGTAGTTTTGCTATAGGATATTCGATTTCAGAGAATAAATTTATTATCCATTTGATCTGTCTAGCACAGTCAGATAAAGCCATATATTCGGCTTCAGTACTGGATAATGCTACGGATTTCTGTTTTTGTGAAACCCAGAAGACTGGAGCACAAGCAAAGTTAATTAGATAACCTGTTTGTGAGACTCTAGTGTCTTCATCTGTAGCCCAGTCAGAATCGGCATATGCTATGAAACCTTGTTCTCCTTGCTTATCTTTGTAAGTAAGAGAATATTTGCGGGTTCCAATTAGGTATCGAATGATATATTTCGCTTTGTTGAGATGCTCCTGAGTAGGATTTGTCCCATATTGCGAAAGTTTGATGACCGGAAAGGTTATATCTGGTCGAGTACCTAAGCATAGATATAGAAGTGATCCGATCACTGATTGGAATTGGGACCTAATTGTAGAGTTCGCTTCTCCTTTATTAACCGTAGGTTTGTAACCGGCAGGTAATGGAGTACGAGTGGGGTTGGCATTTTCCATACCAAAGCGTTTAATGATTTTCTCGAGATAGTCACTTTGATCAAGTGATAAAGTACGTCGTTTTCGATCTCGAGTAATCCGCATTCGTAGGAATTCTCTTGGTTCGCCTAAATCTCTACATTCCCATATTTTCATGAATTCTTTCTTCTTGGAATGAAGAAGGCTAGAATTTGAACCCATGAAAATCACATCATCTACATATACAATGGCAATGATAATATCATTTCCACGTATAAAGTAATATACACCAGCGTCTGATATACAGCGCTTAAATCCTAGCTTAGCCATGGATTTAGTGCATTGGTACCACCATGATAANAAGTTCGCCATAGAGAAAGGCTGTTTTGACATCTAGCGCTTGGATATCCCAATCCTCAAGAGCGGCTAGTGCAAGTAATACGCGAACGGTTTCAAAGCGTACTACAGGAGAGAACAATTCGTCATAATCTATTCCTTCGACTTGTGAGAAACCTTTTGCTACAAGTTGTGCCTTATAACGGCCATCTGTTTTGACGTCAAAAACCCATCTGGATTTTATTGCTTTTTGACCTTGAGGTAAATCTACAAGTTTGTAAACGTTGCATTCTTGTAGTGATTTGAGTTCGTCATGACATGCAGCCATCCATTTCTTCTGTTCATCTTTTGACAGAGTTAGAATGTCTTTGTATTGCCATTGACGTACGTTGTCAATAGACAATGCTGATGCCATAATGTAATCAAGGTAACGAACTCCCCCTTCCTGAGAAAGAATTTGTACATAATTGACCACTTCATCATCAGTCTGAGGTGGAGTTCGATCAATTTCTATATCATTATGATCTTGTTCCATTTCATCCTCATTTGACTGTTGTATTTGATGTTCAGCAGGTGGAATATCCTGCTCATGGTCACGACTACTACCTTGTATGAATTCTTGATCAGGACTATCACCTTGATCATTAGAATCAGGTAAGTTGTTATATGTACGTAGACGTAATCTATCTCGGATAGGCATACGACCCATTGCGTCTCCATACCGCTGTGGTACACGNGTTGGGATGATTAGGTTGAGGGAAATCAGGATGATCGTCATCATCGTCATTTCCTCCCCCTTGATCGTGATTTTGATGACCGTCATCATCATTATCCGATCGTGGTCGATTAATACCAGTAAAAGGAATAGATAAGATTCCATTGGTTGATTGTAAGGTTCGATCAACTGAATTAGACAAGTACGGAAAATCTTCTTCATCGAAGTCTGCTTGAACAGCCGTAAATATCGTCTTATCCTGTCGCATAAACCGATATCCTTTAGTATTAGGAGCGTAATCTAGGAATGTCATACGTTCCATTTTCTTTGAAAGTTTGTTCTTGCGTTGTTCTTTATGAATAAAAACATACGCTGAACATCCTGGTGTCCGGAAATAAGAAACATCAGGTACTTTCTTACTATAGATTTCGGTTGGAGTTTTCCACTCTAAGCGTTTATTAGGAGTGCGATTATATACATGTACAGCGTTATTCATCATAAATTCCCACCAAGATTGTGGTAGGGAAGCATGATTGCGGAATTTTTCTGCTTTTTCCGCTAGAGTACGAATTGAACGTTTGACTCTACCTTGCTGTTGATGTATATGAGGAGCTGAGTTTCGCATTTGAATTCCATTATCTTTAAGATATGTTTGGAACTCATTTCCAAAAAATTCTCCACCATGATCAGTTTGAACACATTTAATTATTTTACCAGTTTGCTTCTCGGTTAGGGCACGAAAGTGTTTAAAACTGGTAAGTGTTTCAAATTGATTCTTAGTTCTTTGATGATAAATCCATCCTACTGAGGAATGGTCATCGATTAGAACTAATGTATAACGATTTTGATGGTAAGAATTAATAGGAAACTCCTTAATATCCATATGAATGAGTTCTAGGATACTATCTTTACGCTTTTGAGAACTATGGTAAGGTTTAGATGCTGTTCCTCCTTCAGCACATCCCTTACACAAAGACTTTTTAGATCCTTGTTTCTCAATGGAAAATCCTTTGCAATGCTTCATACAGTTTGTCAATACTCGATAAGGTATATGACCGAATCTGTTATGAGCAATCACAGGATCAGTTGATTTAATCTTGAAAGCAAGAATGGTAACTGCTTCATTCTGTTTAACAGAGGAAGCATGTAGGTACGTATACCCATCTCTTTCTGGTTTCGCGAATAGCGACATAAAGAGTTTACCATTAGCTTTCGTAATTATAGAGGTTTCTGGGAACGAATATTTAATATCGTAACCATTTACGATATATTTATTCCCAGCTAGAAGTCTATGATTTGCTTTAGGCCAATAGAACACCGGATAAAGTTTGACCGTATGGGTTTCTCCAAGTGAATTGGTATGACGAATGATTACTGTTCCTTGGTGAGTAATGACATCCGATCCAGTGACACCAATGATTTGCTTGGGTCCTGTAGGAATTTCATTTAACTCAAGGAAATCGGACTTAAAAGGTGTTATGTGATTGGTTGCAGCAGTATCAAGAGCCCATTCATTTGTTTGTGGTTCTAAAGATACAACATTTTTATCACTAATTTTAGTCATCATACATTGTACAATGTTACTATTTACAGAATTAGAAAGAAATTGTTCATCGAGCGCTGATAGTGGCTCGGAATCAATGTTCGTTTCTAGCAATTCATTAGTGATGCTGCTCTTAAGATCAATTAGATCATACCAATCGTAGTAGTCCGCTTCATTATGAACGTAATCATTATAATTTTTGTCCCAATCTTCTTTATCAAAGTCTCCCATATTTAGGTTCTTCCCTCCATTTTTCCCTTGAGAATCTTTATCATCAAGAGGAACAACATCCGCAATGTTGATATCAACACGAGCTTGGATGTTTGAAGAACCTTGAATAAACTCGGGAACTTCCAGTTGTGGATTATTGACCGTTATGGAAGAAATGTTGATTCCCAGATCTGGCATTACTGGTTTGGGAGGCGGTGATGGTGCCTCTATGTCAATATCGGGAACCTCAAGGGTATCTCCTTTCGGACGATAAGGAGTTTGAGGTCGAACAGGTTTGGGTTGGAAGAGTTTCCTATCTCCATAATGTTCAAGTACCATATTGCGGGCTTCCTGCTTGGTGATTTTCCTAAAAGTGTTTTCCCCAACATTAAACTCGTAAGGAGGTGGAGTCGGTTCTTTGCCAAATTGGAACATTTTGTCTCCAATTTTTACTTGTGGCAAAAGATTAGACTGGATAGTGGGGAAGCATTTGGAAATATTACCAAAGAAGTTTTTGGTAGTTTGCCGGTTCTTTTCTAATTCTTTTTGAATTGCCGCTGATTCTTCCTTTGATTTGATCCGGATATCATCAGCCATAGTTGCTGATCGATATGGTCTTTTCCCCATCCGTTTGTCAATGACGTCAGGGTGTTTAGCTTGGCATGCCGGTGAGTCACATCGGTGCTCGGCAGCCAATCCCTTGTCTTGGAACATTTGTGCGATCTTCTTTCGCTGTTCCTGAAGTTCTTTCTCGGACTTCTTGACAATAGGACGTTCTTTTTTGGGTTTCGGAGGAAGAGTTGCATTCCAAGGATTTTTGGGATTGAGGGAATCCCAAACTTTGTTATTCTTTTCCTTGTTTAACCATGTGTCGGCATAATCTTTCTCCTTCTTCCAGGGGTCTTTAAGGAGAATTGGATCGTCTGCCGAAGAAAGAGCTTCTGTAAATGGCTTTTTAATAGATTTGTTGTTAAAGCCGCGTGGATTACGTTTTGGAGGGAAGCCTTCCTGAACAGAGTTAAACATGATTGGAATGCAAGTAGCAGCGACTGGCCAATTATCAAGATGATGTGGATAATTGCATGTGACACAGAAGACTGTTTTAAAGTCTTGGTTTAGTTTGGGGGTTGGTGCTCTGGATGGATTTGGTGTATTCCAGTCGATATAGTCAACAGGATGATCACCAAATTTGAATCGTTCACCTGCTTCGATCCCAGGGTTAGTTGGGTCTTCATGAACGTATTTTCCTGGAGCGATTTGATTGAATTTGTACTCCCCCTTACTAAGGTATGTGATATGCTTTGGTAGTCCACTGGTACAGCGTTGGCAATCTGCTTCACAAACNCATACATTGTACAATGTTACTATTTACAGAGTTAGAAAGAAATTGTTCATCGAGCGCTGATAGTGGCTCGGAATCAATGTTCGTTTCTAGTAATTCATTAGTGATGCTGCTCTTAAGATCAATTTGATCATACCAATCGTAGTAGTCCGCTTCGTTATGAACGTAATCATTATAATTCTCGTCCCAATCTTCTTTATCAAAGTCTCCCATATTCAGGTTCTTCCCTCCATTTTTCCCTTGAGAATCTTTATCATCAAGAGGAACAACATCCGCAATGTTGATATCAACACGAGCTTGGATGTTTGAAGAACCTTGAATAAATTCGGGAACTTCCGGTTGTGGGTTATTGACCGTTATGGAAGAAATGTTGATTCCCAGATCTGGCATTACTGGTTTGGGAGGCGGTGATGGTGCCTCTATATCAATATTGGGGACCTCAAGTGTGTCTCCTTTCGGACGATAAGGAGTATGAGGTCGAACAGGTTTGGGTTGGAAAAGTTTCCTATCCCCATAATGTTCTAGTACCATATTGTGGGCTTCCTTTTTGGTGATTTTCCTAAAAGTGTTTTCTCCAACATTAAACTCGTAAGGAGGTGGAGTCGGTTCTTTGCCAAATTGGAACATTTTGTCACCAATTTTTACTTGGGGCAAAAGATTAGACTGGATAGTGGGGAAACATTTGGAAATATTACCAAAGAAGTTTTTGGTAGTTTGCCGGTTCTTTTCTAATTCCTTTTGAATTGCCGCTGATTCTTCCTTTGATTTGATCCGAATATCATCAGCCATAGTTGCTGATCGATATGGTCTTTTGCCCATCCGTTTGTCGATGACATCAGGGTGTTTAGCTTGGCAGGCCGGTGAGTCACATTGGTGCTCGGCAGCTAATCCCTTGTCTTGGAACATTTGGGCGATCTTCTTTCACTGTTCCTGAAGTTCCTTCTCGGACTTCTTGACAATAGGGCGTTCTTTTTTGGGTTTCGGAGGAAGAGTTGCATTCCAGGGATTTTTGGGATTAAGGGAATCCCAAACTTTGTTATTCTTTTCCTTGTTTAACCATGTGTCGGCATAATCTTTCTCCTTCTTCCAAGGGTCTTTAAGGAGAATTGGATCGTCTGCCGAAGAAAGAGCTTCCGTAAATGGCTTTTTAATAGATTTATTGTTAAAGCCGCGTGGATTACGTTTTGGAGGGAAGCCTTCTTGAACGGAGTTAAACATGATTGGGATGCAAGTAGCAGCGACTGGCCAATTATCAAGATGATGTGGATAATTGCATGTGACACAGAAGACTGTTTTAAAGTCTTGGTTTAGTTTGGGGGTTGGAGCTCTGGATGGATTTGGTGTATTCCAGTCGATATAGTCAACAGGATGATCACCAAATTTGAATCGTTCACCTGCTTCGATCCCAGGGTTAGTTGGGTCTTCGTGAATGTATTTTCCTGGAGCGATTTGATTAAATTTGTACTCCCCCTTACTAAGGTATGTGATATGCTTTGGTAAACCACTGGTACAGCGTTGGCAATCTGCTTCACAAACTGCTGAAGGATGACGATGGAATTCCATTTTGGCATAATTCCGCATATAGAGGTTATGCTCTTTTGTCACCACACAGTTTAGGATCTCGACGAGTGGTTCGATCGGATCACGGAGTCGGAACAGAGTGTTTCTGATCCGAGTGAAGAAGATCCAGTACCTGTCACCAGTGTCATCATGATCGGCCATTTGCCAGAGTCCCATGCCACAAAATTCTGTATGGCGTTCATCTCGCCAAGTACATTTATGACAGGCTTCTGAGCAAAAAGAAATTGGAGTGGAATGAGGGGCGAAGGAAGTCGATTGGGGGTATCTTGCATATACGTCCAATGCATCCAAGAAGTCAACAATGGCGGGTTGCTTCTTGTAATCATGTCCGAGTTGTTGAGCTCTACCTCGAATATAATCCTTTTTGGTTTCTATTAGATCAAGTATTATTTTTGCAAATCGATGTGATGCAAAAAGAGTTGAGTCAATAGACAGATTCTTGTTGAGAAGCTCGATATGGAATTTGACATTCTCGGGCATTGGAATCATTGTTGGATCATATTGAGCCTTCGGAATCCGGGCCTGGATTTTGGCTTCCATGTGTCGCGACCATCTCCTCATGGCACGACCATGGTCCGATTTGTGAGGTTGTTTGTTCTCGAATGTATTAATAGGATTTCGAGGAACAGTTGACTCCGAGGTTTCGGTTGGAATAACATCTCGTACCTGATTAGGGTACTTGTGCCTTATTAGATGTTTTCCGGATGGAAGATCACCGAAAATGTGCTCGAATGATTCTGATGGAAAAATATCTCCAATATTGACTTCATCCTTGGTAGGAGGAGTCTTGGGAGGAATTTTATCCACCTTAAGGACAGTGAAAGTTTTGCTAAGCTGAAAATCTCCTCGTAGAAAAGCGTATGCCGTCTCGTCGATGGGAAGACGTACTAGAGCTGCTTTTTGGAGAATTTTCTGTCTAGCGAAGGAATGGGAATGCATATTGTAGCATTGCTTGCAGACATACCAAGTTTTGCGATTTCGTCCAGTTGTGAAGATACCATAGACGGTTTTATCTGAACTGGTGCAAAAATGGTTGANTTCTGATCCGAGTGAAGAAGATCCAGTACCTGTCACCAGTGTCATCATGATCGGCCATTTGCCAGAGTCCCATGCCACAAAATTCTGTATGGCGTTCATCTCGCCAGGTACATTTATGACAGGCTTCTGAGCAAAAAGAAATTGGAGTGGAATGAGGGGCGAAGGAAGTCGATTGGGGGTATCTTGCATATACGTCCAATGCATCCAAGAAGTCAACAATGGCGGGTTGCTTCTTGTAATCATGTCCGAGTTGTTGAGCTCTTCCTCTAATATAATCCTTTTTGGTTTCTATTAAATCAAGTATTATTTTTGCAAATCGATGTGATGCAAAAAGTGTTGAATCAATAGATGGATTTTTATTTAGAAGCTCAATGTGGAATTTCACATTCTCGGGCATTGGAATCATTGTTGGATCATACGGAATCCGGGCCTGAATTTTGGCTTCCATGTGTCGCGACCATCTCCTCATGGCACGACCATGGTCCGATTTGTGAGGTTGTTTGTTCTCGAATGTATTGATAGGATTTCGAGGAACAGTTGACTCCGAGGTTTCGGTTGGAATAACATCTCGTACCTGGTTAGGGTACTTATGCCTTATTAGATGTTTTCCTGATGGAAGATCACCGAAAATATGCTCGAATGATTCTGATGGAAAAATATCTCCAATGTTGACTTCATCCTTAGTAGGAGGAGTCTTGGGAGGAATTTTATCCACCTTAAGGACAGTGAAAGTTTTGCTAAGCTGAAAATCTCCTCGGAGAAAAGCGTATGCCGTCTCGTCGATGGGAAGGCGTACTAGGGCTGCCTTCTGGAGAATTTTCTGCCTAGCGAAGGAATGGGAATGCATATTGTAGCATTGCTTGCAGACATACCAAGTTTTGCGATTTCGTCCAGTTGTGAAGATACCATAGATGGTTTTATCTGAACTAGTGCAAAAATAGTTGACGCATTTAGTAGGAACCCTGCCATCATCGGAAGGTTTTTCCTCTCTAGGAGGTTGTGGTTCTTCCTTTTGAGGCAAATCTGTGATCTCAGCCATCATGACTGAGATTGCTCCATTAGGCTTTTTCCCTTTTCCTTTCTTGTTCGACTTCTTCTTGTTATTCTTCTTCCCATCAGATTTCTGTTGATTTTGTTGGGGTTGCGCAGGCTGTTTGCCTTTGTTCCCTTTATTCCCAGAGCTCTGGTTTTGATTATTTGGTTTACCAGAATTTGGATTAGGATTGTGAGGACGGAACTTCTTCTGTCCATTCCAATTCGGGCTCTGACCGGTGTATCGTTGGACACCAGAGATCCGAGTGGCATAAGCGGCAACCCCATCCATGTGTCGCCTATTATATTCTTGTTTTATGAAGGGGAGGATATTGTCGAAGGTAAGATCCTTCCCTTTGTTGGAGACAAACATCTGGGTCTTAACTGTTTCATATGACTTGGGAAGAGAGTTAAGAAGGAACATTGCCTGGAAATTAGAGGGAACGGGGAAATCGTTTTCAGACAATTTCGCAACACATTGTCTGATGAGATTGGCACTATGATCGGGATTTTGACCTTCGGCAGATATTCAGCTTTCAATGTGTCCCATGTTTCTTTAGCAGTATCTTTGATAATCCACTGCAAAGTAGGACTCAATTTAAGCTGAAAAAGGCCAAGAGCTTGGGCGTTGGAGGTTTTCCATTCTTTGACAACTTCCATGTCAGGAGCGACGGCAGTATCTCCAGTGCCAGTAGTCACAGGCATTGTATTGGTAAGGGCATAAGCCGCTTTAGCCAAATTGAGATATGCCAAGACTTTGCACTTCCATTCTCTGAAGTCGTCACCATGAAAGATTGGAATAATGGACAATCCCGATGTATTGCCAACAGAAGTATCAAAAACTTGAACTGGTTCANGGTTGCTTCTTGTAATCATGTCCGAGTTGTTGAGCTCTACCTCGAATATAATCCTTTTTGGTTTCTATTAAATCAAGTATTATTTTTGCAAATCGATGTGATGCAAAAAGTGTTGAATCAATAGATGGATTATTGTTTAGAAGCTCGATGTGAAATTTAACATTCTCAGGCATGGGGATCATTGTTGGATCATATTGAGCTTTCGGAATCCGGGCCTGGATTTTGGCTTCCATGTGTCGCGACCATCTCCTCATGGCACGACCATGGTCCGATTTGTGAGGTTGTTTGTTCTCGAATGTATTGATAGGATTTCGAGGAACAGTTGACTCCGAAGTTTCGGTTGGAATAACATCTCGTACCTGGTTAGGGTACTTGTGCCTCATTAGATGTTTTCCTGATGGTAAATCACCGAAAATGTGCTCGAATGATTCTGATGGAAAAATATCTCCAATATTGATTTCCTCCTTAGTATTTGGAGAAATCTTAGGAGGAATTTTATCCACCTTAAGGACAGTGAAAGTTTTGCTAAGTTGAAAATCTCCTCGGAGAAAGGCGTATGCCGTTTCATCAATAGGAAGGCGTACTAGGGCTGCCTTTTGGAGAATTTTCTGTCTAGCAAAGGAATGGGAATGCATATTGTAGCATTGTTTGCAGACATACCAAGTTTTGCGATTTCGTCCAGTTGTGAAGATACCATAGACGGTTTTATCTGAACTGGTGCAAAAATGGTTGACGCATTTAGTCGGAACTTTGCCATCATCGGAAGGTTTTTCCTCTCTGGGAGGTTGTGGTTCTTCCTTTTGAGGCAAATCTGTGATTCCAGCCATCATGACTGAGATTGCTCCATTAGGCTTTTTCCCTTTTCCTTTCTTGTTCGACTTCTTCTTGTTATTCTTCTTCCCATCAGATTTTTGTTGATTTTGTTGGGGTTGTGCAGGCTGTTTGCCTTTGTTCCCTTTATTTCCAGAGTTCTGGTTTTAGTTATTTGGTTTACCAGAATTTGGATTAGGGTTGCGAGGACGGAACTTCTTCTGTCCATTCCAGTTCGGGCTTTGTCCGGTGTATCATTGAACACCAGAGATCCAAGTGGCGTAAGCAGCAACCCCATCCATGTGTCGCCTATTATATTCTTGTTTGATGAAGGGGAGGATATTGTCGAAGGTAAGATCCTTCCCTTTGTTGGAGACAAACATTTGGGTCTTAACTGTCTCATATGACTTGGGGAGAGAGTTAAGAAGGAACATTGCCTGGAAATTGGAGGGAACGGGAAAATCGTTCTCAGACAATTTCGCAACACATTGTCTGATGAGATTGGCGCTATGATCGGGATTTTGACCTTCGGCAGTACGTGCCATGACGAGGCCTTGGAAAAAGGTAAATATTTCTGGAAGGCTGGGTATGTCATATTCAGCTTTCAATGCGTCCCATGTTTCTTTAGCAGTATCTTTGATAATCCACTGCAAAGTAGGACTCAATTTAAGCTGAAAAAGGCCAAGAGCTTGGGCGTTGGAGGTTTTCCATTCTTTGACAACTTCCATGTCTGGAGTAACGGTAGTATCTCCAGTGGTGACAGTCACAGGCATTGTATTGGTAAGGGCATAAGCTGCCTTAGCCAAATTGAGATATGCCAAGACTCTGCGCTTCCATTCTCTGAAGTCGTCACCATTAAAGACTGGAACCACTGATAATCCTGATGTATTGCCAACAGAAGTATCAAAAACTTGAACTGGTTCAAGTAATTCCAAAGGATGGTAACTGTAAACCGGAATGCCGACCCCATCATNCAAATCCTTAAGAAGACGTTTAAGGGACTTATAGGCAATCAGGGGGACTATTTACGAAAATGATACGTAATTATATAAACGACCCCTTCCATAGATGAAGGCTTTAGCACAAGGCCGTTCTATCTAGGTGCCAGAACCCAGTTGTGTGACCCTCCAGCTCACCGGGATGACTACCGGTTTATTGCTGAATGAGCTAACCCATGTTCCAGTTAAGGAAATAAGGCCAACAGTTGGTTCTGCCTGTAATCCGGGTAATTCCGAATACAGGGGAATGAATTTTGTATATACGTTAGAAGCCGCTTTACTGGGCTTAAAGTCTACTAATAAAGGAAAAGAAACTTGACCATCCCTCCAAGCAAATCAAAGACCATCTAGAACCTGTGATTATGGTCTAATGCCAGTTAAGGCGTCGACTACACAGGTACCTCTTGCAAGATCTCGGGTTATGAGCGCTTGACAAGAGTAATGGTCCCATTCAACATTGACCAATGAGAATGAGTGTCCATTAACACAGTTGTCGATGCGGGGCCCATAACCTGTTGAGACAGAACGGAGACATAAAGCGCAGTGGAGTGTGCTCAACTCACATTTGTACGAGAACTTGTTAGAACCTTGAGGGTTGTAGAGTTGCGATGTGCAGAGTAGTCAATGTAAATTGAACTAACGAATGTAGCTACATACATGCTTGCTTTTATACTACTCTAAAGGATAAGTTCCATAGATAAACGGAGAAACCTGGTAAGCTATGGATGTAAGCTACTGAATACTTGTGAGACAAAGTATCCAAGAATAATGTGTCTTGGAGAGACACAATACAATCCTCTGACAGCGGAAGGAACTATACATGAATTCTACATGTGTTCTACTGTATTGTGCATGAGGCTACAATACTCCTACTGGACGAGGGAGCACTCCTATGACTGTAGTGCAAGCTCCGGAGAAGCTCAGGAACGTACTTTGTAAGTTCCGTAGTTGATCACATACGCAAGTAATACAATAACTAGTGTTCCTAATGTACCTAGTTTAGTATAGTACAGGTACTGTGCTTCAACAAGAAAAAAGGTACTTGCATCATAAGTGAGTGCAAGTCAACACATCAGTGAAATGGACACCTAAATATATTGGAATAAAATGAGTGAAATACATTATAATGGCCAAAATACATTATAATCATTATGGTGTATTTTAATGTAATATAATTGTTGTTCCTTTATTTTAATGGATTAAAATGAAGCAAAATGGTTATAATGTATTCTGGCTATTATAATGTATTTCAGCCATTATAATGCATTGGCCCCATCTGGGGGTCGGGGACAAAAAGAAATAATATTTATTTGTTGCAACCTCTGTGAGTCAAACCCTTGACCTCAAGGTGGATTAGTCAGCATCCTGGACAGCCACTGGGCACTCAAGACCACTGTACCACTGTACCACAGTGCTATATGCTTACCAGCACACATAGTGCAATATATCCCCTTACTCAAAAGACCTATCTCCACCCCCTTGCTGTTTCTATTGATCAAATCCCCAACCAAAAGCTTCCCTTCACTTTATAGAGTCCTCTCTCTGTCCTCTGGAAGGCATAAAAATGCACTATTTTGATTGCCTCTGTTACAATCTATTTTACTACATTATAATAACCCTGTCTTATTTTATTGCATTTTAATATACTATAATAATACCATCCCATTTTATTGCATTTTAATGTACTATAATAATACCATCCTATTTTATTGTATTTTAATGGATTATAATAACACCAGTCTCATTTTAATGCATTGTAATAGCATTGCTTGATTTTAATTTATTATAATGAACTAAAATCAGCAAAATACATTATAATTTATTATATTTAGGTGTCCATTTTGCTGATGCACGGCTAAAGTTCGAGACGTCTGACTTATTGTACTGGTCAATGACTTCACGAGCCTGTCATCATAGTTGATTTGAGACCTATAGTGTTCGTAGACGGCAAGCTCATTCAGATGAATAAACCCTCCCCTAGCAGGGCTCTGGTGCTCGTGCATCATACCAAGTGCGTGTCCAAGCTCGTGCTAGTTGAACTCGTCTGTGGCATTGACCATTATCCAATAAGAGTAGAACCGCCGTGTACAACGTAATAAGGACCTGAACGTGGGTACTGTCTAGGTGAGCATATGCATTGAGAACCATGACAACACCACTCTCAAGGTAAGGACGGATCGAATATCGACCATCCATCGGGAAGCCTCATCGAATGGCTTCAGTATAGCGAATACCCTCAAAGTCAGGATCTGAGCCCGGAGATGCAGTCTGGGGTGTACCAAAGTGATTGAGAAATGATGCCAGGATCTTTGGAAGAAAGTCGAGCTCTCCAATGCTACTTTTTATCCTGGGCTAGCAAGAACAGAACCCCCGACAATCGTCAATTAATAGCCTGTGAGTCCCGGCTGACGAGGCAAGCTGTCCGTTCGCATCGTCTATTCGGTTCTCTGAGCTTTTCCAACAGTTTGGCACCGTGGAGCACAAGGTTCCTTTTGATGCTCGAAAAATCGCGTTGCGGCCGACAATCATATCGTGGCTTGACAGTCTACTTCACCTTTGGTTCCCACCCAGAATGTCATATCTGATGGGCCAGAAGGGGGACACCGGTCCATCAGATTTGACGTTAGAATTTTTTTCTGGCCGCACGCAGAAACCACCCTCACATATCTCAAATAGTTTCGATAATTTTCCAGCTTGCTCACCAAGTCTTCGAGCTCTCACTGAAGTCCCTCTGCCCTCTCAGCTCGNTGACAGCGGAAGGAACTATACATGAATTCTACATGTGTTCTACTGTATTGTGCATGAGGCTACAATACTCCTACTGGACGAGGGAGCACTCCTATGACTGTAGTGCAAGCTCCGGAGAAGCTCAGGAACGTACTTTGTAAGTTCCGTAGTTGATCACATACGCAAGTAATACAATAACTAGTGTTCCTAATGTACCTAGTTTAGTATAGTACAGGTACTGTGCTTCAACAACCTGCGTGGAGGGGGATTAGTTAGAGCGAGGCACACGGTTCAGGCAGAGTCTGCCAATACAAGTCATTGAATACATATAGAGTGATCACAAAGTATTTGTGCTGTACTACTTGTGGATGGATTGGGGCCACAAGTACAAGGTGAAGTAGTGATAACAACGAATGCAAAGACCAATACATTGAGGTGAGTGCGTCAGAGTTGAATGGGGTATATTGTTGAGATGTATTGTGTATGAACAAGGGGATTATGCGTAGAGGATCTCGGAAGGGTTCAACTATGGCCATTGAGAACCCATCAGAATGCGCGGTGCTCCAGCAGTGCACGGCCCTCCTTAGGCTTCTTGTCCTTGCCCCCACTTCCACTGGCTAGAATCGATGGGTTGTCAGTTACCAACACGCACCATTTTTACTGCTTTTTAAAGAACATACAATGACCACATTTCTTATCCTTTTTTTTCATCCATTTCGACACTGCACCCGAGGAACATGAGGCTGCACTCAAGCAACTTTGCATGTCGTCCAGGTATTGCGATGATTTGCAAAGGCAATCCCAGTCTTGCCTGTGTTATTATACGACTGGATGTAAACAGGGGAAGAGACAAGAAGAAAAAGAAAGAGTCAGCGCACCCGGAATCACACTTTGTGTCTGGAAGCCAGTCTGCCTCGCAAGCCTTTACACAGTTCTGGCCGGGGTAGTCCTCGCTTTGCGCATCTAGAAAGATTGATCAGGTACTGCGGGCGGGATGGATTTCGTTACCCAGAAAGTACATACATATGTCACACCTCTTCTCTGAGCTCTCCTCGGCTTTGGCCACCTTCTTGGCATTGCACTTCTTGAGACACTTCTTCAAAGTTTCCGAGTAATCCTTATCTTTGCATATACAGCCGATATAATTGTCCCCGGGCCTATGTAATAAGTGATGAGATTTCTGACGAAAGACCGAAACAGAAGTAACCCACCAACAGGCACTATAAGCACTTGCGCAGTCGGAAATACATCTGTCCGCAACAACAGTGAGGGCCGTGCCGAGTACGACGACAAACAGTAGAACGTTAGTGTGCATGTTTGGGTTGGCAGAGGAGGATGAGTACTGGGGTATTTCAATCAATTCGGATGGCTATATGCGTCGTAGGGCCCAATATTATTGGGTCCCGGTCCATCCGAATCCGCTCCGCCAAATTAGAAATTAGAAGTCTCAAACCATTCAGGGCATCCGCCTCGCGCCGCAGTGGCAGTGACAGCCTGAAGCTTGAAACGGTCTTCCATCTCAACCTTCTCTCACGGTGGCGGTTCAAATGTTCAAACTTTGCTCTTGTTTATGACTGCGCTCTTTTTACTTTACCGTTAACCAGCCGACGCCATCCACCTGCACCCTCAACTCGCTTCTATTTCTGAATCGTCGTCGTCGTAGTTTTGATGAAATACTCGTGAGTGTAGGAGGGAGCAAGAATTTGGACGTGGAGAACATGGAAGCGGAAGAGGTGACATCAATCATGGGAGGAACGTAGCATGCAAGCATCAACAAGCAGGGCCGAGAGCCCGGTTCATGTGCCCACGCAGGGAGTTCCCAATGTCGGACAAAAAGGCGGTAGGTCCGGACTTAGATCTCCTGTTTTTTACTTCAACCTCGGAACCTCACTGGAATGCCGCAGGCCAGGGAAAAAAGGAAACAGGGGCCGTTTGGGAGTCGGACAGAAAGAACAGTCTAGATGAGCGGCCTCTGGGCAGTACCCGGGTACCTGCACGGACCGCACACTGTAGGACAGTGTGCGGTCATCGAACCTTCCGCTTCAACATTTCCGAGTCGTCTGGAGCGCCCTATCAAGCTTGCCGCCATGGTCCGCTCCTGGAAGATTCTATCCTTTATCAAAACTTGAGCCGACCGATCAACGTCGGATTCTTGCACCTATGGTTCCCGGGTATATCCACAAACTTGATCCGACTGGATGACGCCGGCCAATTTGTTGTCCTCACCAATCACTTTCACTCAGCTCTCCTGTTGTTGTTGTCGTCGTGCATACTTTCGACGCAAGTTCCAGCGCGTCACACTTTACCACAAACTATCTTCAAGGCTGACCTTTATGCTACAGCAGAATAAACCTGTTCTTTCGTCAATATTCACTATCACGCTATACCCCGGGGCCGCGCAACAATAATTTTCTCCTCCTGCCCTCCTCCACATCTCGCACCTCGTACCTCTTGTCAACTTTGGCTTCTTCAAGCTTCTGCGGTAACTAATTGCCCCAATTGCCCCCACTAATTCGTGGATATACCCGGGTTCCATAAGGTGATCAACCTCAACTACGGTTCTTTACAATGGTAAACGTACCAGGAAGTAATGCAATGGATCTCCTGCCCAAGATAGAAATTATTCAACT
The DNA here is from genome assembly GCA_001466705.2 of Moniliophthora roreri. NCBI lineage: Eukaryota > Fungi > Basidiomycota > Agaricomycetes > Agaricales > Marasmiaceae > Moniliophthora > Moniliophthora roreri. The sequence goes on from LATX02000206.1 coordinate 237,075, forward strand.
GCTCCCAGACTCCCGATCTCCCCCAACGGCTGATTTTACTTTCTTTTCGGTGAATACCAGTATTAATGTCAGCTCTGTAAGCGGAGAGTTACTCCTAGAGATTCCATTCCGTTTACTTTTGGACTTAATAAGTCGTATCTTCCGTTAATATTGCCTCCTGTATATAAATCTTCATTCCCATGTGTTCAGACGTCAGTTCCAAAATGATACTTTTGTCTATTGCGTGTAGTTTATGAAGAATAAAGTGGCCTATCAACAAGTATTTGAATTGGTATGTGCAAGAAATGTAAAGGAAGAAAGTCATAATCCATGGGCAGTCCGAATGTCTTAATAAAACTCGATTTCCGCATCCAAACCATCATCACGAAGAACGTCAATACGCTGCCTGATCAACTTCCGCCTCGATCGCGCAATTCCGCAGTTGGCTTTCCAAAAGACTAGGCGAAGAACCACCAATTTCTGCCTCAGTCCGTGTGCTACAAGACACCGCGATTCAAGCATACCCATTAGGTTTCCGATTTGACCTTTGACCCGAGTTCGAAAAGCTAGACCGAGGTTCTCTAGGTTGGGTAGAAGAATATTGTCGATCGACTCGGGCCCAACAGTCATTCGACGCAAGAAGTCGTCAACGTCCGCCGAATCCCACATCAAAAATCCATCTCCAAGCTTGAGGTCTGTTATTGTTTGTAACAGGGCCAATGTACCCATGACTTCATCGTGCGAGAGGGCGGTGGTGGACAGGATGAGGTGTGTAATGGGGGGTCGAGAACGAGAGATGAATTGGCAAAGTTGGGGACGATCAAGGGAGTCATACAAGCCGGGAGTGTCCATAATCTGAAGCTTGGCAAGCGAGGGCAGAGATAGTTGCTCAAAGAAGTCGCCCCCGGCGGAGAGTAGCTCTACGCGAAGGCACTTCACATGTGAGGTTATGGAGTGACTCTCGAACTGCTGGCTACGCGAGTTCCTCCAGCCCGTAAGACATACGTCGGATAGATTAGGTGAGAGCTGCAGGATGTGAAGAAGAGAATCCATGTCGTAGTCCTGGATCGTAAGTGTGGTCAATGCCTCCAAGTTGATCATCCGTAAGAACCTGTAGTTCAACGTGTGAAGGTGCATGCTAGAGAGCCGTGGCGCCGAAATAGTGATATCCTTGTCCTCATTCCTCGTTAAAAAGCCCATAACCAAACGCTCCAGGATGGGAAATTCGACAATGGGAAAGTCCCCTTCATCATCCGTGAACAGCCTCTTATAACGAGGCCATAACAAGAAGTTTGCGACTTTCCAACGATTAGTATGCTCCAACAACTCGATCAGTACTTCCTCATGGAGGTCGCGTTTGTCATCGGCTGTTACGAGAGTGATGTTGATTGCCTTGGGTTGGGATTTTTCCAAGCAGAACTTTGTGAACCCGGGGAGACTAGCAGCTGAAACCTGGTCATTCTCTGCGCGAAATTCTGCGTCAATGATACACCACAGGCCCGGCTGAGAATGCACGAGTGCCCTCCAATGACCGCAGACGTGGCTCAGGATGAGAGGTACACGACAAGTCCGCATGTCCTCAGAGTCATCCCGAGCTATGAAGAAGATACGACACAAGAGCTCTGGCGGAAGCCTTCGGATTGTGGTCGTGGCCATTCCATTGAGCCTGAACGCGATCTTCCTAAGATGTTTGCGCCGATCCTTCATTTGACGAACGGTATCCCGCAACCTCCCAAGTTCACTGTCCAGCCGATCGATTTCTGCAAGCGTGTCTTGTAGGGTTTCTCTGATATATGGCAGTTCGTGGTCAAGAGGGATATGGTTCGCTGCGTGATCTTCCAAGTATTTCGTGGCTTTTTGGATATCCAATGCTGGTGAGTAAGAGCGTAGACATTGATCGCAGAGTTGGACTGGAGCCTGAGGTGCCTCGAGTGAAGGCTTCAACTTATTGCGTCAGTAACCAGCATACTGTAAGTTGTATGCGTCTACTCACCTTGAGGATAGATCCCTTTGCAGAAGGCATCGGAGAGCAAATGAGAGCGAATGAAAAAGTGCAAGTGGGTCACGCGCGTGAAAGTCGATGACACCTATTAACCGGCCCTAAACAGAAGCATCATCGAAGAAAAAGAGGAATCGTTTAGGTTCAAAAAGCTGGGTATATAGCTGTAAATTTGACCGCAAATATGGTGCTGTACTACAAGAAATACAATTAAAATAGAGCTAAGTAGCAATACATTGTGTCTGAAGGAACTTGAATGACCATTCCTGGAGAAATAGCGGGTCAGAACTGCCCCGCAAAGGTATTCGCGTGTCCGTATACAGTGAGAAGGTGATACAATAGCTCGATGTTTACGGATTGTGAGTATGTTCGTGAGGCATTCGCATATAATCATGATTCACATCAATCAGGTCATTCATCCTTTCGTCGATAGTCAGCGTCTGAATCATTTGGTCAACTCAAACAACTCACATATAATTCCAAGATCCTTGCGACCACATATCTTGTTGCTCCCAACGATGATCATGTTGCCCTTGCTGATAGTCAGCTTCACCAACGTCGGCGCTGGAATCGATTCCCCAACCACCGCCAGCCATCCTATCCGGCCCGCTCGGGCATGTCATGGACGCCAGTTGCTCAAAGAAATCTGCATCCGAGAAGGAAGGGTAGCCAGCAGGTAGACTTAAATCGTGTGACAGGTCGAAAGGCAGGTTCATTCCTGAATCGACGCCGATCGTGGCCGCAGTCATGTACGTCGGTGACATCTGCGGGGCCTCCTGGGAAGTAAACCAGTATCCGCTGCTTGTATTACTGGGATCCATCGCATCCGCGACCTGGCTGCCATGTGACGTGTAATGCAGTTGACCGTATGATGGTAGGCGCCCAAGTTCGTCACTGTACAGTGGCAACGAAAAGAACTGTTGATTAGGCTGCTCCTTGTCTACCGACGGCGATGACATGACTGACGGAAACGTTGTTGTTGAAGCAGTGGAGGACGATGATTTCATCACCCGCTTCGAACCAGCAGTACTTCGTTCACTGGCTTCGGTAGCCGCAGCTCCAGGACTGTTCCCATTTGATGCTTGGGTTGATCTCGGACTATCAGAGTCTCTGTCCCGTTTGTTTTGGCCTCCTTCCCTCGAATTTGGTAGAGGCAGGTCACCCACAGATGCTAGCTCGTAGAGAACATCCCTGTCAAAGTATAGCTTCAGCATTCCGAGTGTATGGAAACGAATAAATGATATTCACCATAGACGCCCGCAACCATGCCATCTGAATCACGGAGAACGATTAGTCACACTACAGAGATCACCATTAAGTCGATACGAACCTTTTCTCGCATACCCGGAGCACTTGCATGCACTTGTGCACATCCGCCATCTCTCTGTTAGGATCTGTCGACAGACCCGAACGTTTTGCTCCCCAAATGTTCAACAATAACACGACCCCGGCATTGAATACAGCCATCTACGATGCAAGGATATTAGTGAAAGCAGTAACACTTATGAATGCACATCTCACCCGATTCATGGACAGCAGGAAACCTTTTCTCCTTCGCTGAAGATCTACGATATGACTGCATGACCTTGCCGCGTTCGTGCAGATTGCCAGAGAAGGAAACGACAGCGGTGAAGGACGTTTCGGTGATGATATAAAGGGCCGGTGGATGACGATTTGCAGAACATAGTATTGCGTGTACAACACTGCGGACTGGTTGAAGAAGATTTCATCTTCACGGTTGGGATCCCATCTAACTGTTCGCAAAGGTCAACCGACAGGCTGTGTGCGACGAGTCTCGTGTGCTCACGGTGTTCTGGAACAGAGTCGACCCACTGATTCAACGCCGAATCAAGTTCGGAAACGACGCGCTGCTCCCACTGAGGACCAGTAAACCCAAGCATCATTTTCGATTTGTTTATACAGTACTGGGGAAGAGGTCAGGAGAATGATGAAGGAACCGATAAAGCTGGCGCTTACTATCGTTCGAAGGGCCATTGCCAACAACCGCATCAACTTGAGATACGATACGAAAGCAGTAACATAAGAGGGCTTTCCAGGGGGTTGTTTGAAGGCCATTTCAGGATTAGGATGCTCCCAATACTCGTCATCGCACTCCACAGGCATATCCAAGTCAAAACTAAAACGAGTCTATAAGTCGCATTGTCATTCAAAACAGACGAAACCATTACTCCTCGTCTTGAATTGCGCATGATCGTCCTAGACCTGCGCTGATAGCGCGATCCATGCATACTAAGACCCTATAAACACGTCTCAATAATGCACCAATGAATGTACGAGGGTTCTTACCAGAACGCTCTCTTCAATAACTCGCTTTCGACCGTGAGTTTGGGAGATACCTGCCTTCGGTGAGCCCCAATATCTTGAGCAAGTCTTATCCCTGTCCCGATTATTGTCCAACACACATGTGAAGTAGAGGAGCCCTGCAAGAATTGGCATGATAACTGGCGGTACCATGAGAATGGGATGTCATGTAGAAATAGAGAGGACTCACGCAGTAGAACTGCAAGTCATACAGCGATGGCGGAGACAGTAATGATGTCCGGAAAAGATGAACCTGGTCGAACCATTTCCATCCGCACGAGGACCAGGAGGTTGTTTCGTCGAGCAGCACGCGTGGGTCATCGGAGTATCTTGAACCATTGGCACAGACCAGAAGCAGAATGGCACCGAACATGTCATTCTTCAGATGAAGCTTCATCGTGATGTCTCGCTCGAAGGTCGGCCTATGGAGGAGCGGCATGAAGATATTGACGTTCTTGAAGTAGAGATCAACGAGGTTGTTCATTAGGTCATCGGCGGGAAAGACATATCGGTGTCGCGGAATTTGACACACAGCGTGTTCCCACTACGCTTAAATATCAGTAATAGATAGATGTTGAGGCATTTGAATTGACGCACAGTTTGACGTTGCCAAAATTCCGGTCGTCTGTGACTAGGAAGAAATGCCCCCCATTTGCCTTCCCGTCGTGTATACTCTTCCTTGAGATCGGTAGCCGCCCGGATCAGCATAATAACACTCGACTTCCCAAAGAATCGAGAATACTCTGGACCAATGCTAAGTCGCTTTATAGTATCAGACAACTCCAGTTGTTCGTCCTCTTCATCTTTGGCTTCAATGTCTTCTTTGGTCTCCACCGGTACAGAACCCCACTTGCGGATGCTATCAAGGGCCAGACCCGCATGAGGAATTGAGCTGGGACTGGGTGCTTTTGAGTTATTGTTCTCTGGGTTCAGTTCTAGGTCCTTTGGGAGGAGCTGCGCGACCACGTAAGAATCAGATTCAGCTCGTTATACTACAACGACAACCTTCACGCACCTGACGAGGGGTTCGCTGCGTCTGTTCCCTTTTGAGCGCCAGATTTTCAACATAGCTAATCAAGCCTTCAGGTTCGCCAAGAGTCAATAATTGGATAGATACCGGACGGACCTTATTGGAGGGCCTCGTTTCTGTAGACTGTGGGTCAGGAAGGAAGGGATTGAACATATCCTTACACACTCACTTTCGGAACTTTGGCGTATGTACAGTCACAGCTGGAGACAGTACATGGTGTACATGGGGTACTGGGCATTTGTACGCCATCACCTGGGATTTCAGCCAGTTGGTCGTTATCCTAGTTTCTGAGTCGAGTAGGCACCTACATCGAACTGGCCAGGGCTAAATGGTCAGCAATACAGTTTCAACAGGCCAAAAGGTCTTTATACGCACTTTTTTTCTTCCTGCAAGTATCGCAAGCTCTCGTTATTCGCTGTCGTTTTTGAGCAATGTCGTGTGTACCTTCTTCGTCGGACGACATGATGATAGAGAGGAGCGCCAGCGAATGTGATAGCTTCTTGAATATCTCCGCTACTCTTCAGTGTATCTGTTGGCGTGTTTAAGAGCGCTGGTCAACGTCACCTTTGCTGCTGCGCTGCCGTCGGATGCCCCATGGGCCGTCGGGTTCTGAAAAGTACCAAATGGGGGCCACATGTTCGACGGCGGTAAACGGAAGGTGTAGGAAATTTTTGTGAATGGCAGTCACAGCCCCGTGTGCTGCAATCAAATTGAAAGCTGAAGATGCGGTGCCAATTATAAGATCTGCGCAGGGCTAAGGGCTTATTAGCGCTGTGAATGTCGAATATCAATGAAACTGACATTGAAATTCTAGAGTTCAAGGTGCATGATCATGAAGGACTTTGGGCATGAAGCAATGAGAAATGAGGGTGAGAAATGCCGCGTTCAGGGTCGCGTCTCTTTACCTCCACCGTCATCATCGACCGTAATGGATGCCATGGGCAACGAGCATTAATCGTATGAACGCCCTGCATGGTTTCCAACAAATCTTTTCGTATATATCAAGCTACGCCTCCCGACATTCTCGGAATATCAGATCAAGAGTGACTCGTACCGAACTCGAGTCTTTCAAGCAGGAGTAGAAGAACGGAATCGCTTCTAGAAAACGAAAGGAAGCATAATTGTAGGAGATGATACGTTTTTTATCGGGGAAGTGGCACGAGGTGTGGACGTCAAAGGAACTGGGGTTGGTGAAAGCAATATTGTGAGCAGCATGCAGGTCCTTAGAGCTAATTCTGACACTTTCCATAGGGAACCTCTCGTTCTCTGATTCTCGTGCTCCCCTATTTCTGAATAGTACTTTCGGGGTTGCGATCCGAATCTTTCTTCGTTTCAATTCGTCGCCGAAAAATCAACGTCAATCGCAACACAGTAAAATAATATTCTCGACGGCAAGTAACCTCTTACCAAACGGAACGGTCGCTGGAACCGCTAGGCCGGAATGGTTGATGACACCCAATTTGAAGCCGAAAACCAGAACTCGGAAGATGCCCATTTCACTTCTCATCTTTGGACCTGCGTGCTTTCGTAAGTTGTCTTTCTTGGTTAACATCAGCCTTTCTTACTCACAGTTATTTAGCCATTTTTTATATCTGGCTCGAAGTCCAGGTCACCAAAAATGAGCAGAAATTCAAGGAGGTAAAGTCTAGCTCACGCTCAGAGCGACATAATCTAACCAAAGTCACACTTCATAGGACACACGATTCCCGATCCTATGTGTCGCTCTTGACCACCAAAACCATACAGCTCATCTGGTATAAGGAACTTGACGGGAAAAGTATTGATTGCTGTCGTCGAGTGGCCAGTATGCATTACAATGAACATTGTATGTAAGTATCCATGCCTGGTTCCCTTGTTTCAACACCTAATGTTTGTTTGTGTCCAGATTATCCGTGCATTTGTCTCAAATTCCTTGCTTCGCAGGTGGTCCATTTTCTCGCCCTCTGAGGCGGCCAATTACCCTATATTCTCAGTATTCGAACCAGTTTTAAGAACGCGGGCATAGGTGTAATACGGTAGTTTGCGGGATTCATTTGTGATTAGCGGGACTCTTATCAGTATTGTAGGCAGTTTACTCTTCTTTCTAGATCGTCCTAGGTGCTAATGCATTTCGCTTTTTAGCTGATCGAGATAAGGTGCATCCTATAGCTGAAAAGTTGTCAGAAGGCCCGAGTCTTGGGGTGTGACCTATAGTTACGGTCTCTGTCTGCTTTGTGTACTTTGAATGTTGCATTATCAATGTTCACTCGACTTGAAAGTATAACAACGATGTATCTTTGTTGACAAAAATGTGAAGTACGATGCTATATAACATATTGCACATCCAAACCATTATCGCGAAGGACATCCATACGCTGACGAACTAACCTCATCTCCGACTCGTATTGCCCCAAAAAGGTCACCCGAAGAAACACCAATCTTTGCCTATTTCCACCAGGCGTTACACGACAGCGTGATTCGACCATGTTCAATATATTTTGGATCTGACCTTTCTTCATCTGCAAATTGAAATGTAGGCCGAGGTTCAACAGGTTGGGTAGAAGAACGCTGTCGGTCGACTCCGGCCTAACAGTCATCCGACGCAGGAAACTGTCCATGATCCCTGTTTCCCGCGCCCTTTCGAGCGTGAAGTGTGTGATTGTCGGTAACATGGCCAATGTATCCATGACGTACGGGAGAGGAACGTTAGATAGGTGAAGGTGTGTGAGAGGGGGTCGAGAACGCGATATAAGCCGATGAAGTTGTGGAGGACCATGGTACCAGTTACACCTCACCCAAAGCTTGGTAAGTGACGGAAGAGACAGGTGCTCAAAGACGTCATGGTTGCCATCTTGCAGCTCCGCGTGGAGACTTTTGATCTGTGAGGTTACGTGCAAATTCGACTCCTGGTGAACCAAATACATGTAGCCCTTGAGCGTTACGTCGGATAGGCTAGGAGAGTGCAGGAGAATATGTAAAAGACCCTCTATGCGGTAATCCTCCATCGTGAGCTCGGTCAAGGCATCCAGGTTTATTAGTTTGAGGAAATTGCGCCCCACCCCACGGAGGCGCAGGTGAGAGAGTCGTGGTGCTGAACATGTTGAAGTTATAGCGTCGTATGGCCCCCCTTCGTCCTGCTGGAAGCACATGTCCAGTCTCTCCAGAACGGGAAACTCCATAACATGATCTGCGAATCGCTCCCCATCGTAAGGACGCAACACGAAATTTGCGACTTTCCATCGGCAACTGTTCGCCAGCAACTCATTCAACACTTTTGCATGGAGGTCTTTGTACTCAAATTCTAATTCATCCTTAGAATCGTACAAATCTTCGGGCGTTGTGAGAGTGACATTGAGTGGCCTGGATTGGGATTTTTCCAAGCAGAATTTCGTGAACTCGAGAAGCCTATTCGCGGATACCTCGTCGTCCTCTATGTAAACTTTGGCGTCGATAATACACCACAGGCCTGGTTCAGAGTGAATGAGTGCTCTCCAACGACCGCAGACGTGGCTTAAGGTCAGAGGCACTCGACAGGTCGACCGACCTTCATTGCCCTCGTCTCGCGCCATGAAGAAGATGCGAAGCAAGAGCTCTGATGGAAGCCTGCGGATTGTTGCTTTGACCATTCCATTGAGCCTATAGGCAATCTCCAAGAGACACTCGCGCCTCTCCTCTATCTGACGAACGACATCCCGCAGCCTCTCCAGCTCACTGTTCCACCGATCAATTTCCACGAGCGTTTCTTGAAAGGAACCTCTGAGATATGGTAGCTCGTGGTCAAGAGGGATATGATTCGCGGCATGTTCCTTCAGGTAACTTGCAGCTTTTCGAATATGAGGAGCTGTTGAACAAGAGTGTTGACATTGAACGCAAAGTTGCACCGGCGGTGCCTCGAACAAAGTCTTGGGCATTATAATCAATGATTGTCGTAGTTCAAGTATGGAGTATGTTTACTCACCTTTATAAATGGATCTGTTTCAAGGGACATATAGGAAAACCAATGTCGGAGAGCAGGTAACTAGCAAGTAATGATGTGGTTGTGTATGACGCGCGCCTATCGACCGGCCCTAAAGAGTCTTAAAAAGGAAGTATCCCTCCTGCGTTTCTCACTTGAGTGTCTGCACCGACACATCGACGGTCATGTAATTGCCATAACTTACCCCACGAACAACAGCCCTCAAGGGTAAAATCCGTGAGTAACACACTCTTCAGAACAAAGATTCAGAAGATCCTTAATTCGATGTCAAATTCCATCTGGGAGCGTTATGCAGATTCAGGTCTCCGAGCTCGACATAGTCACGATAGTAGATCTTGACCCTCGTTCAGGCTGATACGCAGCTTCAACTTGTACGTTGCCCATTCGAAGATACCCGGAGCCAATTTATCTGTATTCCAATTCCCTCATTGTGAGCTACCGTATCCCTCACTGCCTCTAATCGTGCAGTTGATTTCTCTTCGGCATATACAGAAATGACGACTCTATTCACTTTTCATCTTTGGACCTACGTGTTTTCGTAAGTCGCCTTTCTTGATTGACACCAGCCTTTCTTACTCACATTTATCTCTAGGCATCTTTCATACTGGCTCGAAGTCCGGGTCACCGAAAATGAGCAGACAGTCAAGGAGGTAAAGTCTAGCTCACGCTTAGAATGACATAATCTAATCAAAGTCACACTTCAGGATACACGACTCCCGATCCAAGTATGTGTTGCTTTTGACCACCGAAACCATACAGCTCATCTGGTATAAGGAACTTGGCGGGAAAAGTATCGATTGCTATCATCGACTCGTGGCCAGTACGCATTACAATGAAGATTGATGTAAGTATCTGCGCCTGTTTCCTTGTTTCAAAGCCTAACGTTGTAATGCCTAACGTCGTTTGCATCCAGATTATCCGTGCATTTGTCTCGAATTCCTTGCTTCGCAGGTGGTCCATCTTCTCGCTTCCTGAGGTGACCAACCACCTTATATTCTAAGTATCGGAGGCTTCTTTGAACCAGTTTAAGAGCGCAGGGCATAGGTATGACATGGTAGTTTGTGGGATTAATTTGTGAATAGCGGGATTCTTATCAGTATTGTAAGCCGTTTGCTTTTCTTTCTAGAACGTCCTAGGTGCTAACGCAATTTGCTTTTTAGCTGATTGAGACAAGGTGCATTTTATAGCTGAAAAGTTGTCAGAAGGCCCGAGTCTTGGGGTATGATCTATAGTGACGGTCTCTGTCTACTTCGTGTACTTTGAAGATCGTTGCATTATTAACGTTCACTCGACTTGATAGTATAACAATGATGTATCTTTGTTGACAAAAATGTGAAGTACGATGCTATACAATACATGGGTAGTGTGAGCCTCAAGAACGAAACTCGACTTGCACATCCAAACCATTATCTCGAAGGACGTCGATACGCTGCTGAATCAGCCTCTTCTCCGACTTGCGTATATGCCAAAGGTTCATCTGAAGAAACACCAATCTTTGCCTATTTTCATCGGGCGTTACATGACAGCGTGATTCGACCATGTTCAATATATTTTGGATTTGACCTTTCCTCATCTCCAAATTGAAATGTAGGCCGAGGTTCAACAGGTTGGGTAGAAGAATGCTGTCGGTCGACTCCGGCCTAACAGTCATCCGACGCAGGAAACTGTCCATGATCCCTGTTTCCCGCGCCCTTTCGAGCGTGAAGTGTGTGATTGTCGGTAATAGGGCCAATGTATCCATGACGTACGGGAGAGGAACGTTAGATAGGTGAAGGTGTGTGAGAGGGGGTCGAGAACGCGATATAAGCTGATGAAGTTGTGGAGGATTATGGTAGCAAGAAAACCCCACCCAAAGCATGGTAAGTGACGGAAGAGACAGCTGCCGAAAGATATCATGGCTGCCATCTTGCAGCTCCGCGTGGAGACTTTTGATCTGTGAGGTTACGTGCAAATTCGACTCCTGGCGAACCAAATACATGTAGTCCTTGAGCGTTACGTCAGAGAGGTTAGGAGAGTGCAGGAGAATATGTAAAAGACTCTCTATATGGTAATACTCCATCGTGAGCTCGGTCAATGCATTTAAGTTTATTAGTTTGAGGAAATTGCGTCCCACTCCATGAAGGTGCAGGTGAGAGAGTCGCGGTGCTGAACATGCTAAAGTTATAGCATCATATGGTTCTTCGCCCAGCTGGAAACACATGTCCAGTCTCTCCAGAATGGGAAACTCCATAACATGATCTGCGAATCGCTCCCCATCGTAAGGACGCAACACGAAATTTGCGACTTTCCATCGGCAACTGTTCGCCAGCAACTCGTCCGACACTTTTTTGTACTCAAATTCTAACTCGTCGTCAAAATTGTACAAATCTTCGGGGGCTGTGAGAGTGACATTGAGTGGCCTAGATTGAGATTTTTCCAGGCAGAATTCCGTGAACTCGAGAAGCCTATTCGCGGATACCTCGTCGTCCTCCATGTAAACTTTGGCGTCGATAATACACCACAGGCCTGGTTCAGAGTGGATGAGTGCTCTCCAACGACCGCAGACGTGGCTTAAGGTCAGAGGCACTCGACAGGTTGACCAACCTTCATTGCCCTCATCTCGCGCCATGAAGAAGATGCGAAGCAAGAGCTCTGATGGAAGCCTGCGGATTGTTGTTTTGACCATTCCACCGAGCCTATAGGCAATCTCTAAGAGACACTCGCGCCTCTCTTCCATCTGACGAACAACATCCCGCAGCCTCTCCAGCTCACTGTTCCACCGATCGATTTCCACGAGCGTTTCTTGAAAGGAACCTCTGAGATATGGAAGCTCGTGGTCAAGAGGATTATGATTCGCGGCATGTTCCTTCAGGTAATTTGCAGCTTTTCGTATATGAGGACTTGGTGGGTAGGAGTGTTGACATTGAACGCAAAGTTGGACTGGAGGCGTCTCGAGCAAAGTCTTGGGCATTATAATTAATGATCGTAGTTTGAATATGGAGTATGTTTACTCACCTTTAAAAACGGATTTGTTTCAAGAGACATATAGAAAAATCAATATCGGAGAGCAGTAGAGAATAGGCAAGTGATGATGTAGTTGCGGTTGTGACGCGCACCTATCGACCGGCCCTAAACAGCCTTATTAAAAAATGAAGTATTACTCCTGCATTTTTCACTTGAGCGTCTGCACCGACACATCGACAGCATTCTACAGCCATGTGATCATCATAACTTACCCACTTACCCACGAGCAACAGCACTTAAGGATAAACTCTCCCTGTGCCCATGTTCAACATCGACGAGGCCGAGACGGGAATCGAGACTCCAGCAGAGCTCCAAGCAGTATTGGCGCTACAGAATGCCAAGGAGGTTCTTTTGTCCCTAGATGAGAGTTACCTACCCCCCATTGTGGAGCTGCTTCAGTCGGTGAGTGATGGCCTTGTTTTCTGCCTGAATGTTAACCATTGGGCGACTAGGAAGCAAATCTGGCTTTGACTCTCGGAGATTCCAATTATCGAAAACTCTGTTTGAAATGCCTTCGTGCAATAGTCAAGAAACGTCACATCTTACCACCTTCATTGTTCCTCGACGAAATCATTCAAGTGGGGACTCATGCGTTACGCGGAGGCGGATTCTCTGCGCGTAAAGTCCATCAGCAATCATATAAAATTCCACAATAAGTTTGGCTGCTCAGGATATCTGGAAGGGGTCTTTTCGGAAGCAGACAGTCTGTTTGAAGGTTATGCGGATCCATCTTGAGGCAAATGAGCGGAAGAGGCAAAAGATCACGAAGGTGCGATTTGGTATCTCTGCCGCATCTTATTCTGTAAGTTGATCCTTGATCAGGCTTTCTGTGAAGAAGCGATTGTATGGAAACAACTCGACCACCCTAACATAGTCCCACTCTTGGGTGTCAACACCAAACTGTTTTCTCCGGCACTCTGTCTGGTATCACCGTGGATGTCAAACGGTGATATAGTCTCCTACCTAGAGGATAACCCTGAACATGACCGCTTGAGATCGGTATGTACAATGAGAATCTCTTACTGACTGACTAACTCGATGACGGGCAGGTGTATGAAATCGCTTCCGGCCTAGCATACCTTCATTCGCTTGAACCAATGGTTCTACATGGTGATATCAAAGGCGTGCGTGCAAACCATCCATACTTCCTGTTTTCATGTTTTACATTTCGTTTCAGGCCAACATTCTTGTGGATAGTCGTCACAGTTGCCGTTTAGCAGACTTCGGTTTGTCTGCGATTATAGAGACTCAACGTATTGATAGTACTACGAGTGGTACGACGAAGGGTACCTTTCGATGGATGGCGCCAGAATTGTATACTTCAGAAGTCGGTGTCACGACGAATAATGGAGCTCGAGACATTTATGCGTACGCCTGTACGATTCTCCAGGTACGTGCTCCAATACTTGCCTGTCTGCTCAAATTCCAAATGTGCTCATAGATAATGACCGGACAACCGCCCTTCCCCAAGCTCACGGAGGCTGCGGTAATGTTCCAAGTTATGAGCGGAAAACGACCTTCAAGGCCTGCCGACGGATGGTGTCCAGACCATATATGGGAGCTGGTTGAGCGATGCTGGTCGCAAGATCCAGGCCAGCGGCCTCTTGCTGCTCAGATCGTAGAATATCTTGGACAGCTGGTGACAAGCAGTGCGGAAGATGATGTCGACCTCGAGATTTCGTCATCTAATCGACATGGCACGTTTTTGTATTCACTACCGACTTGGCGTTCTGCACGTATTCCATTTGGTCTCCCTACAGTGTATCACATTGGGGAAGGAGGCGAGTTATTGTCTCCCAAACTTCGACGCCCTAGTGGCGATATATCACAAAGTGCCACGACGACGACACAATACGAACAAAGCGGTGTCGGGGATGAACATACATCATCGTCTCCCCGATCTCAAGGATCCATTGGTCATTCTAGTGTCGATGTGTCGAGTGATATCAAAGCAGTACCATCACGCGAACACGTACTATCGGTTCGGGCCCTCGATCCGCCGGAAGAGGTTCGAGGCCAGCTGTTCACGAAGAAACCCAAACACCTTTGGTGGGGACCGGCACAGGCTGGGCAAGGACTACTGAGTCAACTAATGAATCCAGATCCGGAAATGTTTCCCAATTCTCATCCGTACAGGGTACAGGCGCTACGCAAGCGCACGGATAACCGCCCCTCACGTGTGCAGTTATCCCAAATGGCGATTTGAGCCGTAATGATGCCTGCTCGTATCAATGTCTTTGTAGAATACCGGAATGTTATATGTACTAATAGATAGCAATGATATCACATTTACCATGACTACGTCTCCTGGAGTCTTAACATGATCTTTTCAGTGACATGGATGTGTATGGTGTTAGTATCATCATTTCATTTCAGGCGTACTTATACTTCCTTTCTACATCTTTCAGTTCTCGACGTCGTGCAAGTTTTTGAATGCCTGATGTTGGTATTATGGCCCAAATCAAGTCGCAGCGTCAATGAATTATTTCTATAGTTTAACCAATGCCTTGGCTCAATCTCATCCATCACGTTCCCCTTGCCCTTCTCATCGGTCATCACAGCGTGCCTTTAGCGACGCATGCTCTCTTTCAACTCTCTCCCTCGCATGTAACACCCGCTTCTTACCCTCCAACGTAGATCTTGATCTCATTCACCATTGGCATATCTTTGTACGTTTGCTGAATGCTGCGTCTGCATGTGCATCGGGTGCTGAAGCCGGTGCTAGTACAAGTGTCGGAGAATTCACAGATGTAACGAACCCTGTAAAGGCTCACAAACTTGGTCGACAGTAGCAGAAAGAATCTAACCGTTACCTTTCAGCGAAGCGGAAGACCGAACTCGTGCGGGCTGGCAGGCCGCCTTGTCCCAGAATGTTGTTGCTTTGATTTTCTAACGGATCAGATATTATATGCAAACATAGGTAGTCTGAACTTCTCAACAGAACCAGACTTTTACATCCAAACCATTGTCTCGAAGGACATCAAGACGCTGCTGAGTCAACTCCTTCTCAGACTCGCATACCCCACGGAAGGATATCCTAAAAAACGCCAATCTTTGCCCAAGTTCATCGGGCGTTACACAATAATGTGATTCGACCATGCACAATACATTTTGGATTCGACCCTTTATCTCCATTCTCAAACCTACGAGGGTGAGGTACACCAGGTTGGGAAGAAGAATGTTGTCGGTCGACTCGGGTCCAACTGTCATCCGACGCAGGAAACTGTCCACATCCTCTATATTCCACGGCTTGAATCCGTCAATGAGCTTGAGATGTGTGATCGTCGGCAACAAGGCCAATGTATCCATGACGTCCTGCGCCAGATAGGTGAAGATGCGTGAGAGGGGGCCGAGAACGCGACATGAACTGATGAAGTCGTGGTGGAGGATCCTGGTAACACCACACCCGAAGCATGGTAAGTGACGGAAGAGACAGCTGCTCAAAGATGTCGTGACCGCCAGATTGCAACTCTGCGTGGAGACATCTGATCTGTGAGGTTACGTGGAAATTCGACTCCTGGTAAGGCGAACAGTTGTAGCCTTTGAGTGTTACGTAGGATAGGTTAGGAGAGTACTGTAGAATGTGAAAAAAACCGTCTATGTGGTAATTTTCCATCGTGAGCTCGGACAATGCGTCAAGGTTAATTGGTTTGAAGTATTTGCGTTCCACTCCACGAAGGTACATGTCAGAGAGTCGCGGTGCTGAAGGTGTGAGAATTATAGCATCGCATGGCCCCCACTCATCCCGCCGGCAGCACATATCCAATCTCTCCAGCATGGGAAAGTCTATATTATGATCTGCGAATCGCTCCTCATCGTGGGGATGCAACAAGAAGCTTGCGAACTTCCATCGACAACTATTCACCAACAACTGGTCCAACGCTTCCGCATAGTCTTCTTTGTACTCATCAGAACGATCCAGATCATCAGGCATCATGAGAGTGACATTGATTGGCTTGGGTCTGGATCTTTCCAAGCAGAATTTCGTGAACTCTCGGAGCCTGTTCGCGGATACCTGGTCGTCCACTACGTGAAAATTGGCTTCGATAATACACCATAGGCCTGGTTCAGAATGGACGAGTGCCCTCCAATGACTGCAGACATGGCTTAGGGTCAGAGGCACTCGACAGGGTGACCGGTCTTCATTGCCCTCGTCCCGAGCCATGAAGAAGATGCGAAACAAAAGCTGCGGTGAAAGTCTACAGATCATTGTCTTGACCATTCCACCGAGCCTGAATGCAATCTCCGCGAGTGACTCGCGCTGTTCCTCCATCTGACGGACAACCTCCCGCAACCTTTCAAATTCACTGTCTCGCTGGTCGATTTCCACGAGCGTTTCCTGCATGGCTTCACTGAGATATGGCAGTTTGTGATCAAGGGGAGCATGGTTTGCTGGATGTTCCTGCAGGTAATCTCGTGCTTTTCTAATGATAGTAGGTGCCAAAGGGTAGGTGTATTGACATTGATAGAGCTGAACTGAAGGTGTCTCGAGTAAAGGCTTCGGGCTATGATGTCAGTTTATTCCTGACTATGGTTTATTAAACTCTTTCTCTCACCTGTAAGAGCGAGCTCTTTGGGGAAGACATAAAGAGGTCAATATCGAAGAGCGGGTGAAAGAGCGAAGTGGACACGCGTGAGACATTAGCGATTGATTGACTGGCCCTAAATGCTCCACACAAAGTAGACACAGATCGCCCAGAACACTCGATATACAGCGGGAATTCAACGGTAAAACGAACGATACAATAAAAACGCAGGTAGTGGCGTATCTGGTCATAAAATCATCCAAACATTTCTCGTTTATCAATTTCAAACTGACACCTATTCAGGCGCCAAGTACTATACTCCCTTAAACCAACCTCTCAGCCCAACCTCATCCATAACCTTCCCCTCACCCTTCTCCCCACTCATGACAACGTGCCTAAAAACCGCATACTCGTCTTCCACTTTCTTCCTCGTATGATTAACCAACACACCTGCTTCTTGCTCTCCAACATACGCACTAATTTTTTTCACCGTATCTTCATACATTTTCTTGAAAGCCGCGTCTGCATCGGGTATCGAAGCCGATGCCGATCCAGGTGTTGGTGAATTGACAGAGGTAATGAACACCTGTAAAGGTACACAAACCTCGTTAACAGCAGCAGAGATAACGTTCTCGCATACTTGGCGCAAGGATTGGTGTATCATCTGTCCAAAGCAAGCGCGTGTCAGTATCGATTAGCGTTTTCATGAACTTGTATCGCGTACTCACCCGCTTTGCACCATCAACACTCCTAACGCCCCTTCCAGACCCATCATCTACCACTCCAAACGACACAAGCATGGTAACATCCACTCCAAGAAGCGAAGTCAGTGCACCGCCTGCACCACTGGTACCCCAAACCAATCCCGACCTCTCCCTCGACATCGACGTGGAAGCAGGTGCCGCCTCAGGTTCAGATAACCCAAAGCGATCTGGAACCTCTCTCAACACTAATAGCTGGCGCACGAGGAAGAGGTATCCTTCCAATTTGCTTTTACTCTCTACTACGAGCGTATCTGAAGCAGGTTGCAGCGACGCATTACATAGCGAAATAGCTTCTTCTGCAATGTCTTGGAATATCACCGGCTGTGAGCATGCTTAGCTGCAACTTTGAGGAAAGAAACGCACACGTACGTTGACAAAATCTGCCAAATGCTCCAACATCCAGATACACTCTTTGGCCGTTGGATGCCCTTCTGCGGTCAAAGTCACCTTTTTCTTTCGATGGCGCATAATGCTTGATATCGCTTTGCACGTCAGCTTGGGCTTTTAAGAATAGCCTCGTCGGCGCATCTTGAAGGATAGGTTGCAGAAGGGCGGGACGTGTGTAGTTTTGATTCGGGGGAGTTCTGGGTCTCTTCGTCTTCCTCGTCATGTACTTCGACCATTAACACTTGTAAGGCTGTGCAAACTTCGCAGAGCGCAGTAAGCCTTGGTTCGTGGAGAATTCGAGGTCGGAGATTGTCATAGAGGTAGTCGCAAAGTGTTTCGAGGCATTGGCTAGAATGAGTTCGCGTTAGTAGCTATAGGAAAGAAAAGAGGAGCGACACACTAAAACTGGTCCTCACCGGCATCAAACAACTGCTTGAACAGCTCGTACTCGTCGTTACGTAGCTCTTTGAGGTAGGTACACCCTGCACGCGTCTACGTCTCTCAGTACAAGCATGCAATAACCAGGTTATGGCACATACCAGCTCGACGACATCCATATTCCCTGCACTACCCAACTCTACACCCGTTGTCAACTCCTTAACTTGCTCCTTTTCACCACAGGTCCCACCAACACCTTCCTCATCAACAGATACGCGGTATGACATTCAGCCAGCAAAAAGCGTATCGGAGCAATTTGTCGTCTTGAGCTCCAGCTCATGCAAGAGAGGCGGCAGTGATGACCCATGACCCTATCTAGATGTTGGATTGAATAGTGCCAGGGAAAGAAAACGTGTGTACAGCAGATGATGTGTTGTCGCTTGCGTTTTTTCACCTAACCCCAACTGCCTGATGATGTCTCCCGCCAACGCCCTCAACGAGCCCAGACAAATACATCTTGACGAGTGTCATTGCCCTCGTTAAGCACCAGTTGAATCGTAAAAGGCATAACTTGGCTTCCCAGAGATAGTTGATGCAAATGTCCACCCGTTTGACCGTGTATAAAAAGTCAGATTGAAGGACGAGTGTCGTGAGGGTGACCCGACTAGTCATTCAGTTAAGATACTCCAACCAGAAAGCCAGTTCCAGAGAACCCTATCTCGTTCCTCTAAAACATGTTCACAGCTCTCTTCTACGCCTCTCCAGCCTTCGAGCATTCCGTCGGCTTGGTTCTCAACTAGTTCGATTTGAGAAAGCAGGTGATCGTGCGTGTCGAGGTGATTTGTGAGCATGGATACGTGTTGCGTGAAAATGGGCATCTTGGCTGTGCAAAACGTTTCGTTCGACGAGGGTGTACCAGTCGTAGAATTGTTGAGGAGTTGAGATGGGGTGCTTAGGTAGCAAACCCGCCTGCTGCTACTGGCGTAAACCTAACCTTGGAGTACCCTGGTCTAAATCCCGCGAGCTTTGGCATCAAAGGTCGGGGCGTAGAAATCCCTTTGCCGTCGGTGAATTGTAAGGGAAGAAGAGGTTGATTGCGCACGGACCAATGCAGCGTGGTCGGTTCTTTCCTTCTCTAAAGGTTGAGTATCACCCCATCGGTGTATGTTAATACAGGTAGTTGGTCTGTATGTTTGGAGATTTGGAGGGGGGGAACACTGAGCGACGATTGGATCCTCACAAGATCCTCACAGGTTCTGAATCCGATTGTGGTGGGAGCGTGTTTACATAGAAATGCAGGATATAGAGGAGAACAATGTGGGCTCGATGGATGTGCTTAGAGTCTTGAGGTGCAGCGATAACAGGGAGCTAGGGAGACAATAAGCCCTTACTCGCGTCGGCTGGCGCTCAGAGAAGATGTCAGCTCACCTCGCATACTCTCAATCTCCATTGTTCAGAGCTCTGCTTCTCTTCTTCTGTGATACCCAGTTTACAGACGTAGTTCCTCATCCATCGCAGCTTCCAATACCGCCTCCTATAATTCCCATTCGGAAGGAAGACGTGTAATAGGCAGGCTGGTTGGCATAAAACCGTTCCAAAGCTCAGTGTATTCGGGTTCAGATGACATTGCTGTTACAGTAAAAGAATTAATTAGTTGCGGTATATATCATAAAATTGAAACCGCTTTACCATGGACTTGGAATTATGACTCGAACACTCCAATCAGAGCTAGGAGGGAAAATCTTGGCCGAGCGTTGAGTCTGACAGTATGGGTAGACCTCCTGACAGTTACGGGATAAGTCTGGGCTGGTGCAATGAGGAGGATGTTCTTTGAAAAACTTCTGCTAAGTAATCCGTTATGTGACGCTAGCGAGAGTGAGCTTGAGGACTGAAGTTATGGTGAAAGTACCCAGTCGATGGGTGCGGTGAAACAAGGAGAACATTCTTTTCGAATTTCTCGTAGATTCCATTATGTGACCGTATAGAAGAGGGCTGAGCCTAGCGAGAGTGGGCCTGAGAAGTGACGTTGTGGTGGTACCGAAGAAAGCATCGAGTCGACGGGCGCCTATTGACCTTTCTCCGCAACTTGCACGATGTCGGAGTTCGTTATTTCATTGCCCTCCAAAACGATTTCCGCTATCTGCCGCGATTGAACTAGGTATAAAGTTGGGAGAAATGGAACTAGAGTTGTCAGGAGGGAGAAGGAGATAATGGGCCTTCTAGCACTATGTGAGTTCACCGGTTAACCTCGTAGTAATCACAACTCTGACGTATTGTTGAAGATCTTTTTCTCTTTTGTAATATGAACTCTTGCAAGGAACATTTTCGCACATCATATACATAGTGCTCCCGCTTATACCCTGAAAATTCCAAACATTCACTACCGTGCGTCGCTAGTAGCGGGCTGTCATACACACTCTCTCAGCCTCTAAAATCAACACTCCGACGTCGACAGCATTGATTCAAGGCACAGAGTGTCATTGGGATACAGCTCACCATCTCAGTAGAGGACCTACTGTGTCGCCCGTCTAATCTTTCAATACACGTTGGAACTTGCATTCCTGTGATATGAGTACTTTGAGGAGTGTTACTAAACTGAACCCGATCATTCAACAGTGATAGCGCCAGCGACCAATCTCTCAAGCCGTACCTCATACTCACATCCACCCGATGATTACCGCGACTCTTTCATCATTACGACCATCACTCTTCAAGCTCCGGGATCTGGCAACCGGGGATGGATCGGGATATGGAATATGGACACTGGAGAGCAGGAAATCAACTGGGATCTGGAAAGGGATTAAAAGGGTTGGTGTGAGTGCTAATCAAGGTCATGCTGGGAAAAGTATTCAATTCCAACAAATTGATAGATAGATACAAAGCGCGCAAATTTACTTTGTTGCGCTCTTGAAGAAATGAGCTGGCCAGTTGTTTAGATTCTCGTTGTTATCCCAAGACTATTCTGGACCATAGGTGATTCTGGAGGCCCAGTGTTCACCGGGTCGAAGGCAATGGCACATGAGTGCAGGAGATTGAACGAAATAGTGCGCCTTTTACTTTAACGCTCACCGTTAATTTTCGCCCACGAATGCAGGAAGGCAGTACATGGTGATTGACGCTGTCACCTTATCGCCTTTGCAAGCTGTTCATCCAATCTCATTCGTCGAACCTCGTGTCGACTGACATATAAGATGCTGTAGGTTTTCTTGCTCCCAACAATCCATTCTTGCCCTTTTATTATCACCATCTTGCTCTCATAACCGCTGCTGTAAACCATGTTCAACTGCTCATCGCGATTCTCTATCGAGGGCAAGAACAGCTTCAATCAGGCTCATGGACACCAAGTCAACAGCACGATCAAGGCAAGTATCGTCAATCTCAATGCTGGTCAGGCGGTGATGAAGCGTACCGAGTACGACCAGGTAAGTGCCCAAGCAGTTTTGAGTGTCTTTCGTTAGACTGACAGATTGTTTCCGCAGTTCCGAGAAGTGATACGTGGAGACATGATCAAGGTGAAGGAGTTAGGCTCTAGGGAGCTTTCGGAGTGGGATTGGGAATGGCAAAACGGAGAATTAGTCCGTCGATACAAGTCATCAGCTCAGAAAACAATCTACACTGTTGAAATAGTTGATCGGCAATCCAAGTTTACTGCTATGATCTACGAAGGCAAAGATGCACAAGATTTTTGGGAGAAGGATTTTCGACAGTTCTCGCGTACCCAGTAGGCTTTCATCTATCACTTGGGAGCTTTATATCTGACAGGTGGCCAGCGATCCGCAACTATTTGGCATTAACCAGTCGGTGATCCCAGCGCTGATCTTTCATCACGGTATGACTCAACTTGAGCTTTTTATCGACAGCATGTCCTGATGGTACTCATAGAACTAATCCCCTGTGCGCATTTTTACGCGGGATCCTTCTGGATGGATGTCTACATTCATCATCTGGCAGTCAGTCCAAATCTCTGCTCTCGTTCTCAATTTCTTGAGCTAATACCATTTGGCTCTTCCAGCGAAACATGGGATGCTGGAATTTTATGTTATGGATGAACACCACCAGTGGCATGCTTTTCAGAGGGCCTGATGGTCCTGGCACCCGATTTCCTTATTTTATTGCAAACGAGTTGATTGTTGTTCCGTCCACTATCGACATGTTAAAGGATGACGCTTCCTTCAGGTTCTTCAGCAATTTCGGGTCGCGCATGGATAATAGTGTATTGGAATGTGCATCGCTTATTCACGAACTCACCTTTTTTGACGATCTGTTTCCGCGAATGGCAGAAGACCACCGATCTAAGGATGCCGACCATTATGACTGGAGTTCAGCGATACCCTGCCATCTCCGCCGTCTTTGGCGGAACCCACCCGATCATCTCCCGATGGACGTCGTAGGTGGACTTCGGTTCGACACCGTCTACTCACCGTCATTGGAGGCTGTTGCGAGGAGGCCACGAGAAGCTGGTTCGTTATGGGAATGGTGCGAGATAGATGGATTAGTGGATGAAACAGGGCTGGATGGGGGTTTGACACGGTGAGTGATATTGTGGTTCCTATGTTTGATTTAGGCTCAGGGATCTGCAGCTTCAAGTTGGATCCGGTTCAAAGGGAGCATGTTCATCTTCGAGCTGAGTATAAGTGTTGGAGGTTCCGCGAGGAGCGGTCATCGCAGTCCTCATGGGTTTTTGATGCTCTTGATGTTACAGAGGGAAAGGAAAACTTTTGTACGTCCCTTCACTGTTTAATATATTACGCAGACTGATCTTTTCTTTCTCCCACAAGTTATTGTTTGCCCACCTGACCTGTTTTTACGATCCACTCAACGCCCCCGAACCTTCCCCACCCTCCATAATGCTGAACACCCCATTGAAGAAACATTGCCCACACCCATTTACCTCTTCCTTCATTCCCTCCCCACTACGATATCGGAATTTGTACCCTGGACGGAAGGAGCTCGTTACTTCTGGTCTTTTGATGAGACCGGTCAATCTCAGATGTCAGAGGAGGAGTGTGAGCGGTGGGGACTTCCAGTGCTCACATTCAACATAAGATACTTCGATCAATTTTGGCTGCGCTCATGGCTCACCCATGTCTACACTGACCTCCAAGACTGGCAGAAGGCTCGGGGCTTTGATCCCACCACCTCCGACTGGGCACAAAGTATGGGTTATCCAGAGTGGAAGATCGTTGGCACCGAGGATCGTTTTGTGCTTATTGAAGGTGTGTCATCCTTACAGTGTATCCTTCTCTTCCTCAGACTAAAAATGCCATTTTAGAAGCACTGGATGAAGACTTGGACTGGGAGGTTCTGGATTCATGACATACGATAAAATGAGATGGACTGTATTATTCTTAACTATTACATGTATACTCGCTGCAAGAAAGCCGGCGCAGGCTCAGGCTCAGATAACCCAAACCGATTCGGAACCTCTCTTGACACCAAAAGCTCGCAAAAACGAAACAAGTGTCCGTTCAGTTTGCTCTTCCTTTACACCGCGAGTGTCTCTGAAGTCGGTTGCAATGGTGCATAGTGAGATAGCTTCTTCCGCTATATTCTGAGTTGACGACGGCTGTGAATGCACAAGTTAGTTACCAGTTCAAAGGAAGAAACGTCCACTCACGTTGACGAAATCAGTCAACTACTCCAACACCCAGATATACTTCTCCATCGTTGTATACCCTTCCGTGTTCAAGTCAAAATCGCCCAATGGCATGTAATGCCTGATATCACTTTGTACGACTGCTCAAGCTTCGAAGAGCCTCGTTTGGACAATTTGGAGGATAGGTTGGAGAAGGGCCGATGTCCGTAGTTTTGACTTGGAGGAGTTTTGAGTATCTTCGTCTTCCTCGTCATATACTTCAACCGTTAACGCTTCTAAAACTGCGCAAACTTCGCAGAGCGCAATAAGCCTTGATTCGTGAAGAATTCGAGGTCAAAGGACGTCGTAAGGGTAGTCGCAAAGCGTTTCAAGGTACTGGCTAGAATGAATTCGCGTTAGTAGCGATAGGGAAAAAAAGAGAAGCAACGCACTAAAGCTGGTCGTCGCCGGTGACAAAGAACTGCTTGAATACTTGTCGTTGCATAGCTGTTTGAGGTAGGTACATCCTGCATGGGTGTAACATCGCTCAGTACGAGCACGCAATAACGAGGCTAAGACACTCACCAGCTCAACGACGTTCATATTCTCTGCACTACCCAACTCTACACCTCTCGTCAACTCCCTATCCTACCCCCTAACCACAGGCCCCACTAACGCCTTCCTCATCAACAGGTACGCGGTATGACATTCTGCCAGCAAAGCAGTAAGCGTATCGGGGTGAATTGTCGCCTCAAGCTCCAGCTCATGCAAGAGAGGCGGCAGTGAATAATCTATGACCCTGTCCAGACGTCGGATTGAACAGTGCCAACGAAACGAAACGTGTGTGCAGCAAATGATGTGTCGTCGCTTGCGCGTTTTTTCGCCTGACCCCAATCGCCTGATGACATCTCCTGCCAACGCCCTCAACAAGCCCACAAAATACATCTTGATGGATGTCATTGCCCTCGTTAAGCACCGGTTGAATCGTAAAAGGTACAACTCGTCCTTCACAAAGCCGTCTGTGAGCTTTGAGGTAGTCGATGCAAATGTCTACCCGTCCGGCCATGTATAAAAAGTCGGATTGAAGGACGAGCGTTTCGCCTGGGTGGTTGAGTATCCTAGCCGCATTTTCCAGTTCGTTGAAATATTCCAACCTCGACGCCAGTTCCTCTTCGAGATGGAGAATCCTATCCCTCTCCTCTAAACATGTTCACAGCTCTCTTTCAAACTCTTCCCACTTTCTTCAACGCTTCTGCAGCCTTCGAGCATTCCGTCGACTTGATTTTCGACTAGTTCGAGTTGAGAAAGCAGGTAATCGCACGTATCGAGGTGGGATGTGAGCATGGATACGTATGCGCGAAAATTGGGCATCTTGGCTATGTGAAACGCTTCGTTCGATGAGGGTGTATAGAATTGCTGGGGTGTTAAGATGGGGTGTCTAGGTAGTAAACCGGCCTGCTGCTGCTGGCGTAGACCCAATCTTGGAGTGCCTGGTCTCGATCCCATGAGTTTTGGCGTCGAAGGTCGAGAAGTTGAAAGTCCTTCGGTAGGCTCCCCTAGGCCGACTCAATCACTTGCAAGCTCGCTAGATAGAGTCCTTCGCTGTCGGAGAATCGGAGAGGTAAAGGCGGATGTTCAGTTGCCCATTTGATCCCGTTTACTCTGGATATCGTCGAGAGGTGCCTTGGATTCCCATTTTTCGAAGGGTAAGTCCGGTGCTGACAGCTTTTGTTTGGGAGGAGCACTGAGTGTGATGGGAGTGGCGGTTCGACGAGGTGGGGATTACTTGATTGTGCACGGACCAGCGTAGCCGGCATGTCTTCCGAATCCTTCATCTCTTCGGGCTAATGCAGCTGTTGCCAGACTGCTGTTTGCGACTTATTCTCGTGTGTTTAGGCATTGATTCCGAAACGATACTTTTATCTGCTGCATGTATTGTACGAGGAGTAACATATTCATTCTATCGACACTTGTTTGAATTGGTATGTACAGTTCAGGTTCGGTTCACAAGGAACGTGAAGCAAGTGGCACATCAGGAAAACGGTCGGCTCAGATTGGACTCCTTTTTAAGGAAAAAAACGCTTAATAAGAAAAGAAAGTCAGTTTTTACTTGCCAAGCGGCTCTTACTTATTCTTCACCTACGTCTCTCCTGAGAAAAGTTACTTTTACTTGGAATCAGATACTTTTACTTTTATCTACAGATATGGCCGGGGCTCACTATGCAGCCCTCTTGTCGCCGTCGCTACCTTGTCGCTACCTTGTTGCTGCAATCACTGCCCTCTGATCGTCGCCGCTACCCTCGCCGTTACTGCCACCCCTGTCACCTTCTCGTCGACGTCACTCTCCCGTGATTACCACTGTCCTATCTCTGCGCCGCCACCATTTGCTACCTTATCCAATCAACATAAGATGGCAGACCTACGCTGGGGACCTTTAGCATTTCTGAGTGCTGGACATTACAGCTTAAGGGAGAATAGACACACCTTATAAATTTGACTCAGCGTGAATCTTTTTGACATGAAAGGATGTGACTTCCGAGGTTTGTTGCAATGTTTCGTGAAGGGTGTAAGGTTCGGAATGCTTCAAATACGGCAGGTGAGTCTTCAAGAAATGATCAGGACATGTTGAGGACTGAAAATAGTGCGGAGACGTACCTAAGCCCCAATATCAACTGCCTAGCATCAACTGTATTAGAACGAAGTATTAGTCAGTAATGGAAGTAAGTACAATGGTTGGAGTTTACCAGTATACGTGCGGGAGAAAAGAGAATCGGCGAGGCCAAAGTTCGTCTGGATCATGGTGGTTCGGATTGAAGAGATCCGCTGTGAGAAATCAAAAACAGCGGGAATATATATCCGCCCGCGACCCCCAGTTCCGACAGGGTTCCGACT
Organism: Moniliophthora roreri; assembly: GCA_001466705.2. NCBI lineage: Eukaryota > Fungi > Basidiomycota > Agaricomycetes > Agaricales > Marasmiaceae > Moniliophthora > Moniliophthora roreri. The sequence goes on from LATX02000206.1 coordinate 263,885, forward strand.
CGCGGGTGAGAATGCGAACTTGACCATTTTCCTCCAATGCTAACCTCCGTCACACTAAGTTCCCAGTCCCTTCCCTGTTCGATCGTCCTCCTCTTCTCTTTGGGGACCGTGCTGATTTCAATGCCGCCGGAGACGTCACGGATTAGAGTCGTACAACGACTCAAAAAGAAGAGAAGAGTCTGTTGGCCCCACTTGCATTCATATGGGCTACGGATGGGGTGAAAAGACTGTAAAAAGACATCGAAAGTGCAGAGTTTTCAAGTGGTCTACTTCTATCTACTTCAAGTAATAATTTCTCATTCCCAATCCAAATCTAACGATATTCGTCAGTAAGATCCGATGTCAAGCGGCAAGCAGTGGAAAATCGGTAAAAATAGACGAATTCCGGCAAAAGGATCACCAATCTGGATGAACCGTTTTCCTGATGTGAAGCACAAAGGTATAAATGTATAAATGGGTGGTCCAAAACCTCTTAGAACAATTCGACTCGCACATCCAAACCATTAGCTCGAAGTGCATTTATACGCTTCTTAACCAACGCGGAGCGGTGTTTATAGCCCAGGCTCAGCCGAAGAGCCACTAATCTCTGTCTCAGTCCGTGTGCTACAAAACACCGGGATTCGAGCACAGCCATTAGAGCTCCGACATTACCTTGCTTCAGATCGTGAAAGCGTAAATCAAGGTGCGTCAGGTTGGGCAGAAGAACGTTATGGGTCGACTCGGGCCCAACAGTCATCCCACGCGAGAAGTTTGCCACAGACACCTCATTCCGCATCAGATATTTCTCTTCGAGCCTGAGGTGTGTTATCGTCGGTAACAGGGCCAATGCATTCATGCCTGCAACGTGCGAGAGCATGTTTACAGGCAGAACAAGGTGTGTGAGAGGCGGTCGAGAATGCGAAATGAACTCGGAAAATAGCATTTGATTAGCAGGGCACCGGACCTGAAGTATGGTGAGCGAGGGCAAGGTCAGATACCGAAAGAGGTCGAGTGCGCCAAGCTCAAGCGCTACTTCGAAGCTTTTCATGGATGAGATTACGGAGAGATTCCGTACCCGAGGGCAAAGACACAATTCACCCATGAGCTTTACACTGCATAGGTTACGAGCGTGCTGGAGGATGTGTACAAGGCTGGCTATATGGAAACTCTCCATTGTGAATTCGGTCAACGCATCCAAGTTTATTAGTCTGAAGCGTCCGTAGTCCACATTACGGAGGTTCATGCGAGAGAGCCGCGGTGCTGAGTATGTCCGGGTAGTTGCAGTGTTGCATGCTGAGTTCTGTCCGTCCTGTTGGAAGCACATATCCAATCTTTCCAGGATGGGAAAGTCCATATCATGCTCTATGAATCGCTCCTCATCATCAGGCTGCAACAGGAGGTTTGCGACTCTCCAGCGAGAAGTATTCGCCAACAACTCGTTCAACACATCTGCATGAAGTTTTGCTTTGCCGGATTGTGATCCACTGCCAGGATTGTTCGAATGTTCGGGCGTTGTGAGAGTGACATTGATTGGCAGGGATTTGGATTTTTCCAAGCAGAATTTCGTGAACTCGAGCAGCCTATCCGCAGATAATTGATCGTCCTCGTCACGGAAGCTGGCGTTAATGGTACACCACAGCCCTGGTTCAGAATGAACGAGTGCTCTCCAACGGCCGCAGACATGACTGAGGGTCAGAGGGAGTCGACAGGACGACCAGCCTTGATTGCCCTCGTCTTGAGCCATGAAGAAGATGTGAGATAAGAGCTCTGGTGGAAGTCTACGGATCGTTGTCTTGATCATTCCATCGAGCCTGAATTTAATCTCCATGAGACGTCTGCGTCGCTCATTCATCTGCCACACCCTCCAGAACTCCCCGTCTAACAGGTTGAGTTCTGCAAGTGTCGTTTGCAAAGCTTCTTTGAGAAATGGTACTTCGTAGTCGGGAGGAATATGGTTTGCTGGATGTTCCCGTAGGTAGGCTTCTGCGTTTCGAACAGTGACAAGAGGTGCCAATGGGTAGGAGTATCGACACTGATTTAGTTCAGCTGGGGACGCCTCGTGTAATGGCTTCGTTTATGGCGTCAGTATACTCCAAGACTGTAGTTTAAAGACCTTCTCTCACCTGTAAGAACGAGCTCTTGTGGGAAGACATCGGAGAGCGAATGAAAAAGGTGCCAATCACAGTCGACGCCCCAGCATTTATGGTCTTTTCTTGTGGCATCTACTCATACCACTCACTTTTGGACAAAGGTGGAGTTACTGGCATCCCGGCCCCAGAAGGCCACAAAAGGCCGCAAAAATGACCAAGCTCGACTGGAGGCGTCTCGAATAATGGCTTCATTTATGGCACACTTTGACTCACCTGTATCAGCGAACTTTTTTTTGATGAAGAGCAAAAAGAAGAAAAAAAAAACAGTGATGTAATGCTCGCTGCCACGCGCGCGAAACACCTATTGAGATTTGACCGACCCTAAAGAAGACCCATTTTACCGATGTCTTTTTCGAACGTATACAATATCTCTACGGCCATACTATCAAGTTACACTGATTTACGGCAAGCCCAGAAAACAGTCTCATGATAGATAGATGAAGCTGACTTGTACATCCAGACCATGCCCTCGAAGAACATCAACGCGCCGTGGCTTCGCTTTCATTCCATAAGGTCAGGCGAAGAACCGCCAAATTTTGTAGTCCAAGCATCGTTCCACCACAGCGTGATTCGACCATGTCCAACACGATCGGTGTTCGATCTTCAAACTGAGTTTCAAAGTGTAGACAAAGGTCTATCAGATTGGGTAGGAGAATATCGTCGGTGGAGTCGCGCCCAACAGTCATAACGACGCAGAAACCCTTTCACGGCTTCCATATCCCACGTCCCAAATCCAGCTTCAAGCCTGAGGTGTGTGATTGTCGGTAATATGGTCAATGTGCGGAAGTGCGAAGGTGGACAGGACAAGGTGTGTGATAGGGGGGTCGAGAACGAGAGATGAACTGGCAAAGATGGGGACGATGGCCATGAGTCGGCAGACCCGGAGGGTCCTCAACTTCAAGTGTAGAAATCGAAGGCAGGTAAAGCCTCCCCTCGAAGACGTCACCTCCAACAGATGATGGCTGTACTCGAAGACTTTTCACCTGTGATGTTGAGGAGAAGCTCCAAATGCTGGTGATGAGTTGAAGGTTCCCTATAAAAAGAAATCCATTCACAGCAATGTTCCGCAATGTCTTCTTTTGGTCGAACGTATACAACCTCTCTACGGCCCTCCTAGCAAGTACACTAATCTACGGCGAAGCCCAGAAAGCAATGTTATAATAAATAGGCAGTCTAATCCCTCAGATAGAGTTGACTTGTACATCCAGACCGTGCTCTCGAAGGACACCAATTCGTTTCCAAGCCGAATCCCCCGAGGCTTCGCTTTCCTTCCTAAAGATCAAGTAAAGAACCGCCAACTTTTGTAGTCCAAGCACCGCTCCACCACAGCGTGATTCGACCATAGCCAACACAAATGGCATTCGACCTTCAAACTGAGTTTCAATATGTAGACAAAGGAGCATCAGATTAGGTAGAAGAATGCTGTCGGTGGAGTCGCGCTCAACAGTCATGCGACGTAAAAACCTTTTCATGGTTTCTGTATCCCATGTCCCAAATCCAGCTTCAAGCCTGAGGTGCGTGATTGTCGGTAATAGCGCCAACGTACTCATGACTTCCTCTGGGGAGAGCGTAATGGTTGACAGCCGAAGGTGTGTGATAGCAGGTCGAGAACGTGAAATGAACTGGCAAAGTTGGGGAACGTCAAGATGTTCATTCCACTCACGGGGAGAGTCCATAACTTCAAGCATCGTGAGCGAAGGCAGGCATAGCTGTTCGAAAATGTCACCTCCATTAGAGAGTAGTTCTACTCGGAGGCTCTTCATCCGTGAAGTTACGGGAAGGTAGAACGACTGCCGATTCCTATCTATGAAGCCCGTAAGCTTTAGGTCGGATAGGTTAGGGGAGTGTTGGAGAATGTATAAAAGATCATCAATGTGATAATCCTCCATCGTCAGCTGAGTCAATCCATCCAAGTCCATTGGTCTGAGACATCCATACTCCATTCCGCCGAGATGCATCTGAGAGAGCCGGGGTGCTGAAATTATGGCTTCTTGACTCCGAAATTCTCGCGCCTCGTCCTGGAAACACATCTTCAGCTCCTCCAGAATGGGAAAGTCCATCTTATGGCTTGTGAAATGCATCGCATCCTGAGACCATAATAACAAGTCTGCGACTTTCCATCGACTACAACTCGCCAACAACACAACTAACACTTCCTTATGGAGGTGGCGTTTGTATGCAAGTTGTAATTCATCCTCAGGGCCGTACACATCTTCGGGTGTTGTGAGGGTGACATTTATTGGCTTGGGTTGAGATCTTTCCAAGCAAAATTTTGTGAATTCGAGAATCCTACAAGCGAATGACTCGACATCGTCCACGCGAAATTTGGCGTCGATAATACACCACAAGGCTGGTTGAGAATGTACGAGCGCTCTCCAACGACTACAGACGTGGCTCAACGTCAGAGGCACCCGACAGGTCGACCAGCCTTCATTGCCCTCGTCTCGCGCCATGAAGAAGATGCGAGTCAAGAGCTCTAATGGAAGTCTACGGATCGTTGTCTTGACCATCCCATCGAGCCTAAATGCAATCTCTACCAAACGCCTGCGTCGCTCCTCCATCCGACGAACAACCTCCCGCAACCTCCCGAGCTCACTGTCCGACCGGTCGAGTTCCGCAAGTGTCTCTTGTAAGGCTCCTCTGAGATATGGCAGTTCGTGGTCGAAAGGAATATGATTCGCCGAATGTTCTTCGAGGTAATCCCCTACTTTCTGAACGAGAACAGGTGCCGATGGGTAGGAATATTGACATGGATAAAGCTGGACCGGAGGCGTCTCGAGTAACGGCTTCATCTATGGCGTCAGTATATTCCATGACTATAGTTTGAACACACATACACACTCACCTGGAGGAGCGAACTTTTTGCTGAAGTCATCGAAGAGCAAGTCAAGAGTGGTGCGGAAGGTGGGAGGCAAGGTTCGATGCAGTGCTCGTCGTCACGCGTGTGAGATGTCGACTCCAAGCCGTGTGTCTAGATCGCGAGGACTGACTAATAGTAATATTAATTCTCGCAGCCGTCGATCAGACCTCCCATGACCTCCCATCTGGCAAGAAAATGAAGAAAAGTCCTTGACTCAGGAACCCTGACGGAAGATGCCGACAGTCAAACCTCGGAGGATTAAACTGGAAATTTGGTTTCCGCTTCTTAACACCACTACGACTCTGGGCTCAGGTTCCTCTGACGACTCAATCAACTTGCTTTGCCAGGAAGAGTAACTCGAAGTGCTTCTCTTCTATTTCTAAGAATGCTAATAACACCCCTGGATCTCGCCTTCAACTACTAGCAGCATCCACGCACTGCCATTAACCGTCACCGTCGTAAAACTTTTCAAACCAATATCCGCTGCGACTCTACCCCTCGTCAAGCCAGTCGATCCTTCCCTCACTGTGAAATCACCTGCGCAACCCATCTTGAAACTCGGTGACAGGCGCATGGGAGAGCGCGACTCCTGCGTCGAGGCTAGTGGACCTTGGTCTCCGGCGCGAGAGCAACTCCTTCGTAAAATGTTCAAAGGGCTCCCAAGTCTTGCCCCTTCGCAGCAGGCGGAGATTCTTGATCCACAGAATTATGTGGGTACATCTTGGCGTTGCAAGAAAATCGAGGAAGAATGAGAGTGGGAAGTTTTTTGCATGGCATGCAAGGAGTAGCACGATCAACCAGGAGAGTGCGGCGTACCATCACTTAGAGTCTTTGCAATCGTTTCTACGGAACGGTTCTCTATCGTATCACTCCAACCGACACTCCCCTGCTCCATGACATTGTGGACTTTGCTCCTGGTATTCTCTTAGAGTACATTGACGGTCCCACTCTCGATGAGCAGACTATCGGATATAATCTCACCGGAGCAGACACAGACGACATTTTTCGTGAAGCCCTCGATGCCATGCGTTGCATTCGAACTACCCCCATAATGACGTTGGGCTTCAAAACGTCATGGTCCGTGGATGGCCGGAGCTTCGGCCAGCTCAAGTTGTTATCGTCGACTCTGGTCTCGCAGAAAAGCGTCCTGAAGGCATAGTTGACCACGAATGGTTTTGGTTACAGTATGATGTGGAAGCCGTGCGTGTCATTCTATCAGAGTCTTGACATCCCAATCGTGTTCACTCACTATTCGACTTTTCAGCGTTTCTCGAGGCATGCGATAGAATCCCTGATGAGAAGGAACGAACTGACAGGCGACTTGGAATGATTCGGTATCTCAATTACAAGGTGGCAAGCTGCAGGCGCAGAGATTTACTCTATGAACCTATCCCCGGATTGGGGAAGGAACAGGACACTTAAAGTCATCAAGTGGCATGTGAAGGATGGTATCGTACGGAGGAGGAGGTAGGTATTTTAAGGACTAATATGTGCTGAAGTTCGATGTTCTCGTTCATATGATTCCTCTTTGTATTTGTGCATTTGTCCCCCGAAGTTGGAATTGGAGGTTGAATCTGTCCACACTCGAAGTCGGGGAAAAGATTGATGGTAAGGCGCCTGACTTCAAATGAAAAAGGAACGTCGATGATAATTTTAGTACGCGTACAATATCCCCAAGGTCCGAACAATGACTACACTAATATCTACAGCACAAAGCCCAGGAAATCAAGTTCCTGTTTTTTTTTTTTTGCATGTGCACCGGTACATGATGTATATCAATACTTTGTCGAATCAGTCTCTGCGGTCCGGAACGTCGAGACTGGAACGGTAGAGAGTGGTATAGGGTGCTCTGTGACACTGAACACGCGATCCCTCGAGGCGACGTTACGAATATGAAGTATTGCACGGCTTGTCAGGATAGAGTGTAATACGCGCTCAAAGCTGAGTATAATTATTGTTGTTAGCTGGAAAAAGGATAGCAAAGTTTTCAGGAGACGTACGACGAAAGGAGGTGAACCAGATCGGGCTATATTGCAGATACAAATACAGTCAGTCCTTGGCGCTGCAGGTAAACTGTTACTTGGACTTACTGGCAAAGTAACGATAACAATGACGTTGATCACGGAGACAACTGAACAATAAGAGCGCGATACGGTAAGTTTCGGCCGAGTGTAGAATGATATCGGAAATCGCACGCACGGAAAATGAACGCATAGTAAATGACACCTGTCCAACAAGAACCTCTGTCAGAACGGCTAAAGGGAATGAAGTGGGTTCGAGTGACATACCATCCCGATAAACGGCATTGAGGAGCTCGGAACTACCTCCCAACCGATCTGCCGAAGGGAAAAAAAAGGTGGGTAAGTAAGGGTGCCACTAATACGCTAGGCATCAAGGCGCACATGCTCTGATACCGGGGATGATGATCATAATAAGGGTACCTAAGACGATGAAACGTGAGCGCTCATAGCGGTGATAGCGATAGACCGCTTACCAGTATCGTAGATCATCATCAAGACCCAGCACATGTAAAGAATATGGCTTCCACCGGAGATGAAACAACCACGGAAGTGTGGTAATGGCGGTACTGCAACTGTTGAAACAATGAGCTGCGTTTCCCGAAAGAGATACGAAAAACTCACAAGTCATCGACTTGAGGAACTGATTCAACAACACGAAACAAGGAACCCAGCACCCGAGGAAGAAAATAGCAAGCCCGATAGCTATTGGTGTGCTTCTTCTCCATACCGCCCATAAACGAAGTGTAAGCACCACTGTTTGACAAATGGCATTCAGTATGGAATCAAAAGTGTAAATGAAGTGCTACTGACGCTCGGAGACGACGATACCACCAATGAAACACCAGCCGCTGATGCGATAGTTTATTGAGCAATATCTGGGGCTCAAACCAGTCGCAAACTGATCTGTTATGATTTCAGTTGATCATATCAGAGTCTAGATTCGGTCCACTTACGGTGAAGCACCATAACGGCAGTATCGAAAAACGGTATGTACCGCTGTATGATATACAACACATTCAATAGCGACCATTTTGAGCCCCATATATGTCGGAGTTCGAGGTTGACATTGAGGATGACATCGTACACGAGAAGGAATGTGCTGAGCACTGGGAACGAGTTTGTTCAGGGTCTGTAGACGTTCTGGAATGACGACATACCATCGACGTACTACGGAAGAAGGTCAGTTTCGAGAGGATTCTTGAAACTATCGCGACTCACCGAGACTATCCGTTGGTGATTGAGGGCGTTGAGAAGCTTGCGAGCGAGCTCCGCAGCTGCTGCAGGGTCCGGCATTGAGGGATAGGCACGCGTGGTGACAAAAAAAAGGTGTCTCCCTCTTTTATTGGAGACATGGCCATTAGCCCGACGCCACCTGGACATGGAATGACACTGATTGATCTTACCCTGAAATGTTCACTCAACTGCTTCCTGATGATCATTCGCTTTAATTGAACATGATTTTGATGCATCAAGAAAAACAGCACACCTTTTCCCGCCCGGTATTATACATCTAGGCCACCGAAACCCTCTATTTGAATATATATGGTACGACCAGCACCGGTCCACTGGTTATGGCGGCAAAAGCTCAGCTCAGGCTGGTCGATGGGTCTTGGTGGGATCCAGATCGAGTTTGTCGCTGATATATCAAACTAGGGAGTTGCTGTTGATATCGGAATGGTTACTCAGAGTGACATTTGCAATAGTGTATCGCGGATTAGGTCACGGAGCTGGTTAACAAATTAGCATCGATATATAATCATTATTCTAGGGTGTTTCCTGGCTTTTTTCTGCTATTAAACAGCTATGGAAGGTTTTTCAAGTATGCGTGAATCTGTCGAAGTCTTTCGGCTGTTGGTTTTTGGGAATCCTGCTGCTCGCTGGCCGTGGAGACGTTCCAAGATGAATAAGCTTGGGCAACTCGCGAGAAATACAAACCTAACACAGCCATATTGGCCGGATATTCCGTTCCCATGCTCTTTCCTGGCCCGGCTGACTCGAAGAAAAATGTATTTAAATACTCGTAGAAGTAACGAAGATCTACGCCCAATTAGCAGTTATTAGCAGTATGAACTTGACCTCCTCAAAGTCCCTGCTAATCAGCAGCTAGTAAGCGTTGCTAATTACCGTGTGCTAATCTCGGGTACCTAATCCGCGATACACTAATTTGCAAGGAGAAACGTACATCCAGAACCGGGAAGCACGATCATGTGGAACAAATGCTTTGCGAGGTACTTGAATTTGTGGGAGCTTGAGACCCTATCAGTATTCTGTGGCCAGCGCACTGCCAGTGCCCGCCGTCGATGGTTGAAGTCGATTGAAGTTGAAGTTCGTTGAAGTTGAAGTCCATTGAAGTCGAGCTTGGATTCGGCAGAAAACACGTGCTTGAAATACAAACTGACGCTGTGTTCAAAGCTTGGCACCGGGCTCTCTGGCGCCGATCCATCTACCCATATAAGACTACGTGACTCGGGCAACCTGTTCTCCTGTATTCTCACCTCCTCCTCGACCCCAATGGCACTTCCGCCAGGTCCCAAGTTCCTTGTCCAGTCCCTGGTTTCCCTCTCTACGCCGATAGTAATAACCTATGCGAGTCTGAAGGTTCTGCAGCATTTCAAGATCTTCGACTTTGCTTCGTGGGGAGGAGTCTTCCTGGTGGTCATTCTTCAGCCCGTGATAGTCTTATTCAAGCATGTTTTCGAATACTTCAAGCTTAGGAGACAAGCCGCAGAGAGAGGAGCGATTATTGTGCCAGCAGTGCAGCAGAGTTCGATATCAATTATCAAGGATGTGCTGAAGAGTTTTGAATCGGGATACGTCGGTGAGTGAAACCCGCATGTTTCATACAACTCTCTACTGATACAGCTCTGTAGGGGATGCCTTTCAACACTGGGAGGAGAAATACGGATCGACGTACACTATAAACATCTTCTCAGAGACAAGGGTGTGTACCGCAGCCCTGAGATGTGGCCTTGTTCTGATTGAATGGTTTTCAGATGATAACCTCAGAGCCCGTACACATGAAGGTATTTACGACGTACCACAAACAAAACAGCCTTATAACCGTCATTTAAAAGGCTCTCCTCGCTACACAGTTCAACGAGTTTGAGAAAGGTTCGTCTTCTAGCAAAGAGACGCGTGTCATCGGTGCTGAGGAACGATCGTATTCCAGGCCCACTTCTCTTCTCCCAATGGAAGTCTCTTCTTGGTACCGGTGTGTTCAATTCGGATGGTAATGAATCGCATCTTCCTTCACTGAATGTTACTAAGTTGGATACGGGTTTCTTCCAGGTGAAATGTGGAAGTGAGTCGTCTTTACCTTGTTCCCAACAATCTGCTGAATCGAACGTTGCAGGTTTCATCGCAACATGACAAGACCTTTCTTCAACAAGGACCGTATTCGGGATTTTGAGATTTTCGATAGTCATGCAATCGATACCATTGGCCAGATGAAGAAACGGTTAGCTGAAGGACACCCCATCGAGTTCCAGGTGCGTTTCCTCGATACCTCCTGTCTTTCTCATTTCATCTCAATCAAGTGCTATACAGGACGCCGTAGCTCGCTTCACTCTCGATTCCGCTACCGAATTCCTGTTCGGAAAGAACGTTCGCTCCTTGGATGCGGGATTACCTTACCCCAAATCATCTGGAATTGCCAACTCGGCATCGTTTACCAACCACCCATCCACCGTCTTTGTCAATGCATTCATGAAGGGTCAAGAGCTCACAACTCGGCGAAACCGCACTGGTACGACCTGGCCACTAACCGAGTTTTGGGGCGATAAGGTGGCCGAGCAACGACAGATTGTTGATGGTTTCGTGAAGCCGATTTTGGCAGATGTGCTCGCGAAGAAGGCGAGTGGCGAGAAGAAGGCTTCCGAAGAGGAAGATTTCTTCCTCGGACATTTGGTCAACTACACAGAAGGTCGGTACAATATCCTCACTCTCTATAGCTATCATTCACGTACCGAAACTCGACATAGATGAACAAGTGCTCCTAGATGAGCTGGTCAACATTTTGGTGGCATCTAGAGATACAGTCAGTATCATTCGTCGCCATTCTCATGCGAGGTGCTCATTCTATCTAGACCGCCGCTCTTTTGACATTCGGAATATATGTGCTTACTCAGAGACCTGATATCGCTCAACGGCTACGTGACGAAGTGATGAAGCATGTTGGTCCAACAAGCGCACCATCCTACGATGATATCAAGGAGATGAAATTCTTGAGAGCCTTCTTGAATGGTATGAGCCTTTACGAGCTGCTTGAAGCTGTGTCTAACAAAGTTTCTCAGAGACGCTGAGGTTATACCCACCTGTGTATGTTACAAGATTATAGTTGTTGCTGATCTTGCGGCTCACGATTCTTACTTGCGTAGACCCTTTGATGCGCGGTAAGCTTGGTCTTCACTTCCTGTATAGTGTTGTTGCTGATCTCGCCTTAGAACATCAGCCGGTCCCACAACGATTCCCAATCCTCACGACAGCACACGGCCGCTCTTTGTCCCCGCAAACACCAAGTAGGCATCTCTACAAGTTCTTGCTGTACTGATGACTTATTCTGACCATCATTTCCAAGGGTTCTATATAGCGTCTTCTTGATTCATCGACGTAAAGATCTGTGGGGACCGGATGGTATGCTTTGATATCTCCCAGCGGTTGATGCGTGATGACCGATATTCATAACAGCCGATGAATTCGACCCCGACCGTTTCATAGACCACCGGCTACACAAATATCTAGCTCCAAATCCATTCATCTTTTTACCATTCAATGCTGGACCACGTATCTGTCTGGGACAACAGGTCAGTCCACTTGTGATCATCATTTGTCATCGTCATCGTGGTTAATGATAAACATGATCCTTCTCTGTAGTTTGCGTACAATGAAGCCTCTTTCTTCCTCGTCCGTCTCTTGCAAAACTTTTCCTCCTTCACTTTTGCGTCCGAGGCTCAGGAAGAAGATTGCAAACCGCCAGAACATTGGAAGCATGCTTCAGGGACGCAAGGCCGTGATAAGATTGTTTTGAGAACATATCTTACGATGTTTGTCAAGGTACGTATCATTGTGTTCCGCTCCTTGTCAATTACAGTTCACTGATGGAATCCAACCATCTACAGGGTGGCCTATGGGTTAGAATGGCGCCATGATCGCTACTGGTGTTGTGCAAGTCATATGGACTGATACAGATCTGTATTTATTTGATCGGTGTACTTGCTACTATAACTGTGTCATTAAATTTTATCTCTTTTTTTACTGTATCATTTGGTTCGGTTGTCGTCGCCTCCAAGACTTAATTTCCAAGAGCTCCTGAGTATATGTCGCCATTTTGGAGATTAGGTTGATGCAACAGCACCATTTCCTGATTGTCTGTAGTGCTCAAACATCGAACATGAGAAGATTTGCGAACCCACAGATGGGTGTGGAAAATAGCGTCAAGCTCACACCAATACAACAGCATAACTCATGAATGATGCCCCATGCCTTTTTTGTTGTAGTTTGTTTTCCAACTCATCACAGGTTTATTGACCATTTGAACCTCGGGGCAAGTTTCATGTCAAGTTGGAAACTGATAGTGATTACACCCCATTTCCTCTGACATAGTAGTAGACCCTTGCACAAGAGCAGAAATAGCAAGCTATATACTATATGTTACAGATCACAAAACAACCTAGTCTTTATCAACTTCTGACCCATAGTAGCAGGCTTTTAAAGACTCTGATAACAAGTGTGACAATAGACTTTCTACTATAAGTAATGTGAATTTTGGAAATATAACATTACAAATTACCAAGTATATTCTCACAGGACAAATTGAGGTTACATAAATAAGAACACCAAAATGCAGATGTTTGTACTAGATGCACAGGTCATGGTTTATAGTCCATTGTATTAAAAGGATTTGGAGGAATAAGTAGTAGCATAGAACTTAAAGGCAATTACTTGATGACACTAGTAGAGGGTTGCCTACAGTGACTTTGGATTGACATTTTAATAGTATTTCTCTCTAATTCTGACCCTCAATATTGAAGCTAGCTCCCTTTTCAAGCAGCAGCTTCACAATGTCCAGATTTCCTGCTGATGAGGCTGCTTGAAGTGCTGTCCCATGCTTGCCACCTTGTATGGACATTTTAGTGGCATTTCTCTATGATTCAAAAGTAATTCTGACCTTGAGCATTTATGTCAGCCCCATTTTCAAGCAGCAGCTGTACAATGTCCAGATTTCCTCTCCATGATGATGAGGCTGCTTGAAGTGCTGTCCCATACTTGCCACCTTGGATGGACATTTCAGTGGGATTTCTCTATGATTCAAAAGTAATTCTGACCTTGAGCATTTATGTCAGCCCCCTTTTCAACCAGCAGCTTCACAATGTCCAGATTTCCCATTAATAAGGCTGCTTGAAGTGCTGTCCCATAGAAGCCACCTTGGATGGACATTTCAGTGGTATTTCTCTGATTCAAAAGTGATTCTGACCTTGAACATTTGGATTAGCCCCCTTTTCAACCAGCAGCTTCACAATGTCCAGATTTCCTGCTGATAAGGCTGCTTGAAGTGCTGTCCCATACTCACCACCTTGGATGGACATTTCAGTGGCATTTATCTATGATTCCAAAGTAATTCTGACCTTGAACATTCATGTCAGCCCCCTTTTCAACCAGCAGCTTCACAATGTCCAGATTTCCTTGTAATGAGGCTGCTTGAAGTGCTGTCCCATACTGGCCACCTTGGATGGATATTTCAGTGGCATTTATCTATGATTCAAAAGTAATTCTGACCTTGAACATTTGGGTCAGCTCCCCTTTCAAGCAACAGCTCCACAATGTCCAGTTTTCCTTCCAATAAGGCTACTTGAAGTGCTGTCCCATCCTCACCAACTTGAATGGACATTTCAGTGGCATCTCTCTATGATTCAAAAGTAATTCTGACCTTGAACATTCATGTTAGCCCCCTTTTCAACCAGCAGCTTCATAATGTTCACTTTTCCTGCCCTTAAGGTTATCTCAAGTGCTGTCCCATATTTGTTGCCTTGAATAGACATTTCAATTGTATTTCTCTCCAATATAATAGTAATTCTCACCTTTAGCATTTGGGTCTGCTCCATTGTTCAATAGCATGGTAACTAACCTCACATCTTCTTTATAGGATGCAAGCTGTAGTGCTGTTATAGTCCTATTCTCTATGTAATGCATTTAGCATACTCTTCAATAATGGAAAAACCACAGTTATACCTTGGTCTTCAACCTTTACATTAACATCCACACCCTTTTCAACTAGAACCTGAATCACCTCCATCTTCTCTGTAAGTATAGCATTTTTAAATAGTGTAGTATCTTCCTCTCTGTGTCGCTTTTCCCGCCGTGCAAGAATAGCCTCCAGAAGGTCACGCAAAGGCACTACTAGTAGGAGCAATGCAAGGATTTGACCAAATGTCCAACTTGATTCGTCAGAATCCTCCTGTAGATGTTGATTTTGCTGGAGGGTGAGCTCAATATCAACCAGAAATATGATATTGATGGCCAAAAGAATAACCATGCTAATCACAATTGGCATGGTGCTTGGGTTGCTCCCAGAGTTGTGAGAATGCTTCCTGTGCCATGCCTGGTAGTATATGTACAGACCAAGGAAGACACCCATTGGAACAACCAAATTCAGCCCAGGTGTGAGGAATAGGGAATAAATCATGAGTGACCCCCCATGCAATCCTTTTGAGCTAAGAGGAATATGGTTGCCCAGGACAGCTATAGATGCAGCTACACAAGGGCTTAAATGTCCAAATGAGCCTGGACCACTCCAGAGCCAAATTCCCAGAGCAGCCATGATAGATAGGTGTAGGGAGCCTAGAAAGAGGACAATCCTCTTGAAAATATTTTTTATCCATAACTGCTGTTGATGCTCTGTATCTCCATGTTTCTGCCCTACAAACCATATTTAGGTGAGAATATTAAATTTTTGGTGAGAAAATGGGTTTACTTCTCTCTAGTGAATTCAAGTTTGCAGGGTTGTTAGAGCCAAGGGACTCTTCATCTGCAAATGGCAGATTAGCTAAAAGTGGATATTGTTAGATTAAATTTTCTCACCTTTGCTTTCCTTAATCTGTGCAGCAGTCAACCAAAGCCTCTTCCTAACATGTGCTATCCAAGAAGACCACTCTGGCTTGACCTGATCTGGTCCATGTTGACTCTTGTGCTGAATGTAGAGAAGAAAGTAGATGAATGTGTTTGTGTTGTTCATCCAGCTCAGACCAAGGACAATGGCTGCATGAAAGCTGGATAATCCAAGAGTCTGAGCCTGGACCATGGCTGAAATCAAGATGGCAAAAGCAGTAATGAGGATTGTGGTTGATTGGGTTTCAATGGACTCAAGTTCATATAGTTCCACTTTTCCATCTGAGAGAGCCCACATAGCAGGGATGAAGCTAAGCAGATTCTGGATGTAGATTGCTATTCGGACACCAAGTCCTGAGATGTCTGGATCTGAAGGGATGCAGGACATTATTGTTGGATGTAAGGTTGTGGGAGGAAGCAAGGAGGATGTGTGGTAGCCACCAGGCATTTGCAGACACATTGATTTATATTGCTGAGTTGGCTGAATAACATCGCGATCTACCACAGATTGACATGAGGACTTCATTTCGTCGATAGATGAACGGAGCGAATGCAAAAGGATTAAATTACGTCAAAAGCCACTCAGGCTGGCGTGCTTTGAAACGTTTACTACATTGTCCGCACAGGTACCGACTGTCCCTCCCTCTCCACCAGATTGATCCTTGCAGACTTCCAGAACTACCGAATGTAGCACCTGATTCCAGGATAAGCCATCGCACAGCTTGAGCCAACGCTATCCCAGGTTGAAGTCCACTCAAACAAACAGTGGCAATAACGTGCAGTGTTCATATTACTATAGCTGACATTGTTCGAGAGATTTGTGCATGCTAAATCAGGACATGGAGTATGGCATCGCTTGGAGCAGCGGTATACAACCTGCGTGTTCGCCATGCGCTGGGTGAAAGCCGCAGAACAGAAAATGTGTGATCGGGGTTGACACATTGCAAAGGCGTGCGAGGGGGCAGGAGGCAATGAACATCGTGTGCTCGGAGACAAGAAGGTGCTTAGTGTCTGTATTGGCCATGGTGAGTCAAGGCATGGTGAGCGTGACGATTCCTGCCCCGACGCTATCGAGCACTATCAGACGTTAGTCCGACGAATTTACGAAAATCTGACATGCACCTGACGTCTGTCCGATCAACTTGATGCGTAACCAAACGGACTTTGGTAGAAAACTTGTGCCTTGCGGTCCGTGCACAATTCCCTTGTGCCCATAACTTTTTCCACGTTCGCTTCTTTCTTTCTGATCATCATCCTCACTAGTCCACTCTTTCTCCCTGCCTGTATCGCTTTTTCGCTGTCTCGAGATGGAACTCGATAGTTCTGGATACGATGCAGGGAGTATGGATGAGACCAGACAGCGGTGAAGTGGTACGCGTACTATCTACTTGTCCTTTATGCAAAACTAAAGATATTTCGACCCGTCAGACCTCGGAAAGACTCAGACAACGGTGTCATGCAATATACGGCTACCTCGTGAGTCAACCCTAGAAAATTATCACCCTGTACTAAACCTTCTACGCCTTATAGCTAGAGTAACGTTCCTCGTTTCAGGGCAGAAAGTTGTTGGAGTTAGGCAGTGGATTTCGGTCGCTCTTGCGGGCACAGTGGGAGTCCGAGAGATACTTATGTCTTGGTGGTTGGAGAGAACCCTCTGGAGCTTTCTTCGTCCAGTTCGATGTTGTGAGTACGTGATGACCTCTTAATGATATCATATCCAAATACTCATTCGAACCATAAAGTTACCCACATTTCTCTCGGGAAGTTCTCCGCCTGCCTTTCGGGCTAGTTTCGCTAGATTGTTGTATCAACACAGCGCGGGCCTTCCAGAATCGAAGCAGGTATGCCTTTACCTCATGGATGCTGGTCTACCACTGTACATCATTTCAGACGCCGGAAAAAGCCTGTCTTCTCCCTCTACAGGGCTTTGCCGCGGAACCGAGTTCCCGTGCTGTGTCTACCTGCTTTAGTCGGCGGTGGATACTTCAGGACCATGGACGCAAATGGTGATGCCGTCCCGAATTATGCCGCCGTTCAAGGTATCCTCATTTGTGCAGTGGCGCTCTGCTCATTCGATTTTTGTACTCTTCGGGCCAGAGTACGTTGTCCAATCTAGCTATAGTATTGCCATTCATACTATTTCTCAGGAATCATGGCTCGCATTTCGAACGATACAAGACGGCGTTTGAGGAGGTCACCACGATCGATAAGACTAGAGTGGATAAGACTCAGCTCAATTCATCGATACGGACAGTGACAGCGAGAACAACTTACGAAGTTGTCCCAGAAGGATTCACTTCGGATGTCGCTCAAAAGGTATTTCCCGTATTCGGATCCCATATCCCATGACTCTTGACTGATAAAGTGCGCGCTCCAGTGATCGTTGAGTTCCAAGTATCCGAGATACCCCGTTCACACTACTGTTGCCAGCGAATTCCTTTTCGAATCTAAACGTCAGGAGCCAGCGACAGAGATATGATATTTAGACATCAGTTCGCAATCAGTACCGTACCTCTGAAGAGTTTTGAATCAGGATACGTCGGTGGGTAAAACCGACATGCTTCATACAACTCTCTACTGACATAGTTCTATAGGGAGTGCCTTTCAACACTGGGGAGAGAAATACGGATCGACGCAGAGACAAGGGTGTGTACCGTAGCCTTGAGATGTGTCCTTGTTCTGATAGAATGGTCTTCAGATGATAATCTCAGAACCCGTACACATGAAGGTATTTACGATGCACCACAAACAAAACAGCCTTATAACCGTCATTTAAAAGGCTCTCCTCGCTACACAGTTCAACGAGTTTGAGAAAGGTTCGTCTTCTAGTAAGAGACGCATGTCATCGATGCTAAGGAACGATTACATTCCAGGCCCACCTCTCTTCTCCCAATGGAAGTCTCTCCTTGGTACCGGTGTCTTCAACTCGGATGGTAATGGATCGTATCTTCCTTCACTGAATGTTATACTGAGTTGGCTACGGGTTTCTTCCAGGTGAAATGTGGAAGTGAGTCGTCTTTACCTTGTTCCCAACAATCTGCTGAATCGAGCGTTGCAGATTTCATCGCAACATGACAAGCCCTTTCTTCAACAAGGACCGTATTCGGGATTTTGAGATTTTCGATAGCCATGCGATCGATACCATTGGCCAGATGAAGAAACGGTTAGCTGAAGGACACCCCATCGAGTTTCAGGTACGTTTCTTTCATACCTCCTGTCTTTCTCATTTCATCTCAAGTGCTATACAGGACGCCATGGCTCGCTTCGCTCTCGATTCCGCTACCGAATTCCTGTGTGGAAAGATCGTTCGCTCCTTGGATGCGGGATTACCTTACCCCAAATCATCTGGAATTGCCAACCCGGCATCGTTTACCAACCACCCATCTACCGTCTTTGTCAATGCACTCATGAAGGGTCAAGAGCTCACAACTCGGCGAAACCGTACTGGTACGACGTGGCCTCTAGCCGAGTTTTGGGGCGATAAGGTGGCCGAGCAACGACAGATTGTCGATGGTTTCGTAAAGCCGATTTTGGCAGATGTACTCGCAAAGAAGGCGAGTGGCGAGAAGAAGGCTTCTGAAGAGGAAGATTCCTTCTTTGGACATTTGGTCAACTACACGGAAGGTCGGTACAATATCCTCACTCTCTATAGCTATCGCTCACTTACCGAAACTCGACATAGATGAACAAGTGCTCCTAGATGAGCTGGTCAACATTTTGGTAGCATCCAGAGATACAGTTAGTATTATTCGTCGCCGTTTTCATGCGAGGTGCTCATTCTATCTAGATCGCCGCTCTTTTGACATTCGGAATGTATGTGCTTACTCAGAGCCCTGATATCGCTCAACGGCTACGTGATGAAGTAATGAAGCATGTCGGCCCGACAAGTGCGCCGTCTTATGATATTAAGGAAATGAAGTTCTTGAGGGTGTTCTTGGATGGTACGAGCCATTACCAGCCACTTGAAGCTGTGTCTAACGAAGTTTTGCAGAGACGCTGTATATTCACCTTTGTACGTTACAAGATCATACTTGTTGCTGATCTTGCGGCTTATGATTCTCACTTACTTGCGTAGACCCTTCGATACGCGGTAAGCTTCATCTTCACTCCCTGTATAGCGATGTTGCTGATCTAGTCTTAGAACATTAGCCGGTCCTACAGCGATCCTCAATCCTCGCGACAGCACACGGCCGCTCTTTGTCCCCGCAAATACCAAGTAGGCATCTTCACAAGTTCTTGCTGTGCTGATGACTTATTCTGTCCATCATTTCGAAGGGTTCTGTATAGCATCTTTTTGTTTCATCGACGTAAAGATTTGTGGGGACCAGATGGTATGCTTTGATGTCTCCCAGCGTTCGATGCGTGATGACCGATATCCATAATAGCCGATGAATTCGACCCCGACCGTTTCATAGACCACCGGCTACATAAATATCTAGCTCCAAACCCGTTCATTTTCTTACCATTCGCTGGACTGCGTATCTGTCTGGGACAACAGGTCAGTACACTTGTGATCGTCATTCGTCATCGTGTTAATGACAAACATGATTCTTCTCCGCAGTTTGCGTACAATGAAGCCTCTTTCTTCCCCGTCTGTCTCTTGGAAAACTTTTCCTCTTTCACTTTTGCATCTGAGGCTCAGGAAGATTGCAAACTGCCAGAACATTGGAAGCATGCTTCAGGGACCCAAGGCCGTAATAAGATTGTCTTGAGGATATACCTAACGATGTTTGTCAAAGTACGTGTCAATGTGTTCCGCCCCTTGTCAATTACAGTTCACTGATGCAACCCAACCATCTACAGGGCGGCCTATGGGCTAGAATGGCGCCATGACCGCTACCGGTGTTGTGCAGTCATATGGACTGATACGAATCTGTATTTATTTGATCGGTGTACTTGCTACTATAACTGTGTCATCATTAAACTTCATCTCTTTTTACTGTATCATTTGGTTCGGTTGTCGCCTCCAAGACTTAATCTCCAAGAGCCCCCGAGTATATGTCGCCGCTTTGGAGATTAGGTTGATGAACAGTGCCATTCCTGATTGTATGTATCGCTCAAACACCGACATGAAAAGGTTTGCGAACTTATGAATGATGCGGAGAATGGCGTCAAACTTGCGCCAACACAACATAACCCACGAATGATGCCCCACACCCTTTCGTTGCAGTTTGCTGTTTTCTCTTGTTTCAAACTCATCACAGGTTATTTATCCATTTGAACCTCAGGGCAGACTTCATGTCAAGTTGGAAAACTAGAAGAACTGATAGTGATAGCGATACACCCCATTCCTCTGGCAAACCAGCTCAGAAAGACGTACATCAATGCCACACCCCGAGTCCTTGTGGACGTGGCAGTCCAACAAATCGTCAGTTCGACGTTGCTGACCACGTTTCCCTTGACCGCCTTACTCCATACCACCTCACGAATCCCACAGACAGTCTCTACTCGTGCAGCACCTCCAAGTACAGTGGTCTTGGGATGGCTACCTGACCAGGAGTTTGTTTCGGAGCAAGCAACCAAGGCTTCGTGTTTACTGTCGCATATCGGAGGGACTATCAGATCCTAGAAACTGCCGACGTTGGGTCTCTTGTGAGGATGTTACTGCACGGAAACCAATAATGGGATCCCATCGTTGAGAACAGATATAACGTAGGCTTGATACGGTATTTGCGTGACATACAAAGCCAAATGTGAAGTTATGTTAGAGACGGTAGTGTGATGGAAGTTGCACATTCTCCTCTTCGGAGCAGGGACTTGGATCGGCAAATGCTGAAGCCTGTGCTTATCTATCATAAAGGAATCAGTCGCATGATCGAAGCAAAGAGAAATACAACAGCTACCTCCGATGATGTCCATAGGCGCCGAACCTTGAGCACAACCGATTGATTCGCTCGGCACTACCGAGCCTGGAAAACCCCGATTTCTTTCCGTCCTTCCTATTCATCGGGTAGATACGACATTTCCAAGTAGATTTGGCGACTGTGCTTCGATTCGGGAGTAGAGTTCGAGGTTGAGAAGTTTTCATCAAATCAAATCAGTCATTCCCGGAAATTTTGTTCTTCGAGCCCATTTTTCGTGACCTGGATTGTCTATAGGCCAGTCATAAACATAAGGATAACCTTTTAAGGAATCCCGATGCCTTTTTACCGGTGTCCGTCTCCCTTCGGCTCTACAGAATCAGCCCCCAATCATCGCCTACTAGTTGCAATTGCCTAAAATAGCTTCCCGGGACATGCTCGTCTTGAGGGTTGAATAAAGCTGCAATCAGCCTTTCATAGAAAATCCGAGTCAGTGAGAGGAATATTGAGAATTAAAACTCTGGTTTTACTGATGAACGAGGGTCGGGTTCATGGTGGTAACCATCAGAGAGACGCGTCACACTGCTTCATTCTCAAACCACCACCATCACCACCATCCAAGGGAATGCCGTCGAAAAGTTCCATGGTCTCTATTTTACTTTAACTTTTATTAAGACGAATACTGATTCAGATTTTACAAAGGTCCACAAACCGCCCTATCACTTGCCCCTAGAGATTACTCGAGAGGTGGTGTCGTACAGGGAGTCATTCCGCGATTTACGCAACTTTTCCTTCGTTTCGCGAGCATGGCGCCAAGCAACTCTTCCTTTTCTCTTCCATGGAATCAAGATCATTGATGAAGGTGACATGACTCAATGCCAGGAGCTGCTAAGTTCGTCCCCTGATATCACAAACTACATCCGTCAGTTGTCCCTCAGCCGCTGTCTTAGTATACCCACATCGTCACCATTAATGACAGGCCTCGTAGTGTTTTCTTGGAGGGTACCCAACACATACCCTGCCAAAACCGGAATCGACGTTAGTGATTTCATACGAATATTTCCCAATCTGCGACGGGTAGTGGTTTCCGGAGCATTTGCCAATGTAAAAGCACTCGTATGCTTCCTGAAGCAAGTCTGTGGACCTACAGTGCGAGAACTTACGTTGCATGGTTTGGAGCTATGCAGCTCCTCTAAAGAGCTCGACGTACCCCAGCTTGATTTGTCGGCATTAGAAAACCTCGGGATCGCTTCAGCAAGGCACTCTGACTTGCTTCTCAATTCCATCCTTGCTCCAAAGTCCCTTGCCATCACATCGTACTCATTATGGTCCCGCTCCCTTTCCCTGCTCCTTGCTAAAGTGGCAGGGACACTCACCTTGCTAAAACTAGACATGCAGTCAGTTTCAAACGTATGTGGTAAGCCTTGCATTTACATATGGCAATGTGACGCATGACTCGATAAACTTTGAAAATACAGGCAGACCATTTAACCCTCAGTCCCTCCCTGTCCTTGAAAAGATCGCCCTCCAATTCGTTGCCATTCGCTTCCGCTACGAGTTCCATCCTAACTCGGTGCTACATTGGGCGCGAAACTACCTCCACCTTTTTGAGGCACCCGAACTCATCGTACTCGAGCTCTGTTTTTCCGAGACGGCACCACGGGACATGACATACTTCGTAGCATCCTACAACTGGAAAAGCTTTTGCGCCCTGCTCTTGGAGCGTTATCCCAAGATTCAGGAGCTCACGATACATGTCAGCAAACGTGTCAAAGCGACTATAGCATTCAGGCAATCTAAGAGGGCGATGCTGGAAAATCAGTTCAAGGAGTATATTCCGGCTTCTTTTTTCGATGATAGGCGGATAACCGTGATATGGGGTGAGTTTTCAATGTCTTGTTCCGTGCGAAGGTTCTACTCATGATACTACTCATATGAAGATGAATGAAGGGATCTGCCTCCAGTACTCCTACTCCTCCGGGTCTCTCAACTCCCCTTAAAACGAGTCAAGCTCTGATAATGACAGTGCTTCTTCCCAATTTTGATTAACGACCGTTCTTGCCATCCTGATGCACCATCAAAACATACGTACGATACATTTTCTCGATACACGCTCCTGCAGCGCCAGCTCCGTAACAATACGAGCATGTACACCAATAAGCCCCAAGCTCTGTTCGGGGCTTCTTGCCACTGAATTTGCCCTCAAAAAGATCCCAGTTCGAGTGAACGCATTGCTGCCGGGCGTTTTCTTGTCCAGATTGGCGCCTGAGTTTCCTAGTGGTACGGAAATCTCTCTGGTGCCGCGTCTTCCTGGGGCTATCAATCCGATTCCGCTGCAAAGGTCTGGAAGGTGTGTTAAGGTTATCAAATATGCGAGACCTGAAGAAACTTACAAATTCGAACAGAGAGGAGGAACTTGGGTTCGCAGCCGTATATCTTGCTTCTAACGCATATACAAATGGCGCTCATTTACGTGTGGACGGGGGTCATTACCTGGTCAATCCATAAGCCATAATTTTAGAAGAGAATCATATAATCACCTTGAAATGTATGCTTAGCTCATTTGTAGTGCTAGTACTGTTCCTCAGGGACGAAAGTTGAAGCAGCAAGGTCTCGAGCTGAGGTTCGAAGATGGCCGTTGACAATGACGATGAGATGCCTGCCGGGCACGTGGAGGGCTGAGTTTCAATAGGAGTCCTGCATATCGACGGCCAATCTGAAAAGACGCGTACGCGTCGCTTATTTGGTTCCCTGTCTTCTTGTTCTGACCACTACCATCACCACTCAGTCTCCAGATCATGTCTCTGATCCCTGAACGGCTCTTCAAGAGTCTCTTCACTTTTCGTCTGAAGCAGACAAAAGCCACCAGTTACCGACGACGAAAGAATTCAAAGTCCTCGCATTATCGCTTACCTTTGGAGATTACTCGTGAAGTGATGTCGTACAGAGATTCTTACCACGATCTATGCAATTTCTCCCTCGTTTCGCGAACATGGCGCCAGGCAGCCCTTCCGCTTCTATTCCACAGGATCGAAATCGCTCACGAAGACGATATGCGCCACTGCCAACAGCTGCTAAATTCATCCCAGGACATTACAAACTGTGTCCGGTTTTTCATCGTCAACCCTCACATGTGCAAACCATTCAATCCTGCCAGTACCCTCTTATCGCTGCCATCGATGCCAGGCGTCGTAGAATTCGCTTGGTGGGCGCCTAGCGAATACCCCATCAGAACGCAAACGGTTATCAGTCACTTCATGCACTCATTCCCCAATCTGCGACGTGTATCGGTTTTCGGAGCATTTATTGATGCAAGAGCACTCGTGTGCTTTCTAAAGCAAGTCTGCGGACCTACAGTGCGAGAACTCATGTTGCACGCTTTGCAGTTCATATGGAATTCGCCCGAATCAGAGCTTGACGTACCTCGGCTTGATTTATCGGCATTAGAAAGCTTCGAAGTTGACGGTTCGGAAAGTTACTCTGACTTCATCCTCAATTCCGTCATTGCTCCACAGTCCCTTACTGTCACGTTGTACTCGTTCTGGCCCGACTCGCCTTACCTGCTATTCGCCAAAGTGGCAGCGACGATCACCCAGCTCAACCTGATCATCAATCCGGGTCCAAACACATATGGTGAGCGCTGGATTTTACATCTACCAATGTTACGCACAACTCAACCAAAGCACAGGGAGATTATTGGTACCTATGCCCACTACGCTTCAATCGTTCCCTGTCCTTGAAAAGTTTGCCCTCAATTTTGCTGCCATCCGTCTCGGTGAAGAGTACCATCCTGCAACAGTACTATATTGGGCACAAGCTTTCTTCCCACTCTTTGACGCTCCCGGACTCACCTCACTCGAGCTATGCTTTGTCATGGCAGCATCACTCGAAATGCTCGAAGTTATCAAATTTTATGATTGGAAAACCTTTTGCGCTCTCCTCCTGGAGCGTTATCCCAAGATCCAGGAGCTCATCATACGTGTCAGACCAAGTACGGAGTTTGGGAGATCCAAGAGAATGATGCTGGAAAACGAGGTCAAGAAGCATATCCCAGCTTCTTCTTTCGGTGGTAGGCGGATAATCGTAATATGGGGTGAGTTTCTCAATGTTATGCTCCATGCGAACGTTTACTCATGCTATCACTCATACGAAGATGAATGAAGGATTTAGCCCCAGTACTCCTACTCCTTCGGGTCCGACGCGTCAAGCTTCGATGACAGTGACGATTCTTCTCTCCAGTCCAGATTGGGACGGTTCTTGCGATTCTGATACATGGTCGAGTCACCATGATAACTCTACGATACATTTTCTTGACACACCTTCTTGCGGTCCGACTCTGTGAGGGACTTTGGACCTCTGATTCTTGGACATTTCTTGGCCGCTTGTTACTGCTACATTGTTAGTACGATACTTTAGCATTATCAGTACTAGACGTATAAACTGTGTACGAACTGCAATACGTCAATGTGAGATACTATCTCTGCTTTCACCATGCTGGGGTGGCACTCCTTGGCAAGTTTCTGAGAACGGAGAGCAGGGAGGCGAGAACAGCACGCATGAAACCACTGGAGGGAGATGATCAGGGTCCTTGAAGAACGTGCTTTGCCCGAGCTTCGGCCGACATCTGCTGAACGTGTCAAGAAAGGACATAAGATAAATCGGAGGGAAGAATATACAGCCCCAAGCGCATTTCCCATATCTGTAAGCATTGGTCACTGTACTGCTTGCACAGTGAAAATGGCGCAAAGGCGAGCGCGCGAAAACTTGTACAGCCACTCAGCCCTTTCGGCTATTCCGCTCTTGACCACCGACGTCACACCAACGCACAAAAGACCATGTTCTACATAACGGAGCGTCTGCTCGTCCACTCGTCTCTTCACCCCTTCTGTGCAGCGACGCTTCATCCGGGCCCAAGTATCTAGCCTATGCTCACTGGTCACCTCTCGCAGTCTCAAGCTTCTTTCGTTTTTCGTCGTTGCTTTCGGGACAACTCAAGATGGAGATAAATGACTGGAAGACAAGCTGCAATTGTATCAGCCATTCCTGGTGAATATCATCTATGGCGGTGAAGGCAGTCTTGGAACCGGTACGTGTGTCATACCTTTATCTTATGTCGTCCTCAAGTCATTCGGTTCTTCAAAGGGAAGTGTTCCTCCACCTGGAGAAGAAGAAGGATTATTCTCGATATTCATTGTGAAGCCAGGGCTTACCATTACCCCCAAACAATCTGGGTTATCTGATCTGTCGTCGTTTACCGATCACCCCATCCACCGTCTTCATTAAATGCGTTCATGAAGGGAAAGGAACTTACGACCCGCACAGGTGCGATATGGCAGAATATCAGAGAGGTGATAAAGTGGCAGAACGGAGGACTTGAATTGATGGTTTCGTGTAGCCCAGTTTGACAGATGCGCTGAACAATGGAAAGAAGCCCCCCCCTGAAGACGACGAGCCTTTTCTTTGGTCATCTTGTCAATTACGCACCGCGGCACATTTCCCCCAAAAAAACGCTTTCCAGGACTATCTGCTCATCAAGACCTGATATAGATAACGAAGCGATTCTGGGATGAGTTTGTCGACGTTCTGGAAGCATCAAGGGATACAATTAGTACTCCTCATTTCATTTCCGTCCCTGTATGAGTAAACTTGTTCCGACTCTCACAGCACCCGGCCCTTTTGATGTCTATGGCGTATATTTTTTACACGAAGCCCGCGTATCGTTAAACGCCTTCGCGATGAAGTAACTAGGCATGTCGGACCGACCACCATCTTACAATGATACGGGAAATTACTTGCGGGCATTCTTAAACGGTAAGGACCTTCCATGTTTCTTAACTATTTCACCCATGTCAGCTCCACGATCCTGGTTTGTGCAACCTACACGTCTCACAGCCCATTCAGTTCACAATTCAAGTATCAACGTCACTCCTTGTTGAATCATGGCTAATCTGTCTGTTTTTAGAACAGCTACCGGTCCTGCCATGGTGCTCAATTCGAAGAGTTGTACACGCCCGCTCTTTATCCCCGCGAATATCAAAGAGGCGTTACGAAAACTTCTGGTTATTTTTGCCGTGTTTACTATGTATAGCATCCTTCTGATTCATCATCATCGTAAAGGTTTATAGAGCCCCGACGGTACGCTTTGATATTTCCTAGCATCTGATGTATTTTTGACATATGTCTACAGCTCTACAGCTGATGCATTCGATCCGTTTACTCGACCAGCGTCTACTAAGGCACTTCGCTCCGAATCCTTTGATCTCAGACCATATATCTCTTCAGGATGACTTTGGACCATCATCCTTTGTTCTCGTTGAATGACAGCGCCTTTCCCGTTGTCCGCTGTCAATCACGAAGTCTCTTTCTTCGTCATCCGTCTGTTGTGGAACACTTCCTTCCTCTCTTTGATTCTAGAAGCTCAAGAGGTACCGAACAACCGGAGGATTGGAGAAAAGTGTCTAGATTCTGGAATCAAGGGCCGTGATAAGATTGTTCTAAAGGCGTAGACGTCCTCGAATTTGTCTAGCCGACTCCCGCAGTCTCTCACAAATGTAGTCGAAACATTGACGTGTACTGTATTGCCCGCGGATGCACACTTGATCTACCAATTACCTGAATCACAATCCGAATCAATACCCGCCGCGTAATTTCAAAGCATCACATCCTTCTTTTTCAAGGGGGGAATACCCCGTCTGATTGGTCCACACTGAACGAAAGAGCCAATCAACTTGTATGTACACATCGGCTTGCTTATAAGCGATCACCTCTGGCTCGCCAATGATTATCGAGGGCAAGGTTTTCCCACTCGATCAACACTACGCCATTGTTCTTGAGAAGGTGCTCTTGGGATACATTGTTATGGTGAATACCTCGTCCGCGTGCGAAATCAGAGTTTGGAAGGCATGACGGAGCTATTGATCATTCAGTGTCAAATGATGGCAATATCATGGAACCGTTCGGGGATTATGGAACGTTGGGGGGGGGAGCATTCTAGCTTCCTCTGCAAAGTGGCAAAAAAAAAAAACTTTGACAAGTACTCTAAAGCCAGCAAGTGTGCCACAACGTCGTAAATGACGATCTAGTAAAGGAAATTAGTAGATTGTGCGGCAGACTCTGCTGTAAAAAAGTCATACCTCATTAAAAGGCCGAAACAGTACGGGATAGTGTCGCCCTGATACTTCTCGAGTGCTACGTATGCGTCATGTTGATTTTGAATGTCTGCGCCCTCCATTGTGCTTTGATGGAGGAAGCCATCCATGTTTCGGAGTGCTCCGTATCCGAAAGGTTTGATAAAAGTTTCTGCAATTGTGTGTTAAATGAAAGGGACGGTAACTTCCTCAGAGACTCTCGGAGGGTCTTTGCAGCGAAAGCTTGATGCGTGAGCCAGTAGAAAGCCTTCGAGACTCGTAGTCAGGTTGGTGCCAGCATTAATATCGGTGTGAGCGATATTCCTGGCAGCTCCTTTGTTCCCTGGGTGCTGGAAAGAGTACGGATGGAAGAGACTGACGCGAATGGCGAAATAGAATATAACGGCCGATTAACACTGATATAGGAAGCTTGAGAGTCGGTGCCAAAGGAACGTGGTCAACACAACCACAGCCTGTTTGCTCTCGGTCTCATACCAGTTCGCAGCTCTACCTCCAACCGATGCAAGATTACAATAACTCATATGTACAACACGAAACACATTGACAGCGTGAATCAACGCCCGAATACACAAATACACATCATTCTTGTACTGTCAACCGTGAACCCAATAGTTCTGATATCAACGTGAATCGCCTCCATATGAGTTGTTGAGAGACTTTGTCATTGCTAAAAACTGTCTGCAGACCTTGCGGAATGTTGGGATATGATTGGAAAATGGCATGAAGAGCCAATGACGGCGTCAATACACCTACTCCAATTGTCACATCAGCGCCGTGTTCCACCAATTCTGTGACCACCTCCAGGTTCGCAGCTATCGTGGCCATTACTAGGGCTGTCCCTAGGTCAGACGTCGAGTAGTTGATACCATCTCTGTAGCGGTCTGCCGATAAAATGAGTCGAACCATTTTTGTCTGGGCCTGTTTCTCCGGATCCGTCCTGGATATGTATCGAGCGGCGTAATGAAGTGCAGACCATTGGTTCTCCTTGCAAACGATGAAATTGGGGAGTTGGTCTGGTCGAGCGCGAGACATGGGGGTTCCGGTCAAGGACTTTCCTTCATCATCAACGTTCAAGAGGTACTTGAGTGATTCCACGTTTCTCGCTGTCGGATTCCGAACGAGATCTCCAAATACCGTCGTCATGACCATCTCTTTGGCATACACATATGAATAATCCATATCGGCCCCATGTTGTAGTAACATGTTGGCGAGTATAAAATCCTGCCTCAACACGGCAGAAGCAAACGCAGACCTCACTCCGGCTTCAACAGGCGGATTGACGGCCAATGCACGCTCGACAAGATACTCGGCAATGTACAAGCCAGGCCGTGATTTGCTATGTCTATCCGCAAGAATCTGAATGAGGTTGTGTTCCGCCCAAGTGGAGGTGGTTAGGTGAACATCGGCGCCATACTGGAGAAGAAGACGGAACATTGATTCATCGTTCATCTTCATGGCTTCGATCATGAGCTCGTCGTGACCCTCAACAGAATGACCCAGTTCAAGAAGCGCTCGAACCAGATCTTCCCGGCCTAGTCTCACGAGGCGAGTAATGACTTCAATCGCGAGCGATGTCTTGTCCTTGTAATCTCCGCCCAGCCTACGGTGGCGTTCATGAAGGATCCGGAGGGTAGTTTTCATTGCGTCTGGGGTGATGTTCCGGGCGAGCCGGCTCTGTACTGACAGCGGGTCACGCATAGTCGCTTTCAGATCCATGGCGATCTGAATCATCTCCAACTCGTCGAAAATTGGAATCGGTTTGTGTCCAGAACGAGAGTCGATATGAGAGAGCAAGATTTCGAGGATTTGGGGTAGCAAGTGAACCGCCGCAACAACAACAGGGCAGATGGACGAACGATCCTCGAGCTTTTCCAGTGGATCAGCACCGAGCGCCAGCAGAGCGCGAACTGCGGGAATGCTTTCCATCATGATGGCTCTGGAAAGAGGCGAGGCAGCAAGAAGATAATGTCCCTCATGATCTGCCCAGGCAACGTGTCTTCGGAGGCGTATTTTACGGCGACCATCATTCTTCAACTGAGCACCAGCTGCCACCAATCGACTCGCGATGATAGGGACGTCCTCTTCTGCGAACGAAGACAGCCAATACAAGGCCGTCTCTTCCGAAAATTGACCACCGTTCGGGGCAGCACCCAAATCCAAAAGATACAGGGCACAATCCAGATGGCCACCTCGACATGCGCTCAAGAGCGGAGTTTCGTATTTTGCTTGGTCGTCGAGGTTGATGTCAGGGTTATATTTGCTGACCAAGTGTCTGAGTGCCTTGAGGTTACCCATGGCGGCAGCGTAATGCAACAAGCCGTCGCCACGATGGTTAACGTAGACATCGTCGATGGAGCTTACTCCCCGAAACGCAAACTCTTCTTGAATGTCACGATCCAATGCGCCCATATCAAATAGATCGTACTCTCGGCGAAGTTTTCTTACCGCGAAATATGGCATCCCAATTCCTCCGGCTGGTCCGTTGAGATAGCTAATACGGATAGAGAGATCCTTTAACCACTCCTGGCGCTCCTCTGGCTGTACTTGAGAAGCACAAATGATCCTTGCTTCAGCGATACATTTCCGATGACCGCGCATTACGGATAACAAGATCCAATCGCGCATCACGGAAAGGTCGACGTCCAAGGGAACACCAAGCGCTCGGTGCACACGCCAGCACCATGCTTGCGCAAAATAGTTTTCTTCGCACTCATCCTCCGACAACGCGGCTTGTCGGAGCCAATAACAAGCTTTATATCGGTCGAAGATGGTGCCGAATTCATGGCAGTAGCATTGGAACAGGTAAAAAGCGGCGAGAACATTCGGCATTTGTGCAGCATATTGCTCTGGTTCCGCTACCGCTGCTTGCTCCAAGTCATGGAAAATTTCCACTTGGATTGACCAGTCTAAAATTGCTTTTAGGCGTTGCGGATCAAATAACATCTATATTGCTCATCAGTATATCATCGTGGGAGACGTTTAAGTACAACTAACCTCTGCGAAATTCGGCGAAGCTAGTACTGGTCTGTGACCAGGTCTATGACTCGATGTTAGTCCATATCACCTGTCAAGAAAGAGTGCTCATACCCTTCATGCTGGTGATCATAAGATTCTTTTCCCTTGCTACTTTTTGCAATAAACAACGACAAAGAGTCTCTGCTAATGTAACGTGCTCCCTATTGCACAACCTTAGGCTGACATCCTTAGTGCTAGACAGCTAAAGCTTACTGGCTTTCTTTCCTTATCCGAAGCGTCTTGCTTACGATTCGCTTCGTCCGCCTTTGCTATCAACTCTGAGGTCTCGGGAAGACTGAAAAGAGGATGTCAGCACCTGATGCGGTATAATAGTCAAATGCTCACCTGCTCGCCTGCAGCGCAGCCACGGCTTGCCTCAAACTCCGACTGGAAGAAGATAATCCAAGCGTGTGATCGAATGTGTGATCCAGTAACTCGTAACCACTAGCGTCTATGACGGTAGGTGCTGCGCGTATGCTTTCTTTTGCTAGCTGAAGGACCTGATCGGAACGCTTGAGCTCTTCGATATCAGAAACGGACAATTCCCTATCGCCGACGCGATGGAATGGGTTCTCGCCATCTAGCATGGTTCTCCAAACCAGCAGTCCGAGGGAATAAACATCTGTCAGTTTCATTGCCTCTGCGTCAAGCCTATTCTGCGCTTCGGGTGCATCGTACGGAGGCGTTCCCATAGACAAATAGCCACCCTCGTCCTCGAGATCCATCACCGAACCTCCGAAATCACCCAACTTTGCGATGTATTCAACCTTTGCATCCTTCTCCCTATTCACAAAAACCAAAACATTTTCGTGCTTCAAATCTCCGTGAACGATCCCGCACGCATGAAGGATTGATATGCCTTTCGACACATCGTAGCAGAGTTTCTTCTTCACATCAAACGAGAGTTTCTCGTTCACCTGAAGATGTGCAAGGGTGCCGAAGTCTGCCAGCTCTAGAATCAACATGGGGAAACTCGTGCCAGAGTCGTACGCGGCACCCCAGCTGAGCCCGAGTAGGCGAACAATGTTGGGATGATATCGAATAGGTTCATGGAATAGCGCTCGGATCTCCAACAAAATCTGCCTCCATTTCAAAATATCCTTTCCAGTTTTCCTACGAACATACTTCAGCGCAACTGAATCTCCCCACTCGGCCATATAGGCGTTCTTGCCTCGATTCGACCAAACAGCACGTTCGACGGAGAAGGAAGCACCGGAGGCGATTGGAACTCTGTCATTGTTTGCTACAAAAGAGGCTCCTACGCTGTCGAAGAAAAGAGGTGTGTCATCCTCGAGCTTCTTTTCATAACCGGTGACAAGAAACACAAATGTTGATATTTGGCCAGGATAGAAAGGTGCATCCAACGGTGGTGCAGTTTTGCCCGGAGAGTCGGAGGACGTGGGGTCTGATGGTTGGGAGATGTGAAGTGAGCTTTGAAACGCAGAAATCCACGTTTCTACAGACATTTCGCATTACGCCCCAGTACGCCGCTGTTTATATACCGCCCGGTGCACAGCAGCTTCAGGAACATTTGTGAGTGACAGATATGCCAATATTGACATTGAAACGATGATTGATGATCAAAATATGTCGGTATAAGCTCTGGGGATTCGGAAAGGACTGGATAGGAAATGGCGCTGACGCTGGATTCTGGACAAGATGATGTGTGAAATCCAGGTACACGCGTCCGGCGACGTAACTCTGATTCTCTCCTTCGCGTCCATTGACGCGACTCATGGCACCGGCTCAAGGCGAGAAGGGGGCATTATCTCCGCCCATTTTCGTCCATGACGAAGATGAACAGAAGTTTCAGGTGAAAAGGGAGGCAAGCACTTGTCATATGTTTGGACTGTTCATAGACTTATGGTTTCTCAGTCGGTTGAACCGAGTTCTTCGGGCCAGACAATAGGCACCGTGAGCTACTCCTTCTTTATAGCACCACAGCTTCATTCGAGTCATTTAGGACCCGGATATGGTTACGATTTCCGTATCAGTGAGTAATTGAGTTGCCATGGCTTCGTATATTTTATCTAGTGCCGACATTGGCATACAGAGAGCCTTCGCTGAGGAAGCGACACTTAGAGCAGTCTCAGAGTTTCGAAAGGAGCTTACAGTACGTGTGCTGCTCTCATAGTGTCAATATTGTACTCATGGGTCCTGGTAGCAAGTTTGGAATGATCTAAGGACGAGTAGGGTCGGTTCATGCCCAGGCTCTGAATCATCTCCTCTCTCACTGTGTTCACCGCAGGAACGGACCGATGCCCTTGAAGAAGAGGTCAACAAACTTCGGAAAACTAGTCGAGTCAGTCTTGCTGCTTTTGGCCCGAGATTTCTCTTACATTTTCGCAGGAGCGTCTCGATGAGATGGAAAATGAGGTCAAAGTTGCGAAACAGGAAGCGGAAGATGCAAAAGTGACTACTCATGGCCATTCTTGCTTTGGACCTGCTTCACACCCTCGTAATAGGCCGCTGTTCAAAAACTGAAGGCGAAAATGAAAAGCAAGCTCTCGGCGCTAGCCGATCGCATAACTGTTGCTGAAGAGGTTCATTCTCGTTCGAACAATTAAACCTTCATATCACTTAAACCATTTTTTTAGACTCTGGAGCAGCAGGGAGTAGAACCGGAGACAGCACCATCAACAGCGGCAGAAGTCTGTATCGGATACCGGTGCTCATTATTTGCTCATGCCAACTTTTCTCTAGCAAAAACCCGGACATATCTACAAGACATTGTTCGACGAGGTCAAACAAATGGAAATGTTTCAAGGACCTTTCAAGTTGCGTGGGCAGGCCGCCTCCGTTTCATTCATGA
Source organism: Moniliophthora roreri (assembly GCA_001466705.2). NCBI lineage: Eukaryota > Fungi > Basidiomycota > Agaricomycetes > Agaricales > Marasmiaceae > Moniliophthora > Moniliophthora roreri. The sequence continues at coordinate 297,774 of LATX02000206.1, forward strand.
GAATGGAAGCCTGCTATGAAATGGGCTGGCAAAGGGAGTTTTCAGATAGACTAACGAAAGCGGTCAGTTTACACTTTATTTTCGTATTGCTTTAGACTGCTCATATCCCTTCTTGCAGTGTTCTAATTCAAAGGATTGGTAAGTAGCCAGTGCGCTTTATCCTTTCAACTTACGTCTCATACTGAATCTCGAACAGTACACGAAACGGATTTCTTTATTTTCCTGGAAGGGTCGCATTTGCCGGACAACACGGCTTAGCAATGGTGCCCATGGCTCAGACTAGTACAGAGCATGGATTTGAGCTCGCCTCGACTTTTGACGGGTTGTCAAACGTAGAGTGGGAGCTTTTTCACGATCGCTCAATGTTGGGCGGTCCTGCAAAATCAACAAAAATCTTCTACGCCGGTACCTTTCAATGTGTAGAACTGAAGGACCTCCACCCTGATGGGATGAAATACTACACATTCCTGGAGAGCAATCATGGTTTCGTAAGTTGGACTTTGATAAATTGCATTGCCTCCCTCATTCTCGTTATCTGGCAGTCTTTTGATTCTCTGATCCAAGCAGTCGTTGAGGCCCAAGTTCAAAAACCACTTTTACGCCGAGATGAGATCCGGTCTCTCATATTCTCTGGAGCGGTCAAGATAGAGTTCATAGGGCTTAAAATGGTCGGTTTCAACGAAGAGCTTTATCGCTGTGTCACGTCAAATGACACTGCTTCGTCGGGAACCAAGCGTCCGCAAGATTCTTCAGCTTCAGGTTCGGCTCCCAAACCCAAACGAACTAAACGTTCATGAGATGCTGTGGTACCTTTCTCCATTGGAGTTCTTATAGACACCGAAGTCGGGGAGTGTCATCTCGTATCCAACTTGCTCTTATTGCTTTCGTTGTCATCGCTTTCGACCTACACACGTTTTTCTGCATGATCCCTCGTCTATACTGATTTATTACCCCATTCTTGTCTACCTACGCACATCCTTTGCTATGAACTACTATGGAATTCGAACAATTCCGCAATTAGCGACATTCTCTTCCAGATCGACTCATGAGTAGTCACATCTTCTCCATACACCGCCTTCAAATGTTCCGGCATATGCGGATAGTAACCCAACATATTTCGAACGGTAGCTTCCGGAGTGAAATCATAAAGTCCAATCGTCGTGGTGGCTCCTCCCTCCAACAGCTCCGCAACCACCTCCAAATTGCAAAGCAGAGTTGCCAACATGAGCGGTGTACCAAAGGCCAAGCTGAAATAATCGATCTGCGAATGGTACTGTTCGACGGATAGTATCAACCGCACAATTCGACCAAGAGCCTGCTTCTCCATGTCTGTGCGTGCACGATATTGTGCTGCGAAATGAAGAATAGAATACTTGCGATCGACATCGCATCCTTCTTCGTTGACCACAAAGGCGGGTAAAATGTGTCCTCGACTTCGTGATCTCTCTGTTCCTTCCAACGGCCGACCTTGCTCGTCCAAGTTGAGAAGCCATCGGATCGATTCTACCGTCTTCTCGGTAATACTAGAGAACACCAGATCACCAAACACCGGGATCCAAATTTCTGCATTGCTTCGTATGTAGGGTTGATCAATATCCGCACCATGTTGAAGTAAAAGATCCGCAAGATCAAAGTATTGATTCTTCACCGCCATAGCAAAGGGTGGCTGGAGACCGCTATCAAGGGGTGGATCAACTGGGAGTCGTAGCTTCTTCAGGAGGTATTCGGCAATGTACATTCCTGATCGGCTGTAGCTGTGTCGTGTTGCTGTGTAGTGTAGCAAGGTATACACATTCCCGTTCCCGACATCAATCATTTTGGGAATCTCCATCTCAAATTCGGTGAAGAGACGGAAGATGGTTTCGTTATTAGCTACTGCGGCTGCCGCAGCGGGATACGGTATGCATGGGGCTAATCGATGTCCTAGTTCGAGTAGAGAACGAATGATGTCTGCTCTCCCCAATGCGACGAGCCGAACTATAATGTTGTTGACTGAAGACGGATCTCCAGGTGGCTTGGGTTTCTCGCCGTAATCCCGAAGCCTTCTATCCCTGTCGTGCAGCATACGAAGTGTCCGGTCCATCGCAACCTTGGCATCTGCGTCACATCTGGTAATACGGTTAAGCAAAGCTGTGGGGTCCTGCATCGTGGCTTGCATATCCATAGCAATCCTGAGCATCTCCAGCTCGTTGAAGATTCTCGTTGGTTTCTTGGTACGTGCATCAATATACACCAACAGCACTTCCAAGATGTCCGGTAGCATCAACACGGACGCCAGCACGATTGGGCAAACGGACGAACACTGGTCAATCTGCTCGAGGGGATCCGCTCCCAACGCGAGTAATGCTCGAACGGCGGGCAGACTTTCCATCATGACCGCACGTGAAAGGGGAGAAACGGGGAGACAAAAGAGGTCTTCGTAGTCCACCGTGAAATTGTTCTTTGTGCGACGGGTACCGCGGCTTTTCTCGTCATTGGTCAACTTTGCGCCGGCCGAGACGAGACGAGAGGCTATCCTCGGGATCTCTGCTTCCTCAAAGGCGCAAAGCCAGTAAAGGGGCGCCTCGAGAGCATGTTCGGACCCATCCGGACTAGCACCGCGGTCAAGGAGGTACAATGCAATTGACAGGTGTCCAGAACGGCATGCGCATAGCAACGGTGTTTCATAGGCATGCTCATTGGGAAGGTCGATATTGGCGGAGTACTTGTCAACGAGATGACGGAGGGCCTTGAGGTTCGCAAGAGACGCTGCGTAATGTAACAACCCATGTCCGAGGTGATTGACATATATCTCGTTAACGTGGGTGATGTTACGGAATGAGAATTCCTCTTGGATAGCATGATCCAGGGCAGGGAGGTCGCGAAGTGGGTATTCCCGGCGCAACTTGTCTGGCATGAAGTATGGCATGCCGATACCAGCGCCAAATAACCGTAGGTAGGTCGTATGGTTCTCGATTTCGTCCTCCCATACCCTTCTCTCACGTACATTTGACAGTGACTGGGTAATTTTGCCGGCCTCGGGAATGCACTTGATATGACCTCGGACAATGGAACAGCACATCCAGGAACGTAGCGTCTCCATGTCAACCTCCAATTCAACACCTAATGCACGGTGCACTCGCCAACACCATGCCTGCGCCAAATAGCTTTCCTGACAGTCTTCTTCGGTAAGGGCAGCTTGTCTCAACCAGTAACATGCTTGCTCAGCATCAAACTTGACGCCGAATTCGTGACAATAACATTTGAAGAGGTAGAATGAGGCGATAGCGTTTGAAATCTGCGTTGGGTGTTGGTCGGGAGGTGCCGTTGCTGCAACCTCGAGGTCATGAATGATAGCTTGCTGGGCGTCCCAATCAAGCACAGTTCGTAGCCTCTCCGGCTCAAATAGGAACTGTGGATGCGTTATGAGCTGAGTACCAGGTAATACCAACAGCACTCACTTCTACTGGGTCTGGAGCACTGATGAAAGGGCGGTACCCTGGCCTGTACGTTTACATCAGTCAATGAGTGTGACAGAAAGAAGTAAGTATCATGTTACCCAGTCTTCTGAAAGTCATAATAGCCGTCATTCAATCCATAGGAAGCAGCGAGTAAACCAATGTCGTCGGGGGAAACGACGCCCTTATGCCCCTGAATGAAGTGACATGTCAGAGTAACGAACCTCGAACCAAGAGGGAAGATATTTCATACCGGTGCGACTGTAGCGCCTTCCAAATCATACTCCTTGTTAGCGTCATCCGCGGTCTTCAACAAGACTTGAATCTCAGAGAATCTGGCAATCCCAATTAGTCCATACTCATGGAAAGGAAAACAACTCACTGTGCAGCTTGCAAAGCGGCAATAGCATGGTTCAGACGACGTTTATTTGGATCTTCCTGCAACGTATTCTCCAACACATAATCCATGAGCTCCAGCCCCGTCTGACCAATGTGGGTGTGCTTCCAAAGACTCTCCTTCGCTCGTTCTCGTAGCTCATTCGACTTCTTCAAGCCCATAATCTCCCCTTTGCTCATCTCTCCTAATCCGTGATGTACGGCTGAGAATGGATTCCCGCCGTTAAGAATCACCCTCCAAACGAGAAGCCCTAGGGAGTACACATCTGTTCGCTTCATGCCATCTCCATCTAGCTTGCCGTGATATGCCTCGGGAGCTTCGTAAGGAGGTGTGCCCATATGAAGAGAGCTCCCCTGATCTTCGAGATCCATCACGGATCCACCAAAGTCAGCCAATTTGGCAATGTAGGCAACCTCAGCATTGGGGTTTCTGCTGGGGAAGATGAGAATATTCTCGTGCTTCAAGTCCCCGTGCACAATACCACAGGCATGTAGGATGGATATACCCTTTGAAACGTCGTAGCAGAGCTTCTTCTTGACGTTGAAAGGAAGATCCTCCACCTTTTGGAGTTGAGCAAGGGTACCAAGTTCTGAAAACTCGAGAACCAACATGGGAAAGTTGGAACGAAGGCCTTTGGCTGCTCCCCAGCTAAGACCGAGTAGTCGAACGATGTTTGGGTGGTATCGAATCGGTTCATGGAGTAGGGCACGGATTTCAAGAAGAATGTGCTTCCAGTGCGATGCGTCCTTGCTCGTTGCAGAACGCCGAACGTATTTGAGAGCAACAGACTTTCCCCATCTTTCCTGCACCTCGGACATGGTAGTATTGTTGCTGCTCCATTCCGCCCGTTCTACAGAGAAAGATGCACCGGATGCGATAGGAACACGTTTGGTGAAAGACGTGCCGGCGGTGTCAATCAAGACGGGTGCATCATCACGAATGCTGAGTAGCTTTTCGAGCCCTGCTACCAGGAAGACGAATTCGGATATTCGGCCATCGTGTTGGGGGTTCTGGTTGGTTTTTGCATCGATACGCAGCGTTCCTATGTTGGGTAATTCATCTCGTGTCGTTGGAGAGCTGGAAGGGCCGAATGCTGATATCCATGAGCTAACGCTTGCAGACATTGAACGATGGGAACCAACGCACCTTGCTACCCTGCTTAAAAGTAATGATAGCATGAGGCCAGCTCTATGCAGGCACGACGCCACCCCTCCTGAAGGCTGAGCATTCTGAGCACTCAATACTGACATTGAATCCGCCCAATTGACGTGGTTACATGGGCGGCCGTGTCAATTTCAGGTACTGTGCAATGATAGAAACTTGTGATGATGGGCGAGCATTAACCTTGGCTCTCGTGACGTTGATGGCATCGTCAAGGTCGGGCTCACGTACTATTACAACTTGTTTACTCCCTTCCCGACGTTCCCGTCTCTGCTAAAGACGATTTCACCAAGTTCGATTTCTTCTGGTACTTCATAGAGTAACATTCCCCTCGATAATTGGCATCGATAAACACGAAGCGCACCAAGCCTTTGACTCTCATCCACCGGGCCACGGTACCTTTGCAGATGACCCTCAGGAGCCTCTCAAGTAAGCTTTACAGCAGTCTGAATAAGCTCTACAGCGGTCTGAGTAAGCTTTACAGTGGTCTAAGTAAGCTTTACAGTGGTCTAAGTAAGCTTTACAGCAGTCTCAATAATCGTGAAGTTCGTGACTTTGTTCAGTGTACACAGGTGGCTGCACGGTCACGACCCCACCCCCGCATTTCCAAGCCTAGCACGTGAATGTCGATGGTGCGAGATACCTGTATTCTCACATCAGGACCTAGGCAGGAAGATAGACCTGGCTCTGACCGTGCTTGTTGGTGCCAGGCGTGGTGCCTATGACGGGGCAGTATCGAAATTGGTCAGATTCTGATTGTACACTGAGCAAACCACTGACCAGCATATTCGAAACGGATTCTTGGTTGGTCACGTTACAGAGTACATATGCCCGGGAGTCGCTCGACCGCGTAAAACGAAACCACATGGTCGATCACGCAAAATTCACGAAATCAAAATGATGCATCCAACCAAACTGCGACTGCGAATAGCTCTAACACCGTATAGTCTGTCCAGTGATCCATTCACTGCAAGATCAAGATGGATGACAGTTCAATGGAGTGCCTCATCACGATGCACCCCTCGGCTGTTGCTGGTCGTGCGTTTATCCAGGCCTTTAAAAGCCCTTGTTCCACCGATCTGTACCCATCCTTACCCATCCTTCTTCATTCATCCATGGCAAACACCAATTCTGAAAAACTTGATATTGTTATCGTAGGCGCTGGGTTTGCTGGTATCCACCAACTTATTCGTCTTCGCAAGCTTGGAGGTCTCTCCATCCAGGTGCTTGAAGAAGCGTCGGATTTGGGAGGTTTATGGTATTGGAATAATTACCCAGGCAAGCTCTCCAGTTTTCCCTATTCTTCAACACACACCGACTCGGTCATTTAGGTGCTCGTACTGACTCTGAGTGGGACGTTTATCAGCTTCCCTTCCCTGAGGTTTACGAGGAGTGGGATCAATCCGAGTCCTTTGCTACCCGAGACGATATCCTCAGGTACTTCCGTATCGCGGACAACAAGTTTGACGTGAAGCGCGACATTCGCTTCAATTCAAAGGTCGTCTCAGCTCACTGGGATGGTACCAACTATCACTGGAACACTATCACTGCTGATGGTGCCGTCTTCCACTCCAAGTATCTCCTCCTGTGCATCGGCTTTGCCGCCAAGATGTACATTCCCGACTGGAAGGGCGTCGGCTCTTTCAAAGGCACAGTCTATCATACTTCCAGGTGGCCTCAGGAAGGTGCTGACTTCAAAGGCAAGCGCGTTGGTGTCATCGGCACTGGTGCCACCGGTGTCCAAGTGATCCAAACTATTTTTGATCAATGCGACTCCTTGACCGTCTTCCAACGTACTCCCAACATTGCACTCCCTATGCGGCTTCTCAAGTTGAACAAAGAGGACCGCAGGAGCGACCACTTCCCCACTGTTCTTCACCGTCGCTTGCAAACCTTTGCTGGCTTCAGCTACGACTTCCTCTATGACGAGAACCCATTCGATGTACCACCCGAGGAACGCGAGCTTCACTTTGAAAAGCTTTGGGAGAAGGGAGGCTTGCGTTTCTGGCTTGCCACCTATTCCAAGATCTTTTATGATCCCAAGATAGGTCAGGAATGCTACGAGTTTTGGCGCAGGAAGACCGCCCCTCGCGTCAAGGATCCTGCCGTGCGCGAACTACTCGTGCCTTCCAAGCCACTTCACCACTTTGGTATACGTCGTCATAGCTTGGAGCAACGCTATTACGAAGCCTTCAATCACCCCACCACCAAGCTCGTTGATATCCGCGGTAACGCCATTGAGGAGATCACTCCCAAGGGTGTCAAAACTGCCGACGGTACTGAATACGAGTTTGACATTCTCATTTTTGCTACCGGATTCGACGCCATGACTGGAGGTATGAGGCAGATCGACATCAGGGGTCGGAATGGATTGTCGCTCTTGGAGAAATGGAACGACGCCACCCGCACCTGCCTCGGAATGGCCATCAACGGTTTCCCCAACATGTTCTTCGTATACGGCCCGCAAGCGCCATCTGCGTTTGCTAATGGGCCCTCTTGCATTGTGAGTCAGCTATTCCTTTGTTGCTGACCACAGCAACGCTGACCCTGAATTAACTATAATAGGATGTCCAGAGCGAATGGGTCACGAGGTGCATCGATTACATGGAGAAGAACGGATGCAAAACTACTGACGCTACTCCAGAAGCTGAAGAGGAATGGACTAACTTGTCTAACGACTTGATGAACAAGACCCTGTTCCTTGATGTCGCAAGCTCTTGGCACACTGGCTCCAACATTCCTGGCAAAAGGGTTGAAGCTCTCAACTTCTTTGGTGGTCTTCCGATGTATGTCAAGAAGATCGGGGAATCTGCGGATAGTGGATACACCGGCTTCATTTTTGAGCAATAACGTGGTGGGTATGTGGCTTGACACGAGAATTCTATGACGGCGTGGTTGCACCTGAATGTACACTAGTCTCTTCGGAATGCGTAACAAGTAGAAATTGATTCCATATCGGTTTATATGTCTTTCCCGTCATTCGCAACAAATCACGAAGACATCCAGCCTTAAGGAGCATGTATAACGCCTTATTTTTCGTCCTCGTGCCTGCCGTGATCATACAAAATACAGAATCACCTCATCCAGCACTCTGCCTGGGGGAGACTAGTCGATTCTCAGGGTCTAAAGCTATAGGATTCTCGTATACATACATACAACAATATAAAAGTAACAATGATAGCAACAATCTACTAAGGAAATGAAAACATTCACCTAACGCAACACCTGAAAAGTAGCGCCGTTACCGCTTTGAAGGAGAAGGGGTTAGGGTGGAGTTTCGCTCTCTACCTCTCAAAGACATGGAAGAGACGTTTTCGGTGACGTGAGTATAGAGCTCCCTATTGAACCCTATGCATTGCAGCCCAACAAACTCCAGCCTAATACCGCCCGATTCGATCTGATCCCTAGCTTCTTGTGCTCGCAATGCAGGGCCCTGAACCTGGGATAGTACTATCGACGGGCTTATCCTGTCAACAGGCTGAAGAACAAATCAGCAGGGACTCAATTTCAAGAAGTAGAACGAACGGGATCACGTACGATTCTCCACTTTTTATCCAATTGCAACCCGTTTGGATGGCAATGTGTCAGACTCACACACTTGTACGTTCCACCATAGAATATCTCTCGCCTCGTCGAGTCGACCTGTGGGGCATCAAAGAAGAGTTCCCGTTCTTCTCCGTACAGGTTTTCGAATGGCGAACTGAGCGAGAAATCATGGTTCGTATTGTCTTGCGTTGTAGGTCCCACGCCAAGAGCGTGTTGCGGACCTACAAAAAAGGTGCGTCCTGGCAGATAAAGGGGCAGATGCCGGGCACTGACAAGAGGTGAATGCGAGGAAAAGAGTCATGGCGGGTTATAGATAACGCACGTGTTCATATTCCGGCACTGATGTTGATAGTAGTGTCAGTGCAAGATAGCGTTTGTAGAAGCCTCGACATACCGCTAAGGAAAGGCGGTCTCGGAATCGTCGCTCCCATCCCATATGAAAACACTCCAGCAGAGCAACAAAGGTCACTGGCTTCATATCTCTGAACTTGATACCAATGCCGTTGTACAGCGGTAATGCATTCATTTCCTCGGAAAAGAGATGACCAACGTAAGGATTTGTGATCTGGAGAATGATGATGAGTATCACAACATGATCGAGGGTGATTACACACGTCGGAAAAGTCCAAAGTTGTTGCTCTAGGAATCTGCGCAAATGACGAAGTGAGACTCGTAATGCAGAGCATGAGACTTGACTTGCAGCTTTTTGCGGTCTCGCCGAAATAGATTCATTCAACAAGGTCACGGTTGGGGACTACACAATGTCATGTAAACATTCAAGAACAGACATAGGATTGTTCGTACTTGTCGGTTTTGAGAAGCACGCCGCACCGTTCGCTTTGGAATCTGTAAACACCGATCCCTATCAGTATGCTTCTAACAGCGGTTGAGCGATACTCGCCAATACATAAACCGTTGACTTTGGAGTCGGTCGCTGCACGAGGATTCGTAAGTCATTGACCATGGATAAAAGATCATTCATACCTGTGAACTCGTAGTCTGGTCAGATGCACTTCGTTCCCTTGTTTCACTATTCTAAGGGAAATTTCAGCGCGAGCAGCGGTAGCTTGTCGCGAAGCTCACTCTGGCTGAAGTATCTTCCTTTGAGTGTAGTTTTACGGGCTCCTCCTTCCGACGTCAGATATTTGCCTGTGTAATGAATCTCCAGGGAAGCTTACAGGTGTCTCTTCGCCAGGAGGGGGCGATGTGCTTCGTGAATCACAGGGAGCACGACCCGCTGAAGTACTTGCTTGCTGGATTGTCTGGAGAATGGTTAGCTTGGGATGTGATAAAAATCATCATGCTTGCCTCGACCGAACCGTCTTGATGGTCTTTTGGTCGTTGTTGCTCCTGTATGTATCTGGGATCAGTGGTGTTATTGAAAGTTTGGCTGAACTTACGGGAACTGGCGACACAGAAGGACCTGGTGTCCTGCAAGATGGCTGTTGCTCCTAAAAATGATGCTCAGCTGGTGAACTTGCAATCATCGGAATGCTCACTTTAGGAGTGCTCTCTCGATGAGCATCAGGTTCTTTCTGCAATTGCTCAATAGTCTGCATTCAACATCAGCAACATGCATATTGAGGAAAAAGTGGAAATGAACCTGCTCTAGACTACGCAACTTTCGCTTTGCTCGTTTCAAATCGGCCTTGCCTGCTGATTTTGCATGTGCGAGCGCATTCTGAGATGGATCCAGTTACAAAACTATCAACAGCAGACGATAAGTCTGTAGAACCTTGCTGTCGGTCAAGTTCCTCTTCGCTCGCCTAAGTTTGCTTCTGAGTTTCTTTAGTCGCTTCTAGTACATCATGAGTCACTCGAGACCAACTATCAGTAACCATCGTACCTCTTGGACTCTGATAGAGTCGGTGGCATGCTAGAAGAATCGTTCACGAGCGGCGACATAAAAGTTTAGCTCCAAAACGCACCGATATCTCCTGTTTGTAAGATGTAATGATCTCCCCAGTAAGAAAATCTATAAAAGTGACCTGTGTGCTCTCTGAGTCAACAGAAACCGGCATCAGAGCGACGTACGCACCGGTACATCCAGGGCGACTGTTCCTTGCTAACGAGCTATGAGAACCACACTGGAGTGGCGACTACAGAAAGATACAAGTACGAACGTGATTATCATCTGCATCGATAGCTTGAAGTTGATGGAACTGCAAGCGGAAGTATAAGCTCCCAAGCAACATAAGTCCAGGCGTACAGTGACTTACGCGGCCATTTGAAGTATCACTCGTGCTACTCTCGCCGTCTCTGTCAAATCGTAGTCGCGTTGAAGTAGACATGATTTAGTGTCTCCGAACTTGACCGTCTGAAGAAGAGGAACACGTTTCAGTCAAGCCTCAAGGTCCAACATATGTCGCGTGAGAAGGTTCATCATTTCGAGAAGCTCGGGTATTGACAACTTCTGCGCAATGCGGAAATCCAGACTGTTGCATGGCTCAGGTTTCCGGAACCGAAGCTGCTACCGTAGCAGCACTGATAACGATTTTCTTGAATCTTGCCAAAGGTTGTCGGTGAAGGTCGAGACTCAAGAACAAAGTTTAGGCAGCTGATAAGCCTTATCGGGACTGATAAGAGCCGCTGCCCAGCTTACCAAGCCGAGCACGCGTCATAACTTCGCGTGCCAGAAAACTCTTACTCTTCACCCAACTTCCACTTACATATCTCATTCCTTGCCTTTGGGCATTCCCAGAGGATGAATCGACTGGGTAACAGTCTAGGTCTCAGGACCTCAGGCTGGGCTGCCCTTCCCCGCCAAATATGCCAGCGACGAAGGCTTCTAGTGTCTTTCGAGACGACTTCTCGGACCATCTCGTCGTCCATGTCACATCCAAGAACTTTCTCCTCGTCTAGAGCCTCGCTTGCATGCCCGACGCCAATTTGGGGTCATCCGAGATGGATAAACTCGCGTTCAAAACAGGGAGAAGAGGACGAGTCAAAGGTGGCCAGCAGTTCGGAAGAGTCGGAGGAGAAGGAAAATGCTAGCTTGGAAGGGGCAGAAGACGAGGGATCCTCACCGCCATCGTCGTCATCTTCGTCTAGCTCTCCGCCGTCTTCTTCCTCGAACGGAAGTGACAACCAGAATTCACGACCTCCGACACCTCCACCCTCCGGAAATAGTACTCCTCCAGGCTCAATAGCAAAACAATCGGTACCCGAGGTCTATCCACAGGTTTTGGCTCTCCCTATAGCACGGCGTCCACTTTTCCCAGGATTTTACAAGGCAGTGGTCGTTCGGAACCCACAGGTCGTTGCGGCGATAAAGGACATGATGAAACGCGGTCAACCATATCTCGGTGCTTTCCTACTCAAAGACGAGGACACAGACAGTGATGTCATTACCGACATTGACTCCGTTCACCCCGTCGGTGTCTTTGCCCAGATTACGAGCGTGTTCGCAGCGCAGGGACAGGAAGATAAGGAGGAAGGCTTAACAGCAGTGCTATATCCGCATCGAAGGATAAAGATCACTGAATTGGTCAAGACAGGTGGACAGGCGAAAGTGGAGACTGTCGAGGCGGAGGAGCCGCAAACAGTAACACCACCTCCATCTCCAACTCCCGAGGCTCCAAAGTCGACCGGTAAGTGTAACCTTGTTCATGAATTGAAATACGTAATCTGACTTGGTTTTAGGACCACCCCAGACCTCCTTCCTACATAATCACGCCATCTCGATTGCCAGGGTCGAGAACTTGCACACCCAGCCATACAACAAGGATGACCAATACATCCGGGCGTTCATGTCAGAGATCGTGTCAGTTTTCAAGGACATTGCTCAGCTGAACCCGCTTTTCCGCGACCAAATCACCAATTTCTCGATAAACCAAGTCTCCACTAACGTTTTCGACGAACCCGACAAGCTGGCAGACTTTGCGGCGGCAGTATCCACTGGCGCCGTCACCGAATTGCAAGATGTTTTGGAGGCACTCCACGTTGACGACCGTCTCAGAAAGGCATTGCTCGTCCTCAAAAAGGAATTGATCAACGCGCAGCTTCAGAGTAAGCTCTCGCGCGATGTCGATTCCAAGATTGCCAAACGCCAGCGAGAGTACTACCTCATGGAGCAGTTGAAGGGAATTAAGAAGGAATTGGGTATGGAATCGGATGGAAAGGATAAACTCATCGAAAAGTTCCGTGAACGCGCTGCTCAGCTCAAGATGCCCGAGGCTGTTCGAAAGGTTTTCGACGAGGAGCTGAGCAAGCTTGCTGGGCTGGAACCTGCAGCAAGCGAAGCCAACGTTACGCGCAATTACCTCGAATGGTTGACTCAGATCCCATGGGGTCAACATTCGCCGGAGAACTACAACATCAAGCACGCTCAGACTGTCTTGGATGAGGATCATTATGGATTAAAGGATGTCAAGGATCGGATTCTAGAGTTTTTGGCGGTTGGAAAGTTGAGGGGGACAGTTCAGGGCAAGATCATTTGTTTAGTTGGTCCACCGGGTGTTGGAAAGACGAGTATCGGCAAGAGCATATCCCGGGCCTTGAATAGACAGTTCTTCCGCTTCTCGGTTGGAGGTTTGACAGATGTCGCTGAGATTAAAGGTCACCGGAGGACATACGTCGGGTAAGCAAAAGTTTCTATCCTCCTTATCTGTATTGACTCGTTTTTTCAGGGCGTTACCTGGCAAGATAATACAGGCGCTGAAGAGAGTCGGAACCGAGAATCCCCTGGTGTTGATAGACGAGGTAGACAAGATTGGGCGAGGCCACAATGGAGATCCGTCGAGTGCTCTCCTCGAAATGCTGGATCCCGAGCAGAATAGTAGTTTTTTGGATCACTAGTGAGTTTCTCTCCTTTCAAGTCGGAACGAGTCCTAACTCTTATCAGTATGGACGTGCCCGTCGATTTGTCTCGCGTACTTTTTGTCTGCACGGCTAACAACTTGTCGACTATCCCCGTTCCTCTTCTCGACCGTATGGAAGTTCTCGAGGTCAGCGGCTACGTCTCGGAGGAGAAATCGGTGATAGCGGAGAAGTACCTCGGTCCTCAAGCTAGAGAAGCCTCAGGCCTGAAGGATGCTGACGTGTTATTGGATTCTGATACGGTCGATGTGTTGATCAAGTACTATTGCAGAGAGAGTGGTGTACGAAACTTGAAGAAGCACATCGATAAGGTGAGCAGGGACTTTGGCCGACCTTGGAGTTCATTACTGACTATGTGCACAAAGATCTACCGGAAGGCCGCATTAAAGATCGTGCAAGACCTTGGAGAGGAGGCTTTACCTGAACCTCCTGCCCCTGCTGAAAACTCGGACAAGGCCGCAGAAGAGTCCGCAACTTCGGAAACTACTACCTCCTCCTCCGTCGAATCGCAGAAGCCGCCATCTAATGACCCAGCGCTCTCATCGGATTCTTCCTCGGATCCTGCTTCTTCCGCAGACGCGTCATCGCGATCTGAAGCTCCGAAGACAACGGTGACCACTCAGGAACGAAAACCCATGAACATACCATCCACGGTTCACGTACGAATCACCCCAGAGAATCTCAAAGACTATGTTGGCCCTCCTGTGTACCAGAAGGATAGAATGTACACCCACACGCCACCGCCAGGTGTTAGTACTGGTTTGGGATACTTGGGCAATGGTAGCGGGTCTGTCATGCCTGTTGAGGCAATGGTGAGGGTCGATTTTTGACTTCTTGATTCCATGTTACTCACACGTTACAGAGCATGCCAGGGAAGGGCAACTTGCAGCTTACCGGAAAACTGGGAGAGGTCATTCGTGAGTCTGCCCAAATCGGACTTAGTTGGGTCAAGGCACACGCCTTCGAGCTGGGTATCACTAGCGCGGAAGATGAACAGTTCTTGACCAACAAAGATGTTCACGTGCACATGCCCGAGGGAAGCATTGGGAAAGAAGGGCCAAGTGCCGGCACGGCTATCTTATCGGCGTTTGTCAGTCTATTCACCAAGACTAGAATTAATCCAGATATAGGTGAGCGTTGCCGCCCCCTTAAACGTGATGTTTTTACTGACAGTCTACCCTGAAGCTATGACGGGAGAAATCTCCTTGGTCGGTCAGGTTCTACCAGTTGGTGGCTTGAAGGAGAAGATCTTGGCCGCTCATAGGGCTGGAATCAAAACCATTCTTGCTCCCGCTGCTAATCGTGCCGATATCGAAGAGAATGTTCCGGAGAGTGTGAAGACAGGCATCAGGTTTGTCTACGTAGAAGACGTCAGAGAGGTTCTACACGAGGTGTTCAAGGGCGAGAAGATTGCGGAGAGATGGAAAGAGACATTGGCACTATGAAGCAACGTTTATGGGACAAGTGATCTCTCAGCGTCATATCATATTTCATCGGCTGCATTTCGCTACGCATCTACAGAATTCCGCACGATTCGATAGATCACTACAGGTATCACCTTCGTTTTTATTCGAATATTCATTGTTCTTCGCACATTGCAAAAGCATGTATAATAGCATCATCTACCTTCTGTTATCTAGCCGTAATGAATCGTCAAGTTCCCAACTCTAGGAATGAAATCTATAGAGCGAAGTCAGGAACCAGCGAGGGTGAATGCAAAGACGTCAAAGACGCCCTACATGATGGCTGTGCATGTGCATGCACTTCTCCCTCTTACCATGACATCGGAACGATATTCCGTGAATTCTTGTTTAATTTCACCCTTTCCTCGACGTTCGAAAGGTCATTTCGGGCTACGCTTAAACGATGAAAGGAGCCTTGAACAGTCCGGACCACATTGTCCTTATCGTACAGCGGTTTTCGACGGCGAAACTGGGAAAACAATATTGTAACAACGAGTCCCTTTACTGTTTACTCATTTTACTGTTTTACTCAGGCCCCGGCGTTCCACTCGACCATGCCTTCCCGAATTCTAGGTGTGATAACAATCGGCGATTCTCTCCGAGCTGACCTCATACCAGAACTAATTTCGTGGATTCCCGATGTGATCATCATAGAACGGGGTGTCCTGGATGGACTGACAAGGGAAGACATTGCGGAGAAGTTTGAACACAGAGATGGTGGAAATGTTTCTGACAATGAGGCTTCCGTCCTTCCACAGGTACCTTTGTATCGGTGTGGGATCAGATACACAAAGTGGACTGATTTCGGTTCGGTGTGCAAGATGGATCATCAATCATCATCATTGGGCGCGACTGCATCATACCAGCAAGCCTGGAAGCCAAGGGGGGGGACCTTCTCCCGACGATCTCAAATGTCATTTCAACCCGCCTTGCGACGTCATCCCCTACCTTGCCTGTACGGGCACGTTCCCGAAATTCAAGCATTGTAACCCACTTTTGGTTCCCGGGGCTCTGATGTCCTTTGGAATTAGCCGCTTTAGCCAACACCATAGCAACCCCTCACAAGCCAAAGAAAATGAACATGGCGTAATGGACATTCTAGTAACCTCTCTCCCCGAACAACACATCTTGCGCAGATCTGAAAGCCAAGTTTCGGAAACGGGCCGAACATTGGTGGTTTCTAATGCATCGCCCTCTCCTGTCGGAGAACCCACGGTGTATAGGGAGCCTCGACGTAGGTGAAACCGGTATTGTTAAAGCAGCGGAAGGGAGCTCAAACTTATTTTTGCAGACTGTATAGATTACAACGTCGTGTGTGCGTCGTGTTCTGCAAACGGCGTCTAGCGCTCCAATGGTATTCGGGAGAAGCATAATTGCGCAACTGACAGCTGAGCTGCTCAACGATGTAAGTGTGGATGGAGAAGGCCTATTGGTGTATTTTTTTTGGTGCGATGTTCCGAGGATGGAGACTATACATCAAGTTGCTTTCTATGTTTAGCCATCATATAGAGGACTTTTGACATGTCAAGGGATGACGCTCACAGCTATTTTCGGAGTCGGCCGCGAATTACCTTCAACTTCCCAGGCTTGGGAGTTCAGGGTTGGGTTATCGAAGGTTGACATATCAGATTTCTGGTCAGCATGAGCTTTGCCAAGGAACTGAAAGACGGTCAGTATATTCTGTTGATTGCGCCTCCGCCGAGACACACATACATGTGTACGCATCTTGAACAGGTTACTGATCCATCATTCAACATTCAATATTCAATAGTGAAGGGTCGCATTCCAAGGCCCGCATTAGCGGAATTCCACCGAAATCAATAATGACACAAGCTTTTCTCTATGTTTCAGTCAAGTTGTAAGGACTAATACGCAATTTAGGCAGCGATGAGGCAGGCCGCCGCCGGTTGCAATGACTAACATTGAATTGCGCAGACATCACTTTCCAAGTACCGATTGGCCGTTGAATCGCGAGTAAAGAAGATACATTGCACACCGGTGCGTCATATACAACGAGTTTATTATGGTCTGGACATGCCACTTTGAATTTTTGACAGCGATATCTCGTTGTCAGTAGTATCTGCATTATGAGGGAGCAGCTCAAAGGAGTCCCCTGGTCCTCGGACTTTGGAGAAACGGACCCGCTCCCTATCATGTAGTTGAAATGATGAGCAAGGCAACGCTACGCAATGCACTTGGCAAGAAAGTATGATCGTAAGCGACGGGAAAGATGAAACAAGGTAGTAAACATACACATTAAAGCGATGTATGGATTGGTATACTACTTTTTCACACCTGTCAGACTGCAAGAACGGCTCAGCTCGACTTGCAAAAAGACATTCCGAAGGATTCGGGGCGTGATTTCTGAAATTAAATGAAAAAGCGGAGGCGTTCAGAAACTCTGATGTTGACATTGTTCGATCGAGGGAGAGAGTTTCGATCGGGGGCGAGGCACCATCACCGATATTTAGAAACAGACAGACAGACCAACTCTCACCGTCGTTGATGAACGACACGGAGTGGCGAGCCAGCTCGTCTATACCCTGGTCAGATCTCTGGAAGATAGGTAGAGGGATTTGCACCCTGGGCTGGCCGTTTTGGGCCCAATGCTTTGGTGGGGGGTAACAAAAGCTTTCCAGCGTTCTTGTTGTCTATCCCTCTCTGTCTGTAATGACAAGTTGGTGTAAACAAGTGATGTCGATTACGACTGTCCAACTGGATCTCGTACCGGTCGAGGCGAGTTGTTACTCCGCAGTAATTATAGCCCCACCTCAATCAGCTGCTGTAAAAATTACACAAACGTACAGTAGTAAGGCGCCCAAGGTCAAGAGCAACGTGCCGACCCTTACAGCCTTCCTTTTACGCATACGCAGGACGCAACGCAACTGTCTATGGTTTCCCGTCTTGCTGTAATTGGGCGCACTTTCCCCTCATGTACATTGGATGTTCAACGGAAGTCAGCGCCCCCACTAAATCAATCTCCCGCCGCTACAATTTCGCGAGGAAATGATCTCCGTCAAATCCGGCACGGCACTGAGGTCACCGCACCCGTTTTACATGAAAGAGGCTCCCGTGAGCAAATTGATGTACTCGCACTCACTGATTGGTGCGTACAAAAAGAGTATCCAATCTCTTTCAAGTGGTTTGTCCCAATGTCAGGCGGACATTGCAATGGGGGGCCGGTTTTGCATCACTGGGAAGAGGGGCGAAAACGTTGTGGCAGCGCAAAAAACTCCATCTACGCAACGCAACAATTCCGGATAATGTCGCCATCAATGGTCCACCGGCAAACATCTGAAAAATTGGGGGTTGGATATGGTAGAAACCTGATAAGAACTCCACCTTTACCGCCAAAATCATCAAGGTACTGCGCATGAGAACTCGTGTTTTTGCTTCCAGAGGGACACCGCCCCCCCCCCCCCCCCCCCCCCCCCCCCCCCCCCCCCCCCCCCCCCCCCCCCACGACCTTTTTGCTAAACGCACTTAAGATCCGTTACCCTCTTTTGTAGAGATGATAGTTTTCAAACTGCAAAGGATCAGAGCATTGACGTCTGTGTGTATGTATATGTGTGTGTGTGTGTGTTTCCAACTTTGCTTGCCCTGGCATTCAAGGGGGGCAGGGCATGATTGGGAGCGCCGAATTCAGGCCAATATGAAAGGAACGCGTCAGATTTCTGGTGTTCAACGGTTGACATGATACCTCAAAGCCCCTCAATGCCAACGTGGGGCGCGCGTGGTCATTCAATTGTGGATACTTGTTGAAAAAAAAATGATAGATAGACATCATCGAGTTGTGCAGATACGAAAACGAATGCGGCGTTAGGAATTCGAGATGATTGGAACAACGCGCCCCCCCCCAACCATCGGCGCTACCCAGGAACCTCTCGAGACGAGATCCTTCCATCATCTGTTTGAGGAGATACGGATCACTGTCAAAAGTTCTTGGAGGGATCAAAAGGGTTATGGACCGAGTGACATTGGGACTTTTTTGCTTCGACATGATATCGCTACCAGCGATTGCGAGCTTCGTGCCATACGAAATGTTGAAATTAGGTCGGTCAACCGTGAGTTCCTGAACTGAGAGGCGAACAGTTTGACACACTCACCTTTCCAGCAATATACCCAGAATGATCAACTTTTTGAAAGTTTTTTTCAGTTTCCCATCCAGTTGGAATTGAAAGATGTCAGGGTCGGGTGTTCTACCAAAACAATTCCAAGTTGAGCAACCGAAAGCGATGAAATTGAGTAATCTACCCACTTCTTTTCTCATACACGGCCTTGTGTGTGTGTATGTATGCGCGAGCGCATCAAAGTTGGTAATGGCAGTTTCAATAGAAGCAAGCTTGTTTCAGAAGGAGGTTCTAATCCTTTGTTCTCACTAGTGTCAGGGATGAATTTAAGACTTCTACTCGGCGTATTTTTTTTTTTGCGCGGCGAATAACGTCGAAGATTTGAAAAGGATAAATCCAACTATCGTCCTAGTACTGTATGTATATTAGTTTTTCCATGCACCTAAATGAAAAAATCGTACGATATAAGGGAATCTGACCAAAACAGGTTGGTTTTAGAGGTATTCGGTTGGGTTGGGCCTTTTTGTTATTGAAAGCGATGACAATCATTTATCATACTCTTTGAGGAACCCGCTTTTTCGTACAGCAAACAAAAAAATTGACACACGTTGTCGTGAAGGTTGGTCATTGGGCTTCCATATACAGTCCGAGTTGCCTAGAGTTGTTTACGATGAGAGGCGATTGTTGGACAGCATCGAGAAAAACCGCTTGTAACATTCGGGGAAAGCGCTGAGAATTACAGTATGGACGAGAGAGAGCGAGCGGTTAAACGGAGGCGGTCAAGTTGATGGCGGTTGACAAGGAAAGAAACGTGGCCAACCAGGCGTCAAAAAGAGCGCTTTTACCTCACTTTTTTTTCACACACGTTGTCAATTTCAGACAGGTATCAGTAGTAATTGTACACTGCTATACTTCTCTTGGAAATGGAAGGATATCAAAAAGTTGGTTTAGGTGGAACACCTTGCGCTACTGCATTCCAGGCATCCCTCGCAGAAATATCGTTCCACCATCTGTTCAGTTATGAGCAAAAGTTTCGCTCCCCTTGATAACGTAGACCACCAACGACTTACCGAGTGACGTTAGGACCTTGCTTGGACATGATATCGCTTCCAGCGACAGAGAGCATTGAACCATAAGGAAGGTGGAAGAGGTCAGCAAGGGTGATTTCCTTTGTGATAATCAAAAAAAAAAAAAACGTCAATGCGAGGCCTCGACCGGTTAACAAAGATTTACGAACATCTCCAGCGAGATACTTTTGCTTCCCCAAGATGACTTCATATACTTGAAGCTTTGCATGCAAGCTCTCGATTAACGCACTGAAAACCTTGGGATCAGGGACTCCCCCACGATATCTGATCAGATTCAGTTGATCAATAATCAATTTGGGGTCAAGACAATCAGACAAGTGTGTCCAAACTTACTTTTTGAAGACATTCTCAAACACGGCAGTTGCAGCAAACGCATCAAAGTCGACGAGTTCAATAGACGCAGCCTGTTCAAAAAGAGCGAGTGCCTTCAAATCCGATGCGTCAGGGATAAGTTTGGGTCCCTTGTTGGCGTATTTTATGGCTAGATAGCGGGCGATTGCTCGTGATTCGTAGAGGATGAAACCATCATCGTCCTCAAAAAAAAAGTTTTGTTAATATCGTAAACACAAAGGAAAACTCGAGGCTCGAACAACTAACGATGTATGGAACCTGTCCAAACGGTTGATTCTTGACAAAATCGGGTGCCTTGTGCTCTCCTTTAGCCATATCGATTACGATCAGCTCGTAAGGAATTTGCTTCTCATACAAGATGGTGGCAACGCGGCGAGTACATGTGGACGAGGGAGAACCGTAGAGTTTCAGGACCATCGTGAATGTGGATGCTTTGTTTCGGTTGTGGGTATGTACCAAGTGGTGGTTGAGGGAAGCCGAATAACGGGTGTTTTTTGTGCCGCTTATTTGGGGGCTGTTCGATGGGAATACTGCAACCTATGCAGGAAATCAATGACCCCCGCATGTGAGAACTTTTTTTTTTTTTCTCTCTCTCTCTCTCTCTCTCGTCAACAATCTTGGTAATTATCACCGTAGAAACCCCAACAAGCCCGGGAAACCTTGAGACTAAAAACATCCCTTCCAGAATAGTAGCTCGGTAGCGTTAGGGGGCGGCAAGCGCCCGCTTTGGGAATGGGCATTGTGCTGCGCATTTTTGCTACTAATACCTAATAGGCTTCTTCTCCCTCATTGAGTAATGAGCCCTCTGGGTGTACATGTACAACAAAAATCATATTGGGTAGTAAAAATATGAGGGAATACAAAGGAGGCTTGTACGGCTACAAAGGAAAATGGAGATACACCAAATGAAAAAATGTCATGAACCTATACTGGCCAATATTTGAAAAACTAGATCTTGTCTCTCCCTGAACGCTCGTAATGTCGTCATTCCCAAACTGAGTCCATTGATACGATTCGTGAACGCTACTGCTTTGCCCAATGGGCTAACACGTCCTTGTTCCTCTTCTCGTATCCGTTGCTCGCCACCAACCCCATGCTCCAATATCGCCCGGATACGATCCATCTTGGTAGGAGGAATATCCTCTCCACGTTGAGCATACTCCAAAGCTATCTTGTTATCCTCTTCTTCTAGCTCCTTCGCTAACCGGCTGATATGCGCCAACTCCATCATAAAGGGTCGCAGCTCAGGGGGACAGTCATCCAAGGAAAGCGGTGTACCCAGAACGCCGACTACCGAGCCATCTGGTGTCATTGAAGTTGTGGCAACATCCAAAACAGCAAACGCCACCAATGCAAAATACGCACGAGGTGGGTCCCGTTTCAACATTTGTCTCAACGACGGTTGCCGTTCCAGTACATCACCTAATGCAGCATAGAGCGTCTCTCGGATGAACTCGATTGCCGGTGAGGTGGGTGATAAGATAGTTGGGGAATGACTACGACTTGGCCACCCGCTAGAGGATCCGGGAGTGAAAGGTGACAGATGGGATGGTGATTGAGGTGGGATATCATGGCTCGTAACCATCCGGGGAGAAGGTGGAGGAAGTGCGGCTGACGCTGAATGAGGCGAAGATTGCGCCGAGGAGCTCGGAGAGGCGTCGTTGTATGAAGGAGGGGGTACAAAGGACGCCTTCTTTGCGCCCGGGCTGCTCGGTGCATTGCCTGAATCCAAAGCTGCTTGTAGGTCAGAAGCATAGCGATCCTGAAACGATCGGCGCTGACTGATCTCAATGGCTACAGCATGCAGATCGGCAGCTATTCCATGAACGGTTGATGGTGGTGAGGATACAGGCTCCAATTTACAGATTATTCGAGCTAAATCGTGTTGATGCTCTGGAGCGAGGCTTTGGATAGACGGGACAGTGCGCGCCCAGACTTGTAGGAATGACTGAAAGGCGGGCGGACAATTTTCCGCCGACAATTCCATGGGAGCGGAAGTTTTGTTACGTCGTGGGAGTGGAACAGAAGGCGGATTTGTAGTGCATCGTAAGGCAGCGAAATACAGGCATAAGGCAGGACCTAGAAAAACGAATCCGTCATATGGAAAGCGAAATGAGGAAAGGGACATCAAGGTGGCATTTCGAAGCCGATTATTTGGACCGAATGACTCCCTAACAATGATCTTTTTTACTCACCAGTTATCATGAGATCCCCTTCAGCGCTACTCAGGATATCCGCATCAAGTAGTCGCTCGACTTTGGCCTGTGTCAAAGAAGACTTGAGATAGCTGTGGAAACAGTCTTGAATGTATTCTTCAGATAGCGTATTTCCGCTGGGACTTCGAGCGTGTGAGGGCATGATGAGAGTAACAAGTCAACCCCCTTTGACTGGCTGGCTTGTGCTGCTGCGCTTGCGAGCAAATTCCAAAAATGACACTTTGTTGCGTCATGTGTGCAAGAAAGGCAAAAAAATCGCCACACGTGCTGCCCTTTGCTTACGCAAGTGAGCGGAAACTTTGCTCATCGCGTCCCAGGTTCCGAAGAAGCGAAGCAAGGGGGGATTGGGGGGATTGGGGGGGGGGGAGGGGGGTTGCTCGAGATCAATTATTAGCAGCAGCATGCTTCCTGTCTCGCCCGCAAGACTTTTTAGAGACGGGACCGACCCTACGGACTCTCCTCCTCCTCCGTGAGCCCCGTAAGGACGTACGAAAACCACTCAATCGAGCTATGACACGAGGAAAGCATGCGGACCGAAATGACCGTTTTTTTTTACATCAGTGGACCCTTGAAGAATTCTTTTGCGCCTCGATTTTTTTTTTATGTATTTGATAAAAGAAGAGGCTCTGCAGTTGACAGAAGGTTCCATTATCATCATAAAAGCGTAACATGTACACATAGATACCCATTAGAATTCCCATAAGCATCAGCCCTTGATGCCGTTGATATTTCTTGATGCCAACCGTTTGGTAGACGACATTACTATAAAACATGTGCAGCGATGTGTGAAGACCATTCTACATAAAAGAGAGAAAAAAAAAAAGAGCAAATCTAAAGAGGAATAAAAGGAGGAGAGAGAGAGAGAGAGAGAGAGAGGGAAAAGAACAATGCGTCTGGTAATACAATAGAAATGTGCAATGTAGAGAAGGAAAACAAGTCCCACTAGTATAATGGTTGCTAGAAATATAACATATCGTCAGCCCTTCACGTTACTTGAGCCATCAGATAGGGTGGGACTGTACCTGTCGCGCCTTCTCCCAATGCAGCATTGGCACTGGTTCACCTGATTCCCAAGGTCGGCCACTTCTGGTGTAGCCTATCGATGATGGGGGGCAAATATCTGACGTCGGAGCATACGAACGTCCAACTTGAGTGCGCACTGCCGTCTGGAGCTCATGGACCGGCGGTCGCGGGTGATGCTGTTCCACCGGAGAGGTACTTGATGGGGTTGAGTAGGGGGAATTTTCTGAGAGAACGTCAAATGATTGACATTGTGAGAGCGGCATGTCATAAACCACCGAAGGATATGATGTATGGGCGTTGGCACTTGCAGGCGGAGGCACTTGAGGGTTAGGGATGTCTTTTCCAGGAAGGAAGAGTTCATTGCATGCCATGCCTTTGAAGGATGATTCATCGTCCGAAAACGACGGGGACCATGACGATGCATCAAGCGGAGGGAAATTGGAAGACTGCGGGCTGTTGTAAAGGGACCCTGGAAGATCAGGGATGGGCGCAGATGGCGTGACGGGAGAAACACTGGACGAGCACGAGGAGACACTTTCTGATTTGCGACGAACAGTAGCTGGGCGCCTTCGCGTTCGGTTAGAGTCACGGTTGAAACGGGTGATGCTGTTATAGCTGGAGAGAGAAACGGAGAGGTCAGGACACTCCCACACAAATGTATATCCATATAACTAACCGATTTTTTGCTGAGAGGCCTGTTCTACCAGGGAAATAAGTCTTGACAATCTTTGTCCACAGTTTTCCATGTTCGTTGACAGCGTTTATCAGTAAAGCATCCTGAAAAGAAGGTCGATGTGATCAGCAATGAGGGAACCGATGACACAATAACAGAACCTTACTGCTTCAGGGGTCCAACTCGTACGATCAATGGTTGGGTTCAACGTGTCAGTCCAACGTTTTGCACACTCTAAAGGCTAATCAATTCATATCCGAGTTGCAGAATGTGAGAGAGGGGGAGAGGGGGGAGAGAGAGACTCACGGTCGCTGTTTCGACTCTGCACCAATGAGGCTACCATTGACCAACTAACGCGACACTTGAGAATGGGAACGGTGGTGATAGGGAGAAGCTAAATAAGCTTACCGTGTGCCATATTTTTCAATTGCTTTTACAAGTCGCTCATCTTCATCTGGAGACCATCCGCCTTTCACGACATCAGAGGCCATCTTGGCGAACCATCGTTTTCTGCAGTCCTTGTTGGTGCGGTTTGGTACATGTTTTGAGATTGCATGCCATTTGGAAGGTGTGGGATTATTGGGGTCCTCTTTTTTTTTTTTTTAAGAAAAAACGAGGTGGTCAATGTCGTAAAACAAGAACGACGCGGTCTTCGCACCTCGAGCCACAGCTTCACGAAGCAGCTGATCCTCTTCTGGAGTCCAAGATCTTCGTTCTCTATAGAGCATAGTCGAGAGTGGGTTGGGCAAGAAGGGGGGAGATTGGGAGAGTGAAGGCTGGGTGAAGCGTAATCACGGTGATGGGTGAAAGTTAAGCACAAGTCATGGTGTGTTTTAATATAAGGGAGGACAAACCAAAATGAGATATCGGAGACTGTTGTGGAGCCTAAGCGACTCCCACGCTACAAAATGATTGCGGTCCTGAAGAAGCTCTGGTCGTTTGGCCCTTTTGTTCAGGATGTTCAGTTTCTGCAAGAACCAGTTCGTTCAGTTGACCGCCAAGATCTCTATATTTAAACATCCCAACAGGTAATGTCCGTGATACTCGAATGACATCCCCAATTGGTCTGACGTTGCGCCGAACTGATCTCACCTATCAAGATCGTGTCCAATTCATCACTACCTCTCTCTCTCTCTCCAGCTCCTGCCCTTCGCTTCCTGCGGCGAGTAAGAGTTGATCAACAGGTTGCAATCTTGCAAAGTTTGCGGAAGAAAAACGCGGAAAGATAAAAAAAATGCAGTGTTCGTCTCCCGCCTAACCGGAAAGTTGGTGAGATTCTTTTAGGTAAAGAGAAAAATATAATATATCCGCCGTATTACCAATTTCAGAACCCAAGCCTCGGCATATGCCGGTTGGTAACTTGCGAATGGTTGTTGCGGGACTCTTCCCATCTGTCCACCTCTATATTGTATATTATTTTATTTTTTTTTCTAGACTCTCACCAATCGCTTGACTCTGAGCAGCAGTTGAGTAAAGGGGTTTTTATGTTTTGTTCACGCGCCTGCTGTTCTGAGGCATGCAGAAACGCTAAAACCAAAGGGTCCAACTTGGTTTGTCAATAACGCGTCCGTCGGCCCTTGATCTGATGAACCGTTGTCAAAAGCCTGATGCACTGCTGTATTCACTGTACATAACGCCGAAGATACGCTTATACAAAACGTTCTTTTTTGTGCACAGTCGACATGGGAGCGGACAACAAGCTGTATATAAAAGATATATCTTTTTCGTTACAAGTTTGGTCATATGCGATGCAAAAAAACCACCAATAAGTTAAAACAGTACTGCGTACGAGGGCAGTGCGTAATCGTTAATGGTGTTCAATTTGGAGCCCTTGACAAGAGAGTAGGGAGGGAGAGGGGGGGATTCCACAGCGCGCGCCTAACAATCTCCATCGTCAGTACCGACGCCCGAACAATCCAACTTGTTCACAATTAGTAATCCTCAAGGTTGATGGGCCGTTCTCCGAGGCGCATATCGCATATATACTACTTGCATTGAATTATCGTATCAGTTATGACGATACTCCCATTCCAGAGCACTTGGCTTGTTGCGAACAAACTTACCGTTGGATCACACCAAAAAAAAAATCTCGACGCCGTCTAGATCTTGTTATGCATGCCTACACGCGCAAGTATTGACGATGATTTTAACCGCACTGTGTGTGTCCTGTCCTGTCCTGTCCTGACTTGTAACCCACATCCCGAATCCCACCCCAACGGTTTCATAGCTACGTCGTTTGAGATTGACTCCTAAACAAAGTGTTCCATCGGAGCGACACATCAAACGATATCCCCTCCTCCCTTGATAGCCGTCTGTGATACAGGCAATTGTAAGTTTGATGCGCCGCAAACCGTAGAGCCAATGATGATCTGAAAGGGTGACAACTGTAATTATGCATTCGGACTTGCCCTCATCCCGCCCTCTCCATGGGTGTGAAATGGAGTTGAAACGGCAATGATTCGACCCTAAATCTTCGGGAGTCTTGAAAGAGTTACTGATATCTGAATATAGGACAGGACAGGTAAACCACAACAAGTGTTTGTCATTCGGCATATCGATCCGGCCGTCCGTCGTTCGCTTCGCCCCCCTCCCCACATCTACAAGGCGCTCCATTGCAAGTTGGTGGGAACAGTTGCAACTTTACAACAGATAAGCAACTACGGAGAACGTGAGGNNNGGGGGGGGGGGGGGGGGGGGGGGGGAAACGACGGTACGAAGAGCCTTGAATTGAAATGTCCAACATCAGTAACCTCGAATCAATTCTTCGACGTCATAAAGTTGTAACATACACACGCATTGTCAATTTTTCGAACACCTTTGAATACCTAGACTTCTTGCTTCGATGTTTTGTGTGAAAGCTGCTGGATTGCAAAATGATCATCGCCGTTCCAGATGGTACATACATCTGGAAGGGACTTGACCAACGCCTAGGATGATGGTGATGACGTTCGATATCTAGGGGGCAACATATCTAATACCCAACATCAGCAAGTCAAAAGTAATTCATGATAGTTTGAACTTGTAGTTCCTGGAAACTAATAAAGGGCTAACGAGGCGACGAGCTACCCATTCCAGTGGGACATCAACGGCCATCATTTTTCGAAGAGGGGGGGGAAGACCTGCCTCGTCGAGTCCACGGCAGTTTTAGGCCTGTTCTTTCCGAGGCGAAGACTAGGGGACTTGAACCGTCCATCCTGGGATAAACAAATGTCAAAGAAATGTATATATTCATTGCCATCAAAAATCATAGACAAGTCAAGAAACAATACCGTTTATTTGATAAGCCTGTGTCGGCGGAAACTGAGCCCTAGTACTCAATGAATGATGGGATATATCTAGAACTCTTCCGTACGCCTCGGACTTTTTCCCACTCTGCGGTCTGGCTATCGACGGGAGAATTCCTGAATATTCTGGCAAGTTGAGAGTATTATCGGGTCAAGGATTGGGCCGAAAGACTCACAGAGGTATCCCTGAAAAGCTTCCTTAGACGATATATATATAATATATATATTTATATATATTGTTCAAGGAAAGCGAACGAACCAACCTCTTTCATGTCGACATGCTGCTTCGCAGAGTTTCTAGAACCAAAACCCTGAAAACGTCATAGAAAACGTCTAAGACTATATCACTGTAAAAAAGATGATATTGAAGCATAAAGAAAGAACCCCACATGTTCAACTCTAGATAGAGAATGATTTGACAGCTAGTTGTGCCTGTCATGCGTCGTGTTACAAGTCAACTTGCATCCGGCGGCAGCAGCATCATCGTAACTCAGGGTTCTGGTGGAGTTGTTGGAAAGAGAAAGAGAGAAGCAAATCTCGAGTTCTGGCAGGAATTGCACCCGCAGCATTTCGCAGGCTTTTGAGATGACAAGAATAACTGAAGGATGAGAGCAAAGGCCCCCAGGCCCAGGCCTTCGGGCCCGGCGCCGAAGAGAAAAAATTTCAATCCACGTGCCACGACCTGTGTCGCGTGCACGTGGATGTGCTCACGCGAAAAAAACAAGACTTGGTCATCGTCCATCTCGTCGACGACCAAAAACCCCTACCCCCAAGTTGACCATGTCCGAAATTCACGATCAGTTCGATACCGTCCTCATTCTCGATTTTGGCTCCCAGGTCAGAGAGACAATATTCTCGAGAGAGATTTTTCCTGATAATATTATTTTGATCTTATCAGTATAGTCATTTAATTACTAGGAGGTGTCGTGAACACAAAGTTTATGCTGAGCTTTTGCCTTGCACAACCAAGATCGCAGACCTACACTTCAAACCCAGGGGCAAGTCCGAATTCATCCTGGTTTTGGGGGGGGCGCAACTCAAGGATCATCTATAGGTATCATCCTTTCCGGATCACCATATTCGGTTTACGACCAAGACGCACCTCATGTCGATGCAGCAGTCTTCGAACTTGGGATACCGATTCTAGGAATTTGTTATGGTCTTCAGGTGCGTGTCGGCTCAACTCTACTTGCCATATCCCTGACTAATAAGGTCGTCAGGAAATGGCATGGAACCTCAAGGGCAAAGTTGCGAAATGCGAACATCGCGAATACGGCTACGCTTCTGTCAAGATCAACAAGATCAATGAAGGGGACTCCCCCGTGGATGCCTTGTTGAAGGGTCTGGGAGAAGAGATGCAAGTACGTTTTTTTTCCCCTTTTCAATGAAATCCTGAAACACCCTGAGCATTCTTCTCCCTTAGGTGTGGATGTCGCATGGAGATCAATTATCCGAGCTGCCCCCCGATTTTCATGTCATTGGACACACCAACTCTGCACCATTTGCTGCGATTGCTCACAATACGAAACCGTTCTATGGAATCCAGTTCCATCCGGAGGTAACTCATTCGCCCCGAGGGAAAGAAGTAATAGGACGGTTCATCTTGGACATATGCGGATGTAAGAATACCTGGACGATGGTGCGTGCGTTACTATCGGTAGCTCCCTTGTGCAACAAATTAGCTGATCCTATCTCTCAGGAAGAGTTCATCGGAAAGGAGATTTCGAGGATTCGTGACATCTGCGGGCCCAAAGGAAGGGTTATCGGCGCCGTTAGCGGTGGTGTCGATAGCACTGTAGCCGCAAAGTTGATGCACGAAGCAATCGGTGATAGGTTCGTTTTCCCTTGGGTCTTATCTCGTAGAATGGTGGCCTGAGCATGCGTCGTTAGATTCCACGCGATCATGGTTGATAATGGTGTTCTCCGACTAAATGAAGCGCAAAAAGTTTACGAAATGCTCAATAAAGATCTCGGCGTCAACTTGACGGTCGTTGATGCGTCGGACCTATTCCTTTCCCGGTTGCAAGGTGTAGAAGACCCAGAACAAAAGCGCAAAATAATAGGCAACACATTCATTAATGTTTTCGAGGCCGAGGCAGCCAAGATCGAAGCAGCAGCCGAAGAAGACGAGAAGAAGGGGGGATCAGCTAAAGGCAGGGTGGAGTGGCTTTTACAAGGTACTCTATACCCCGACGTCATTGAGAGTATCAGTTTCAAAGGCCCAAGTGCGACTATCAAGACTCACCATAATGTCGGCGGCCTTTTGAAGGATATGAAGCTTAAATTGATAGAACCTCTTCGGGAACTTTTCAAAGGTGAGAGAGTGTTTCGATGACGTGATTTTGGTTTCTCAGAACTCATGATACCTTTAAGATGAAGTTCGAGCCCTGGGCCGTTTACTCTCTATCCCAGCGCCGCTTGTACAGAGGCATCCCTTCCCTGGGCCTGGCCTTGCGATTCGCATTCTAGGGCCAGTTACCCGGGAGCAGGTGAAGATATTGCAACAAGCGGACAACATTTACATCGAGGAGATTCGCAAAGCGGAGCTGTATAATCAAATTTCACAAGCTTTCGCAGTATTACTACCTGTCAAGGCCGTTGGAGTAATGGGAGATCAGAGGACCTATGAACAGGTGAGTAATACTTCCCAGCGGAGACTTGTGTGACGTCCTAAGCCTCGAATTTCAAGGTGATTGCCTTGCGTGCAGTGCAGTCCGAAGACTTCATGACCGCCGATTGGTATGTCATCTCTATGCGATTTTGCGAATTTGTCTCCACCTCATTACTTCACAGGTACGTCTTCCCACCAGAAGTATTGCGGCGAATTTCGTCCAGGATCACGAACGAAGTGTCTGGAGTCAATCGAGTCACATACGATATATCCTCCAAGCCCCCGGCGGTAAGTTGATTGCTTCATAGGATATTGCGAGACTTACGAGGCTCTATCCAGACGGTTGAATGGCTGTAAATCTAACTTACTGTAACCTTATAGACATGTGTTTTTAGACGTGTTGGAGAACGTCTTACTTTGTCAAGCGATATGTTTCGTGAAGACTGATTGCCCTTGAGCCTCGAGGTCTTGCCCCATCTTCTTGATTCCCATGGCGTCTCATCCCTTGCCGCAAAGGTCCTTGTTAGCACCGAAGACTTCGTACCGCCAGTGACTGGTGTCCTTGCTCCTGAGGTGAGATATAAAATCGTCCTCGACGTCCATACTTATCGATATTCTGATAGGCACCGACCGACGTGTTCGGCGTAAACACCATTTTTCTTTTCTCGCTACTCGTAATGTGACCACCGGAATTGGGGAGACCCGACAGTCATGTTCACATGCGTCTTCGTTTTTCCAGGAAGCGGTTCTACTTACGTAGTGTTTGCTCACTGGTGACAACAGCGTGATCTCGCCGTTATGATCGTCAAGTTTACTCTTCTGATTCTTTTTCCAGCCTTTGAACACGCTTTTCTACTTCTTCACAGGTTTCAGGTCAAGTATACGGTATCTTTCGCCTTCTTCGTCTGCTCAATGTTGTTCCTGCATATAGCACATAAGACAACGCTTATCCGGAGGGTCGGCCCTATTCTATTCTATTGCGTTGGTAACGACAGAAAACATGTTCCTTAGGCGACATGTCCCCCATGATTGCCGTCCTCCATTGGGCTAGCCCTGTCTCCTCCGTTACATACAGTACTTCAAACTTTGCACAACCCTTGCTCAGGACATCCCAAGTAAGCAATACTCTACAC
Source organism: Moniliophthora roreri (assembly GCA_001466705.2). Taxonomy (NCBI): domain Eukaryota; kingdom Fungi; phylum Basidiomycota; class Agaricomycetes; order Agaricales; family Marasmiaceae; genus Moniliophthora; species Moniliophthora roreri. The sequence goes on from LATX02000206.1 coordinate 329,045, forward strand.
TTTGGCCCTGATATCCTCTCTCGTTTTGCTGACTTTTAGCACTAAAGGATCTCAAGAAGCAGCCTGTGACAATTGATATCCGAAATGGACACACAACAGCTGATATACTTCTCACACTGATATTTAATCCGCAAGGACCGATAAAAAGAGGCGAGGGGCCAATTTGGAGCCTCAGTAAAACCCATCCTTCCCTACGATGTCTTCAAATACTCAAAGCAACGGTCGTGAACCAAAGCTCGATGCGCTCATCGTCGGAGCGGGCTTTGGTGGCGTCTATATGCTTCACAATCTCCGAAAAGCTGGCCTATCCGTCAAGGTCCTCGAAGCCGGCAAAGACATGGGAGGTGTCTGGTATTGGAATACATATCCTGGAGCTCGGTATGTACCTTGGTTCTCTTCTTGTAGCAAAAGCTAATCACCAACTTAATTATAGTGTTGACTCTGGTGAGCTGATCACATTGCTTCTATTCCAACGTTTGACTGAAAACAGTTTCGTCATCTAGATTTACCCCTTTACCAGCTCTCCGACGAGGAGCTCTGGAAAGGATACAACTGGAAGGAGAAGTTTCCAGCATCGAATGAGATCATCGACTATTTCCACTACGTCGACAAGAAGCTCGACCTTAGTCGCGATATCCAGTTCAACACTCAAGTCACTGCAGCGCAGTGGGACTCGAGTGAGGATCGCTGGATTATTCAAACAGAGAAAGGCGAAGCTGTACGAGCCCGCTACTTGCTCCTGTGCACAGGCATAGGCTCCAAACCATACACTCCCTCTTTCAAAGGCCTAGAGTCCTTCAAAGGAGTCGTCCATCATACCGCCGGGTGGCCCGAGGGTGGTGTCGACTTCAAAGGGAAGAGAGTCGGTGTGATCGGGACTGGAGCTACTGGGGTCCAGGTGATACAGGAAGTGGGACCTGTCGCCGGACACCTTACTGTCTTCCAGCGAACACCCAACTTCGCGCTTCCAATGAACCAGAAACAGATCGACGAGGCGTATCAGACGAAATTGAAGGAGCTCTACCCTGCCTACTTCAACAGGCGCCCCCAAACGTTCGGTGGATTCTACTATGATGTCGTTCATCGCGACACTTTGAGCGTCTCTCCTGAAGAACGCATCTTATACTGGGAGGACATATGGGCTGCTGGTGGTTTCCGTTTCTGGGTCGGTAACTACGGAGACATTTTCACGAGTCAAGCTGCCAACGATGAAGCATACGCTTTCTGGCGTAAGAAGGTCAGGGAGAGGCTCACCGACCCTCGTATGCAAGAGAAATTAGCGCCTACTATACCCCCTCATCCCTTTGGTACCAAGCGTCCGAGTTTAGAACAAAACTACTACGAGATCTTCAATCAACCCAATGTCACCCTCGTCGACGTCAACGAATCTCCTATTGACACCATCACAGAAAAGGGCGTCAAGACCAAAGATGGAGCGGTGTATGAACTCGATATCCTGTTGCTCGCCACTGGATACGACATGGTCACCGGTGGTATCACCCAGATCGATGTCAAGGGAACGGATGGTGTTCTCATTGGAGATAAATGGAACGATGGTGTCTATACCTATCTCGGAATGATGACTGCAAACTATCCCAACATGTTCTTCACCTACGGTCCACAGGGGCCGACTGCGTTCTGCAACGGTCCAAGCTGTACTGTATGTCTCTCACTTCTTAATTGAATATTCGCGACTTGCTAACTGTTATTCATAAATAGGAAATCCAAGGCCAATGGATCACCAACCTCATCAAGCACGCGAAGAGTAAGGGTATCACCCATATAGTGCCAACGCGTAAAGCTGAGGAAGATTGGCGAACGTTGGTCCACGATCTTAGCAACCTTGGGTTGTGGGGCAAGGCCAAATCGTGGTACATGGGAGCCAACATCCCCGGCAAAAAGGTTGAGCCTCTCAACTTTACGGGAGGTGTCCCCATGTACGCTTCGAAGCTTCAGGAAAGCGCGGAGAAAGGCTACGAAGGCCTTGAGATGGGTACAGTAGGGGCGTGATTTTTGTTTTGTTATGTTGACGCTTTCTCGGTTCAGTACCTCACTTGCAGCCTGGAACATTTGTACACCTACTAATGATGTAGCAATAAAGCATATGCCCACTTGTGCGGTGATACCGGCGCGCCCAGATCTGACATTCTTTGAAAGTTGAAGTGACTCTGCTAAAGTATTGACCAGTACGGTACGAGGCATACTATACACACGTCTCCATATGGACTTCCTATTCGCAAAGTGGATGAGCAGCACTTACTAGACGTCGCATCCGGGGGTGCTGTCCGGGAGGAGGGTATCCCGAATTCCGAGGATTCCCCTCTCGTGCCCCACACTTTCCCCACAAATTTTTCTATTTCATTCTGAGCATGGTTCGGAGCCTGGGTATAGTATTCAACATCTTCGCGGTTGCCTTTTTGTCCATCTTGTCAAATTTTACGCGTCCTACTCACTTTTATCTGCTTCACAAATTACTGCAATGCCACATCTAGCAATGTTCCCATCACCGTAGAAAAGCAGAGTACTTCGTAAGACACCCAACAAAATCTATTTTTTTTTACTGCACATAGTAGACAGGGCCCAAAAGACTTGACCGCACTTGAAAATTTTGAAAACAGGAAAATTTGTCGCCCGACTCCACTGATTTTGGCGCGTGAATGAATCTCCATATTTAGTATGTATTGCAATAATTTTTGTCGCGACTATATAATAATATTCGTGTTTGTGAGCTCCGTACTGACTAGGTTTAACGTTCAGCAGGCACGTTATTTCAAGGTTGGAGCAGAGCTGTCATTGCTAAACTGGATGACTATAGTGGTACCATCGCGAGTGTCCTCGAAATGGAGAGGTTCAAAGGGCATTTTGGCACCGGTTCGGGTATTCAGGGTGCCGCTATCGTGTCGACATTCAACGGTTGATTGCTCTTGTTCGTCCTCAATCATGTGGCATGCTCACGCAATTGAAATAGGTGGATGCTTTTTTGGTGCAGCAGCGGCTGGATGGTGCGTGACTCGTTCATCTCCTCCTTTGTATTCGCTGACTTGATGCAATCTACCCAGGTTCAACGAGCGATTTGGGCGCAAAAGAACGATTCAGGTGACTCGAAAATGCCCTCCAGCAAACAGTCTTTCTGAAGATTTTCACTTAGATCGGCAGTTTAGTCGCGCTATGGGGATGTGCAATGCAAGCAGGAGCACATAATCCCGCGATGCTCATCATTAGACGAGCTGTTGCTGGACTTACTATTTGGTACTAGCATATTTTGGATACAATCGGAACCGACCTCTCCGGTGTAAACACCATTTTTCTGTCTTGCTGCCTCGTAATGTGACCATCGGAGTTGGAGAAACCCCCAAGAGGAGATTCTAGATCTCGCCGCTGTGATCGTCGTTTGCGCTTCTGGATTTTTTTTTCAAACACGCTAATCTACGTGTTGACAGCTTGCAGGTAACGTGTGCGGTATCTTTTAATTCTTCGCTTGCTCAATGTTGTTCCTTTGTAGAGCGCGCAACAATGACAACGCCTATTTGGAGGGTCGGATCCGTTCTATAGAAATTGCAATAGTAACGACAGAAAACATGTTCCTTAGCTCCATGATTGCCGCCCTCCATTGGAGGAGTTCCGACTCCTCCATTACATACAGCACCCCAAACTTTGCACAACCCCTGCTGAGACATCCCAAGTAAGCAATAGTCTATACTTTTGTCCTGATATCCTCTCTCGTTTCACTGACTTCCAGCGCTAAAGGATCTCAAGAAGCAACCTGTGACAAATGTATACATAATATGTTGCTCATGGATTATCCCCAAGATCCGATAGGAGAGGCGAGGGGCCACTTTTGAGCCTCAGTAAGACCCATCCTTCCCTAAGATGCCTTCAGACACTCAAAGCAACGGTCGTGAACTAGGGCTCGGTGTGCTCACCATCGGAGCGGGGCTTGGTGGCGTCTATATGCTTCACAATCTCCGAAAAGCTGGCCTATCCGTCAAGATCCTCGAAGCCGGCAAAAACATGGGAGGTATCTGGTATTGGAACACATATCCTGGAGCTCGGTATGTACCTTGGTTCTCTTCTTGTAGCAAAAGCTAATCACCAACTCAAATATAGCGTTGACTCTGGTGAGCTGATCGCATTGCTTCTATCCAACATATGGCTGAACGCAGTTTCGTCATCTAGATTTACCCCTTTACCAGCTCTCCGACGAGGAGCTCTGGAAGGGATGCAACTGGAAGGAGAAGTTTCCAACATCGAATGAGATCATCGACTACTTCCACTACGTCGACAAGAAGCTCGACCTTAGTCGCGATATCCAGTTCAACACTCAAGCCACTGTAGCGCAGTGGGACTCGAGTGAGGATCGCTGGATTATTCAAACAGGCCCGAGGGTGGCGTCGACTTCAGAGGGAAGAGAGTCGGTGTCATCGGGACTGGAGCTACCGGGGTCCAGGTGTCACAGGAAGTGGGTCCTGTCGCTGGACACCTTACTGTCTTCCAGCGAACACCTAATTTCGCGCTTCCAATGAACGAGAGACAGGTCGACGGGGCTTATCAGAAGAAATTGAAGGAGATCTACCCTGCCTACTTCAACAGGCGCCCCCAAACGTTCGGTGGAGTGGATTCTACTATGATATCATTCCTATCGACATTTTCAGCATCAACCCAATGTCGCCCTCGTTGACGTCAACGAATCTCCCATTGATTCGTTCACAGAAAAGGGCGTAAAGACCAAAGATGGAGCGGTGTATGAACTCGATATCCTGTTGCTCGCCACTGGATACGGCATGATCACCGGTGGTATCACCCAGATCGATATTAAGGGAACGGATGGTGTTTTTCATTGGAGATACATGGAACGACGTGTCTACACCTATCTCGGAATGATGACTGCAAACTATCCCAACCTGTTCTTCATCTCTATTACGTTCTGCAACGATCCAAGCTGCGATGTATGTCTCTCATTCCCCACGATCAATGGAGTATTCGCGACTCGCTAATTGTTATCATAAACAGGAAATCCAAAGCCAGTAGACCACTAACCTCAGTAAGCACGCGAAGAGTAATGGTATCACCCGTATAGTGCCGACGCGTAACATTGGTGCACGATCTTAGCAACCTTGGGTTGTGGGGCAAGGCCAATCCGTAGCTAACATTCCCGGCAAAAAGGTTGAACCTCTCACCTTTACAGGAGCGTCCTCATGTACGCTTCGAAGCTTCAGGAAAGCGCGGAGAAAGGCTACGAAGGCCTTGAGATGGGTACAGTAGGGACGGTTGCTCTTAGATTTTCATTAGTATGTCAACATTTTCTCGGTTCAGTACCTCACTTACAGTCCGGAACATTTGTGCACCTACCAACGATGTAGCAATAAAGCATATGTCCACTTGTGCAGTAACACCGGTACGTTCGGATCCGGCATTCTTTGAGAGATGAAAGGGATAGTAATTGGGGTATATCGTGTTGACGCTTTTCAGCCATTTCCTTTCCCAACATGTCTTCTCAGTGACTCTGCTGAAGTATTGACCACTACGAGGCATACTCGCCAGCTTCTTCGCTCTCCGATTCCCCGTCATCTCGTCGAACATATCACTCTAGCCCAACTCTAGTCCCCTCCGTACCGGCCCGCCAAAAATCACCTCATGATGGTACCTAAGTCTCACCTCCAACATCGCTTCTCGTGATCGTTTCAGTTCCGAGGATTCCCCTCCCGTCCCCACACTTTCCCCACAACGTTTTCTATTTAATGCATTGATTCTGAGCATGGCTCGGAGGTGCTTTCGCGACATTCGCCGTCAGTCATGGGTATAGCATTCAACATCTTCGCGGCTGCCTTTTCGTCCATTGGTGGGCATTTTGTCGAATTTTATGCTCCCTACTCACTTTTATTTGCTTCATAGGAGCATTTTTATTTGGGTTCGTGTTCCTGTGCTCGTGTTTATGAGCTCTGTACTGATTGTATTTTACGTTTAGCTATGACAGGCGCGTTATTTCAAGGTCGGGGGAGATGTGTCAGTGCTAAACTGGATGACTATAGTGGTATCATTGCGAGCGTCCTCGAAATGGAGAGGTTCAGAGGGCATTTTGGCACCGACTCGAGTATCCAGGGTGCTATCGTGTCGACATTCAACGGTTGATTGCTCTTGTTCGTCCTCAATCATGTGGCATGCTCACGCAATTGAAATAGGTGGATGCTTTTTTGGTGCAGCAGCGGCTGGATGGTGCGTGGCTCATTCATCCCCTCCCTTGTATTCGCTGACTTGATACAATCTATCCAGGTTTAACGACCGATTTGGACGCAAAAGAACGATTCAGGTGACTTGAAAATGCCCTCCAATAACCAGCTTTCCTGAAAACTTTCACTTAGATCGGCAGTTTAGTCGCGCTGTGGGGATGTGCAATGCAAGCAGGAGCACATAACACCGCGACGCTCATCGTTGGACGAGTTGTTGCTGGACTTGCTATTGGGTGCGTAACATATTTTGGATACGATCATGCGGCGCCTAACTTGTTTCTGTAGCATCTTGTCTATGACTGTCCCTCTGTACAACGTGGGTATCAAATATCGAGGAGAGACACAAAGACTCAGGTATCCTCATACAGACCGAAATAGCGCCTCCAAAGATTCGTGGCTTCTTGGTTGGTCTTACCCAGCAATTCATTGGAATCGGGTTCATCACTGCGAATTGGGTGAGCATCTTATTTCCGTAATTTTTCCACTTTTCTTACGATCACTTATCACCAGGTCGGGTATGGATGCCAATACATCGACAGCGACAACAGTTGGCGATTACCTCTGGGTATACAAGTAAGGTCCTTCTTGGTCGATCGTCAAAAGTCACGGTCTTCTTGATGTCACGTTGCGCTTTAGCTCGTTCCAGCCGGTCTCCTTCTCATCGGAATTCAATTCTTACCATTTAGTCCCGTAAGTGACTCACTCGTTAGTGATTAATGTGGTACTTGACCTTTATTTTCCCCAGCGTTGGCTCCTAGAAGTTGGAAGAGACGAAGAGGCGCGACAGGTTTTTTACAAACTGTACGGAACTTCAACCCCCGAAGCCAAGGAGGCGGCGGAACGTGAATTCAACGACATGTACGACACTATCAAGGCTGAAGTTTATGTGCGGAGCAGAAATATCAGTGACCTATGGGCGACTCGTGCTATGCTTCGGAGGACTTTAGTGGGGTGTGGGGTTCAGATCTTTTGTCAGTTCACCGGTATCAACAGTACGTTTTCCGCGAGTGTCAACTTGGAGCTGGCAGTGCGGATCTAATCACTCCTGACAACAGTCATCAATTACTTTGGTCCTCGGATGTGGAAGAGTCTTGGTATCGTGGGCGGCCAAGAGCTACTCATCCAAGGAATCTATGGTGCTGTGGGGCCGATTGCCAACTTTTTGTGCGTGCTCTACGTACTGTCAATGACCATTCGTATTACTGACATGCGAGTATAGCTTCATCACTTTGATCCTGGATCGAGTGGGTCGCAAGAAGCCCCTCATGTTCGGTGCAGCAAGCTTCGTTGCCACTTTCTCCATCGTCGCCGCTATCCTTGCAACCAATCCTGTCACCGAAGGTGCAACAAGTAGTGCCAACCCAGCAGCTCAACGGTGCGTATACCTAGTCAATGTTTTCTTTTGCTCGGGGGATAGTGATATAAAAGTCGTTTCTAGTGCTGGTATTGCGATGATCTTCCTGACGAGTATCATCTTCTCCCTAAGTTTCGGCCCTGTCAGCTGGGTGTTGGCCTCAGAGGTACGGTCGACCTGTGGTTTGTACACTTTGCAGCGTACCGATGCATCTTCAGGTCTTCCCCACTAGCACCCGTGCCATTGGAACGAGTGTGGCTACATGTTCCAACTGGGCATTCAATACGCTCTTGTCTCAAGTACGTCGGCTGTCCCTTCATGTACCATGCCAACTTGCTCAACGGATGCTTTCTTCAGGTCTCTCCGTTGGCTATCGATAACATTGGCTATAAATTCTACCTCGTATTCGTGTGCTTGAACTTTGCGGATCTGATCGTCATTACTCTGTTCTTCCCCGAGACTAAAGGGTACGACGAACTATGCTTGAGATTCAATAAGAAAACCTGTACTGACTGATACCGGTAGGAAAACGCTGGAGGAGATGAACCAGGTCTTTGGTGACGCCATCGACTCGCAGCAGGTTCTGTACGAGCATGGCAAGCTACCGCATCAAGATGACGAGAAGGAGGATATTAAACACACTGCTTAAGGCTGCATGTCTTACGAATGACGGGAAGGGCGCAACGATCCGATACGGAAATCAATTTTTACTTGTTACACATTTACTATACATTTGGATACAACTACGCTATCGTACACGGGGAAGGAAACAACCTATGGATAACCCACATACACATCTACTGCCCAAGAACGAACCCGGTGTATCCACTGTCGGCAGATTTTTTGGTCTTGCTGAGGTACATCGGAATACCACCAAGGAAGTTGAGAGCTTCAACCTTTTTGCCGGGGACGTTGGAGCCAATATACCAAGAACTATCGACCTCGAGAAGCAAGGACTCCCTGACCAAGTCGTTGGACAAGGTAGTCCACTCCTCTTCAGCGTCAGGAGTAGCCTCGATAGTCTTGCAACCGTTTTTCTCCATATAACCTATACACCTCGTGATCCAATCACTCTGGATATCCTACGGTTCAGGGTCAATAATTGAGTAGCAAAAAAGGGTTTGAAGAGCTGACTCACAATACAAGACGGCCCATTGGAAAATGCAGTTGGCGCTTGCGGGCCGTATGCAAAGAACATGTTGGGGAAACCATGAATGGTCATTCCGAGGTAGGTACGAGTAGCATTGTTCCATTTTTCCAATAGAGACAACCCATTCCGACCCCTAATGTCAATCTGCCTCATACCTCCAGTCACAGCGTCGAATCCGGTGGCGAAAATGAGAATGTCAAATTCGTGCTCGGTACCGTCGGCGGTCTTGATACCCTTGGGAGTAACCTCCTCAATGGGGTTGTTACGGACATTGACGAGTTTGGTGGTGGGGTGGTTGAAGGCTTCGTAGTAGCGCTGCTCCAAGCTGGGACGGCCAATACCAAAATGGTGAGGTGGCCTGGAAGGTACGAGTATTTCGCGCACGGCAGGATCCTTGACACGAGGCGCGGTCTTTTTGCGCCAAAATTCGTAACATTCCTGGCCAAGCTTAGAAACATAAAGGACCTTGCAATAGGTGCCGAGTCCGAAACGCAAGCCTCCCTTCTCCCAGAGCTCCTCGTAGTGAAGCTCGCGTTCCTCGGGTGATAGATTGAATGGGTTTTCATCGTAAAGGAGATCGTAGCTGAAACCAGAGAACGTCTGCAAGCGACGACGAAGGATACTGGGGAATAGATCGCTCCTGCGGTTCTTATCATTCAACTTGAGAAGCCGCATGGGGAATGCGATAATGGGAGTACGTTGAAAGACGGTCAAGGAGTCACATTGATCAAAAATGGTTTGGACCACTTGGACACCAGTAGCGCCAGTGCCAATGACACCAACACGCTTTCCCTTGAAATCAACATCTCCTGAGGCCATCTGGAAGTGTGATAGACAGCGCCTTTGAAGGAGCCGATGCCCTTCCAGTCGGGAATGTACATCTTGGCAGCAACGCCGATGCACAGGAGGAGATACTTGGAGCGGAAGACGGCACCATCGGCAGTGGTGGTATTCCAGTGAGAGCTGACATCATCCCAGTGAGCTGAGACGACCTTGGAGTTGAAGCGAATGTCGCGCTTCACGTCAAACTTGTTGTCCACGAGACGGAAGTACCTGAGGATATCGTCTCGGGTAGCAAAGGACTCGGCTTGATCCCACTCTTCGTAAATCTCTGGGAAGGGAAGCTGGTAGATATTCCATTCAGAGTCGGTACGGGCACCTAAACGGCCGAGTCAGTGCGTGTCCAAGAATGAGGGACAACCAGAGAACTTGCCAGGGCAGTTGTTCCAATACCAAGAACCTCCTACATCCGGCGCTTCTTCAAGGACCTGGATGGAGAGGCCTCCGACCTCGCGAAGACGAATGAGTTGGTGGATACCACCAAACCCAGCGCCTACAATAACAACGTCCGTAATTCTGGCGTTGTTTGCCATGGTGAATGAAGAAAGGTGGGTGCAGACCGGTGACATTACAGGGGAGCGGGGGCTTTTAAAGGCTGAATGTTCGAATAGCAGCAGCCCATCCCGTCAGAATCGATGCGTCATTAGTCAAATCATAAGGGATGCTCGAGGACTGTCTGGGCTACCGCCCAAATTCACGGACGGTAGCAGAGGTAGCGTGGCCTGCAGATCGATTTCGTGCATGTGAACGATCGAGGTAAAATGGTTATGTGCAACGGCGCCTCGACTCCCAGACATCTCATTTCTATTGTCTATTCTTCTTGTACCATTAAACACCCAAGTCTTCATATACCCAACGAAATGTGGGTCGATGAATGACGGTAAATCCGATGTCGTCCCAATGTTATGTGACAATGACCTTTGAGAACCTCTGTCTGAAATGAATTAGATCAAAGACCCACTTGACCGTTAGGACTTGGCGAAAAGATCGTGATTGGTCTGGTAGCTGGTCCGTGCGCTTCGTTTTCCCTGGGGCTCGTTACCGTACCCGTATACGGGTATGGTCATAAGATGTACGGGCAAGTCCATAATCGTACGAGCCCATCTTGTCCACCTCTACAGTACGAGTATGGGGTCGTAATCGCACCGTCAACCATATATATGGTATAAACCAAAGGATGATGGAAGATTTATGCAGCTCTGCCGAGTCTGCATCAAATATTGCAAAGGTCGTGAACTTCATTCTGATTGATTTTGAACGACAGGACACAACTTTTTTTTGTAGATGAAAATGATGAATGGGGCGAGTTTACGTCTTGTATCATCTGAAAGGCTCCCTGTTGAACATGGCTGTTATTAGTATGGGTACACATGTGAAAGAAATCAGCGGCTCACCTTGATCACTCCAATAATCCATTCCTGCCTCGCTCAAGTTTCCTGTCAGCCCAATCCAAGTTCGATGGAGGTCCCAGAAGGTGAGCATGATTTTTCTTTACGAGCGCTGAAAGAAGGCGATAACCATGTCCGGACGACGTGAAAGGAACCAGATGTTGAAAAAGAAGTGGTGCGAGATGGCAATTTCTCTCGGGTCATCCGGCAGATGGGCGCTAACCTGGCGCTTGCGCTCCCACGATAAAATTTTGCCCGGTCTGCCAGCCTCTGATACATTGTTGATACCCCAAAATGCTGTGTTACGAATGATGGGGAGGGCGAAAATGACTTGAGATGAAATCAATTTTTACTTGTTACACATTTACTGTACATTTGGGTGCAACTAGGCTAGTATCGAACACGAGGAAGGAAACAACCTATGGATAACCCACATACACATCTACTGCCCAAGAACGAACCCGGTGTATCCACTATCAGCAGATTCATTGGTCTTGCTGAGGTACATTGGAATACCACCAAGGAAGTTGAGAGCCTCAACCTTTTTGCCGGGAACGTTGGAGCCAATGTACCAAGAACTATCGACCTCGAGAAACAAGGACTCCTTGATCAAGTCGTTGGACAAGGTAGTCCACTCCTCTTCAGCGTCAGGAGTAGCCTCAATAGTCTTGTGGCCGTTCTTCTCCATATAACCTATACACCTCGTGATCCATTCACTCTGGATGTCCTATGGTTCAGGGTCAAGAATTGTTATCAGTAGCAAAAAAAAAGGTTCAAACAGCTGACTCACAATACAAGACGGCCCATTGGAAAATGCAGTTGGCGCTTGCGGGCCGTACGCAAAGAACATATTGGGGAAACCATGAATGGTCATTCCGAGGTAGGTGCGGGTGGCATCATTCCATTTTTCCAAAAGAGACATCTCATTCCGACCTCTGATGTCAATCTGCCTCATACCTCCAGTCACGGCGTCAAACCCGGTGGCAAAAATGAGAATATCAAATTCGTGCTCGGTACCGTCGGCGGTCTTGATACCCTTGGGAGTGACCTCCTCAACGGGGTTGCTACGGACATTGACGAGTTTGGTGGTGGGATGATTGAAAGCTTCGTAATAGCGTTGCTCCAAGCTGGGACGGCGGATACCAAAATGGTGAAGTGGCTTGGAAGGCACGAGTAGCTCGCGCACGGCAGGATCCTTGACGCGAGGGGCGGTCTTCCTGCGCCAAAAGTCGTAGCATTCCTGACCAATCTTGGAATCATAAAAGATCTTGGAATAGGTGGCAAGCCAAAAACGCAAGCCTCCCTTCTCCCAAAGCCCTTCAAAGTGAAGCTCGCGTTCCTCGGGTGGTACATGGAAGGGGTTCTCGTCATAGAGGAAGTCGTAGTTGAAGCCAGCAAAGGTTTGCAAGCGATGACGAAGGATAGTGGGGAATGAATCGCCCCTGTGGTCTTCTTTGTTCAACTTGAGAAGCCGCATGGGGAGTGCAATGTTGGGTGTACGTTGGAAAACGGTCAAGGAGTCGCATTGATCATAAATGGTTTGGATCACTTGGACACCAGTAGCACCGGTGCCAATGACACCAACGCGCTTGCCCCCGAAGTCAACACCTTCCTGAGGCCACTTGGAAGTGTGATAGACTGCGCCTTTGAAGGAGCCGACGCCCTTCCACTCGGGAATGTACATCTTGGCAGCAAAGCCAATGCACAGGATGAGGTACTTGGAGCGGAAGACGGCACCATCGGTAGTGGTGGTGTTCCAGCAAGAGCTGACATCATCCCAGTGAGCTGAGACGACCTTTGAGTTGAAGCGAATATCGCGCTTCACGTCAAGCTTCTTGTCCACGAGACGGAAGTATCTGAGGATGTCGTCTCGGGTGGCAAAGGACTCGGCTTGATCCCACTCTTCGTAAATCTCTGGGAAGGGAAGCTGATAGACGTTCCACTCAGAGTCGGTACGAGCACCTAAGTGACTGGATTACTGCGTGCCGAAGAATGAGGGAAACTAGAGAACTTGCCTGGGTAGTTATTCCAATACCATAAACCTCCCAAATCCGACGCTTCTTCAAGCACCTGGATGGAGAGACCTCCGAGCTTGCGAAGGCGAATGAGTTGGTGGATACCGCCGAACCCAGCGCCTACAATAACAACGTCCGTTTTTTTAGTATTGGCGTTTGCCATGGTGAGTGAAGATGAATGGGTGCAGATCGGTGGAACGAGGGCTTTTAAACGCCTAGATTAATGTCCTAAAAACAGCAGCCGAAGTTACAGCACCTTTTTGCCGTCGGAGTCGGTGTGTCATTAGACAGATCATAAGGCATGCTTGGGGACTGTCCGGAGGATAGTAGAGGTACCATGGCCTGCAGATGAGTGTCATGTCGTCCGACAACGTCATATAGAGAATGTTTCGTGCTTGTCCATGTGAGTGATCGAGGCAGAATGGCTAATAAGATCAGACTTCTTGGTGCGATTATCGCCGACTAGCATAGATAGGTGATAGCAGGTAAAGCTCTGTAAAGCTTGACTAGGTAGCTTGAGGGAAAGAATTGAGGTAGTGTACGTGAGAATCCATATATAGCAGGACGTCGATCAAATGTTTTGGTATAAGCGTCGATACAAACTCCGATACACTTCCGCTTCAAACTCCGTGCGGGGCCTTCGGCCCACGAGCGAAGCTTGTATTGATGTTCGCCTTGACTTGTGCATCCGTTTTATCTCTCAGTACGCACCTTTTTCTTTGTATGCAGGCAACATGTTCTCGGTGTCTGTCAGGTGCAGTGGGATAAAGAGTGGAGAATCGTACGTGATCCCGTTCGGTCTGCTTCTTGAAATCGAACTTACGCTGATTTGTTCTTCAGCCTGTTGACAGGATAAGCCCAGGTTCAGGGCCCTGCATTGCGAGCGCAAGAGGCTAGCGATCAGATCGAATCGAGCGGTATCGGGCTGGAGTTTGCTGGGCTACAATGCATAGGTTTCAATAGGGAGCTCTATACTCGCGTCACCGAAAACGTCTCTTCCATGTCTTTGGGAGTTGAGGAGCGAAATTCCACCCTGGCCCCTTCTCCTTCAAAGCCAGGCAGAGTGGATGAGGTGATTCGGTATGATCACGGCAGGCACGAGGACGATAAATAAGGCGTTATACATACTCCTTAAGGTTGGATGTCTTCGTGATTCGTTGCGAATGACGGGAAAGACAATAAACTGATATGGAATCAAATTCTACTTGTTACACATTCTGAAGAGACTACTGTACATTCAGGTGCAACCACGCCATCATAGAATTCCTGTGTTCAACCCACACCACTGAATTACTGCTCAAAAACAAACTCGGTGTATTCACCATCGGCAGATTCCATAATCTTCTTGACATACATCGAAAGACCACCAAAGAAGTTGAGAGCTTCAACCCTTTTGCCAGGAACGCTGGAGCCAACGTGCCAAGAGATAGGGACGTCAATGAACAGGGTCTTGTTCATCAAGTCGTTAGACAAGTTAGTCCACTCCTCTTCAGCTTCTGGAGTAGCCTCAATAGTTTTGTAACCATTCTTCTCCATGTAATCGATGCACCTCGTGACCCATTCGCTCTGGACATCCTGTTCAGGGTCAGCGTTGTTGTGGTCAGTAACAAAAAGAATAGCTGACTCACAATGCAAGAGGGTCCATTAGCAAGCCCAGATGGCGCCTGCGGACCGTATACAAAGAACATGTTGGGGAAACCGTTGATGGTCATTCCGAGGCAGGTGCGGGTAGCGTCGTTCCATTTCTCCAAGAGCGACAACCCATTCTGACCCCTGATGTCGATCTGCTTCATACCCCCAGTCATGGCGTCGAATCCGGTAGCAAAAATGAGAATGTCAAACTCGTATTCGGTACCGTCGGCGGTCTTGACGCCCTTGGGAGTGACCTCCTCAATAGGGTTGCCGCGGATATCAATGAGCTTAGTGGTGGGGTGGTTGAAAGCTTCGTAGTAGCGCTGCTCCAAGCTGGGACGGCGAATACCAAAGTGGTGAGGTAGCTTGGAAGGCACGAGTAATTCGCGTACAGCAGGATCCTTGACACGAGACGCAGTCTTTTTGCGCCAAAAGTCGTAGCATTCCTGACCAATCTTGGAATCGTAAAAGATCTCCGAATAGGTGCCGAGCCAGAAACGCAAGCTTCCCTTCTCCCAGAGCTCTTCGTAGTGAAGCTCGCGTTCCTCGGGTGATATATCGAATGGGTTTTCATCGTAGACGAGGTCATAGCTGAAACCAGAGAACGTCTGCAACCGACGACGAAGGATAGTGGGGAATAGATCGCTCCTGCGGTTCTCGTTGTTCAACTTGACAAGCCGCATGGGGAATGCGATGTTGGGTGTACGTTGGAAGACGGTCAAGGAGTCACATTGATCAAAAATGGTTTGGATCACTTGGACACCAGTAGCGCCAGTGCCAATGACACCAACACGCTTGCCCTTGAAGTCAACACCTCCTTGGGGCCACTTGGAAGTGTGATAGACTGTGCCTTTGAAAGAGCCGATGCCCTTCCAGTCGGGAATGTACATCTTGGCAGCAAAGCCGATGCACAGGAGGAGATACTTGGAACGGAAGACGGCACCATCGGCAGTGGTGGTGGTCCAGCGAAGGCTGGCATCATCCCAATGAGCTGAGACGACCTTTGAGTTGAAGCGAATATCGCGCTTCACGTCAAACTTGTTGTCCACGAGACGGAAGTACCTGAGGATGTCGTCTCGGGCAGCAAAGGACTCGGCTTGATCCCACTCTTCATAAATTTCTGGGAAGGGAAACTGGTAGATGCTCCATTCAGAGTCGGTACGGGCACCTAAGTGACCAAGTCAGTGCGTGTTGAAGAACGAGGAAAACTGGGGAATTTGCCTGGGTAGTTGTTCCAATACCATAAGCCTCCTAAATCCGGTGCTTCTTCAAGGACCTGGATGGAGAGACCTCCGAGCTTGCGAAGACGAATGAGTTGGTAGATACCACCGAACCCAGCGCCTACAATAACAACGTCCGTTTCTTTAGTGTTGGCGTTTGTCATGGTGAGTGAAGATGAATGAGTACAGCTCGGTGGAACGAGGGCTTTTAAATGCCTGGATTAATGTCCGAATAGCAGCAGCCGAAATTACAGCTCCATTTTGCAGCCGTCGGATTCGATGCGTCATTAGACAGATCATAAGGCATACTCAAGGATTATCTGGGCTACACGGACCTGATGTGATTCACGGAAGATAGCAGAGATACCGTGCCTGCAGATTTAAGGTCATGTAGAAAAGGTTTGGTTCATGTCATGTAGAAGAGGTTTGGTGCCTGTCCATGTGAGCGATTGAGGCGGAATGGGTATCAAATTCCAGAATGAATCAGACTTCTTAGCGTGATTATCGCCAGTTAGCAGAGAGCAGAGACAGACAGACAACACCAGGTAACTTCGACTAAGTAGTTTGAGGGAAGGGATCAAGGTGAGGTACGTGCAAAAGCGACGATGCCATCAATAGTGGCATTCAGAGTAGCCGATTATGGGCACGACTCTGAAGTCGCTGAGGGAGTCGCTTCTTCGCTTCTGTGGCTGACGATTATCCGACAAGTTCTGCTCGGCTTACGGTGAGCGGAAGACAAAGGTATGAAGACCGTCCTAGGTAAAGGCTGTCAATAAGGACAATCTTGATTTGAAACAGTGTGTGCTGGAGGCTTGCGTGGGAGGGTGGTGGTGGATGAAACCTACCTAGAAGGATGAAAGGACCGAATGGGACCCAGGCCAACCGGGTGTGTGAGTATCCGAGATCAGGTCCGACTGGAATACCCAAAAAACACAAGGAATTGGGTGGGAGAAGTCGAAAATCTTGAAGCGAAGGCGAAGTGACGTGGCAGATGTCGAGTGCATGAAAGCAAGGCGCGTCAACCTTGTCAGCCGCCACTCACGCAGAACTCAGACGATTCTACGACGATTATCCTGTTACCAGCGACCCCAGAATCGACTCATAAGCAACTCGGTATTCGTCCCATAATCGATGTTCGTCTTGACGCGATTCCGCCCTAATCGCCTCTCCTTCAAAGTGGCAATGGTGCTAGTGTTATCGCATTGACAGTGCATTAGATGTATGCCTGTTTTTCCCGGACAAAATCTGGGCACAACAAGGCACATAGATGGTTCTTTGTGGATTTTTGCCATTTTTGTATTGCTTTCTGTATGTATACGATACAGCGGTTTGCGGAATTCTTGCGACACGCATCAAAAGTGCCGGAACAAATAAAAATGGTTCCAAAAAATCCAAAAAATCATGAACTACGCATACTAGCCTTCTACTGGCCTAGATAAGACTTGTTTTGCTTCTCTATACACCCTCGAGATACCTTAGACCTGTCTTTGAGCCTGAAGAATCAATACGGGGCCATCAAGGTGTCGAAACTCGCACTGGCTGTCGCCTAGCGAAGCATGCTGTCTTGCTGTCTTTCCGTGAGTTCTCGAGCTATGGCATGCTCATGAAAGGAAATAACATTGTTGTATGTGATAATGGGTACAGAATTCCTTGAGGTACATGTTGAATTGAGGCGGGTAGATGTTGTTGGGAAGAGAAGGGTTGGGTTTACACGGGTTTGCGAACAATTCTTCCTGATTACTGTGTTATAAGAGCTCCCGAGAGTCATAGAAGAGGAGGTATTTGTGTATAGGATGAGATGAGAGTATGATGTGTTTATTGGAGAGTCCATTTGTAGTTGGCTGAACTGTGTGGAACTAGGAAGCCAGAGGACGTTATGAAGATTTGTTAAAGACTTAGGAAGGCCTGATACGCACCTTTTCATCAAAATCAAATGAACACTGCCAGCATACCTCCTAAATAAAGCTCCTGAATGAACACCAAGCGAAGATCCTGATACGTCCTCCTACTCCAGAATCCCAGAATCCATAATCATTCCTATAGGGCTGCTGGAATACCCTCAATTTCGTTCTGTAAGCTTGAAAGATAGTCCAAGAGCACGTAGAGATCAATGAGGCTAGTTATAATGGCATTTTAGATTGGGGGTAGGAGGTGAAGTGCCGAAAGACGTACCGCTCCAAAACTTGCCCTCCTCTAGTCCGAAATGCTTGGTTTTACGGTCTGCAGGTGAATTTTGGGAATTATTTTATTTGTTCCGACACTTTTGATGCGTGTCGCAAGGATTTCGCAAACCGCTGTACCCCTGTAGGAGAATTGGCTAATCTTTGGGCGCTAAAAACAAATACAACTTTGCCTCTTGCCTTCATCACCAATAAATGCCAAACTCAATTCCTCGCTCGCCGAGACGTTTATCACGTCCCGTTTCTACTGACACCGATGGTAGCAACGATAATTCCAGCAGAGCTGAGGTATATAGCCTTGGATATGTCTTTTTTGAACGTACACCGATGCACTTTTCTAGTCGGGCAACTCTCAACGTACAAGTGCTACGCAAACGGACAACGTGCGCTCCACAACAAAAATGGTTACAAGTACCTATCTGATAGTGAAGAAAACAGGATGATAAAAGTGGGATTGTGACTATACAGGTCTCGGTGCGTTCCCCAGGGTCGTTCACGCTGAATCTCTTCACTTACCACCACCCATGTTTGACCTAGAAAGCTTTTGCGGAGCAGGCTGCTCTGAACACAATCACCAAGTTACAAGGGGAAATCTCTGTGCGCTTTTAATCAAGATAGGATCTGGAAACAGGGCTTGATTAATACACAGGTCTTGGAAGATACGCTCAAGGAGAATCAGGCATGTAACAACATCACCGCTACCTTCCCACCTGACCGAATCCTCGGTTAGGAACGCTTCGATAACATGACCACCGAAATGATGGTCATCAAGGATATGATCGCGGATGGAAAGGTTACAAGCTATTGCCTCGCTCGCATACCTCCCTGATGAGCTACCTCAGGCTTCCTTACGAAAGCATAAGGAAAAGACAAAAGCAAAACTCAGCAAATACAAAGCTAGGATAACTGATGCAGAAGAGGTCGGTGTTCATGGTACATCCTAAATGGAGAACTAATCCAACTCTTTCCATAGACGATACGACGGCTCAAGAAAGCAGCGCAGACTCGAAATGTAAGTTGTACCTTGAAATCCCGTGGACGTATTCATTTACTCTTCGTAGGCAGCTCATTCACTTCGCGATGAACTAGAGGCAGAGATGAGAAGGCTACCCGCGTACCAAGGCTCGAGAGCTGAAAAGGATAATATGGATTCTATCACGTTCATAGATAAAAAGGATTGTTGTTCGATGGGCTGGGAACGTGAATTCCAAGAACGATTTGATAAAGCGGTGAGTCTCGTGTATCCGCTCATGTTCATCGGTGAATAACAGCGTTCTTCTTTAGAGAAAGTCCGTGAAGAGGTAAGGGGATCGTCACCAGATGGACATGGATGTCTTGCTGATCACTTCCTGTTACAGCGCAAGCAAATTCCTCTATCTGCCTGGACGAACGTTTTTCGTCGACGACTCCCAACACGCCCTCGCCATAGGTCCGTTGGCCCAAAAGAGTGAAGCGCACAACTTTGAACTTGCATCGACTCTTGACGGAATGGTTGACGAGGAGCGAGAACTTTTCTTTGACCTCGGGAAAGACTCCATCTTTTATGCTGGAACTTACCGCTATGTCCGTCTCGATCACCTATACCCAGACGGTGTTCCTTATTCCAATAACATACATGGAGAGTTTGGACTGGTAAGACCTCCAACAGATGGTAATCGTCGAGTCCAAAAGCTGATATTCGCTCACAGACGATTCGCACTCTCAGCCAGACCGTAGTGGAATCACAGATCCAAAGACCTAGCCTGCGTCATGAAGAGATTGCCGAACTCATCAAGTCGGATACTATCAAACTCGAATTCATTGGGCTTCAATGTGTTGGGTTCAACTATGAATTGTACTATTCCATTACCGACGCTACTTGCGCTTCCACGAGTCATGAAGCTGGGGGAGTCAAACGGAATTATGCTGATGCTTCTGCTGATTCCTCAACACGTACCAGTGACAACAAGAGGCGGAGGCGGGAGTAGAGATTAGGGTATGTAACGCGTCGTTACTGGCAGCTGGCAGCAAGGCGTTTGGGTTTCGGATGGAATTTCCTCCTTTGATCACGGTTTTTTTCGTCAATGTTTTCGGTGTATACTACAATGTTTTGAATCAATTGCTACTTAGACGCTATAAGGGTCCGTGCGTGAGAACTTGGACTTTTTTTGTTCCCTTCCGACGACGACAATCTCATTCTGGATAGCCTGGCAAGCTGTCTTTACTCACACAGAAGATAAGCCGTTCTGTGTATAGTAAAGCCTGGTCGGGGCGGGGGGAACTGTCCGTGCTCGGCTAATTTCAAACTCCGTCCAGATTTTCTTATCGATCACGGTAATGGTAACTGATCTTATCAGCGTGCTTCCAGAGCATAAGTGTGAAGAGGGTGAGGAAAACGAGGCTGGATCAGGTTGCGCACAGGGGTCAGATTCTCTGGAACAGAAAGCCCTCGCGGCCTTCTTTCCGAAGAATCTGCCATACGGTGAACGAAAAATCAACAAACGCCCAACGCGACGCGACCTGATGCATGATGCAAGAGCGGCATGAGCGCATGAGCACGGCAAGCGTCGGACTGTGAAATTAAGCGAGCACGACAGTTCCCCCCGCCCCGGGTGCCAGGCTACATTCTCGAGCTTGCATGAAATGGACCACGCCGTGGCTTCAAGCTCGCGCATTCTCAAGTCTGATCCTGAACTAGAACAGAGAGTATCGCCTGACGGCCAAGAATCACAACATGTACGTCCAAAGGCGAACCTCATCTTCGTTATCGGAAACTAATCGTCTCGACATAGAATGAGCACAGTGATAGTGTTCTCTTGGAGTTTCCTGTGTGTTCCAAACATTATCTTATGTCTCTCTCTCTGAATATACTTATATTTTTTTCAGACTGCGGTCATTGAGAAGGCTACATTGGATGCGTTGACTCGTGCACAAGACGACCTAAAAGTGAGTTCAGTCACCAAGTATACCTCTAGCCTGTTGCCCTTCTGAACCAAGTTACTGTACAGGACGTTAGAGTGAGGAATTGACATGTTAAAACAAAACACTCAGAGCCCTTATTCCTACCCAGGCAGAACTGAAGAGCGCACGAAACGAGCTAGCAGACACAAAAGTACACTGATATCTTCACCTGCATTCCTTACTACTCACCACACCTTGATAGGCATCGCTTGTGGAAAAGAAAGCCGAGATGGAGATCAAGGACAAAAAGTATTCGAGGCTGAAGGCTACAGTAGCAAAGTTGAAGCAGGTGACGCTAGTTTAACATGACTTCAAGCAGCCTTTTCACTGACGATTTACTTTCAAAGAGACTTCATGAATTGCACTCGGGAAATGAGGCAGAGTCTCAGACAGAAACGGAGAGTTCTGATGTGAACGAAGAAGATGAGGTCAATGTGAGCACTAGTCGATCTATGGTACATGTCTTATACACTGATCGCTCATTGCGGCTTAGGTCCCATCCCTAAAGACCATGGACTTTAACTCGGTAATCCACAAAGCCCGCCTCGTTGGATTTCATTCTCATTATCGATCTTGCAGATTCTGTATCGTAGTAGTCGCCTGCCACTTTTTGAGGACATCATGAACAACTTGGAAGGTTATAACGGACCGGGGCACACGTTTTCTTCGCTTCGACCGATCACGTTTATGAACGTTGCGCAATGCAACAATACCGGATGGCATCGCAGCTTTGAAGAACGTTTGGCATTACAGGTGAGCTATTTCTGTTACTATGTAACTTTTTCATTAGATATTGAAAATTTTACGTGTCAGTACACACCATGGAAAGAGTAGGTTTCGTAAATAAGCTCGTATCGGAATGCCATGCTCATGTTTTATACCACCCCCAAGTTCTAATCGCAAGGTCTTGGTCATTACGCGTCGACTTTACTTTGTGACAGATCAACACGCAGTTGCTTTTGCACCCATGACACAAGACAGTGCAGAACATGACTTTGCTCTGATCTCGCCCTTTCAAGATCTGCATGACGAGGAGGTCGAAGTGTTCTTTAATGATATCTCAGACACTAGGAACACTGCCCCGATTTTTTATGCTGGAAAGTTCAGGGTTGTGCGATTGAATCACCTCCACCCAGATGGCATAAAGTGCGAAAAGAGTTGGAAAATCGTATGTTGGTTTCATTTCGTGTCTCTCTGTACTTTTTTTGCGTACTCACTCGAAAGACGTAGCCTCTTGGCGGTTTGGTCTGCGCGGTCACTTCCTCACAAGCTCGAGGGCCACCGTTACGATCTACAGATATCAAAAGTTTCCTAAAGAACGGCGATATCAAACTCGAGTTCATAGGCTTGCAGTGCATTGGTTTCGACGAAGATCTATATTCCAGTGTTATCATGCCATATGAAGAACCAGCGAAAGGCGCAAAGCGGAATAAGAATGGTGATGGTGATGCAGAGGAGAATC
This sequence comes from Moniliophthora roreri, assembly GCA_001466705.2. Lineage (NCBI taxonomy): Eukaryota > Fungi > Basidiomycota > Agaricomycetes > Agaricales > Marasmiaceae > Moniliophthora > Moniliophthora roreri. Next base: position 351,453 of record LATX02000206.1, read on the forward strand.
GCCAGTCCAAGAAGCGACGCATGGGTTGATTTTGAACGTTGTTTCTCCCCTTCTCTTGGTCTTCAGCTGCACCGAGGATTTTACACCAGTATCAGCCCATGCAAGTTCTTTTGAGTGTACTGTATCATTTATTCATATTTGCTACCATGTATTGTTCGCCTGACACCTTGGTCTAAATGACACGCGCTAATGAACTAGTTTGACCCAATCTCAGTTGCAGCGAATGTCCGATACGGTGGCTGTCTGTCTAGAGCTCATTGAAGTCACCACAATAGCAAGGTCAGATTCAAGACGTAGCTAATATGACACGGAAGTCAAAGTTGACAGGAAAAGATAAGACATACTCAGCCTAGCTCAGCCGAACGTGGCCCTCTTGCTCCACCGCCCATCCGGTCCTTGTGCTTGCTTGCCTTGGCCAACTGCTAGAATAGTAATAGTACTGATGCACGTCACATCCTTCGGCGCACTGTAAGATGACTTTGAACTTGACAACGCCGCGATTCGGGTACTATGTAGTCCATCTTATCTTTGCTTGTCAAGGGCCCCCCCCCCCCCCCCCCCCCCCGGTACTCGGTAGCACTGACTGGCACCATGACTAAACAGATTGATCCTCGGTGAAATTTAAAATATCTTCGACATACCAACCCGGGGATCAGTTTGAGCAAGAGATCGACTAATTGATCGGGACTCACATTAGCGAAAGCCACGCGATACAGTATGTAGTCCGCTGGTATAAGCGCCACATTAACAGGGTGTTGGTTTCCAACGTGGCAGAATTGACCTGGTGTAAAGAAACCGAGTGTCGGCTATTTCGGGACAGGGCCATCAGTATATCTTGTGCCACTCTTCTTCCGCGTTGAGGTATTTTTCGTTAATACTGTATAACAGATCTTCTCGCCGCTCGCAAAAGTCGCTCGTGGAAAGTTTTGAACCAGGCTCGTCCGTCAATACATCGTCATGTCAGCATGGAAGTTATAGATTCGAGTTGGGGGATCATTAAGCGACCCATCTCCTCGGAGAAAGGAGCACTGATACCAGGGGCACAAGCTGAAGTCGGGAAAAGTGAGCAAAGTCGACCGTGCAAACGAGGAGGATGCAAAATTACCGCTGAGAGGTCTAGCTCTCCGGATAGAGTATTGGTTTCAGGTCATGCGATTTGAAACACAGAGCTGAACTGAAAATCCTACATGATATCCAGCACGCAGGCTTTATCCGCAACTACATCAGTTATCAAGCGTGTCAAGGAGCTCGGGCCGACTCACCTCATTTTCCCAGCTCCTCGGATCATCTTCATTCTGAAGAACGCCTTGAATGCTGGTTGGACTATATAGTCCATGCGTCATCTTCCGTATCTTCCAGCCGTATGTCGGGCTCGAGTTCGGTGTCAATCTTGACTTGCATATTGTCCCTGATTGTCCGGAATCCCTTGAGAGGTAGTCATAAATGATTGACGTGCTCATGCGTCTGCGTAAACTCGTTCTGCACGGTAATTGGCTCTTCCTGAGCCGACTCCAGAAGTAGCAGTATGTTTTCTTCCTTGAGTCAACCACCCAATCCAAGTGTACCTCCTGTGCTTCGGTTGAGAGATCAGCTCTCATGCAATGTCCAAACTCACCTTCGACTCGCCTCGTACGGGGTCTGATTCAAAACGAAGGAGCCATCATAGGCCAAGCAACTTGTTAATTGCTGAGGTGCACGAATCAACTGTCCCAATGTCCTGAACCAAGCATGAGCATTAGGTTAGAGAAAAAATGCTCTCGTGAGGGGAAGAAAGAGAGGAGGCGCTGGTAATTGTTTGTGTGCCAAATATTCCGCGTTGATCATGACCACGACGACGACCACGCCTCAAGAACCTCTTCGGACCAGTGGAGCCATCTCCTAGGACCTAGGGCCCAAAAGGATCCCATATCCCATATCGCAAGTATTACCACAGGACTTCTATCCACTTTTCACGGAGCAGCTCACTCGGCAAACGTACATTCAGGCTTCAAAATCTGAAAATCTGATTCTCTGCTTCAGACGTCCTCGAGGAACTAAGCTGTTCAAAGAACATCTATCATGTATCTAGAGAATATTGGTTATGGAGTTTCAATTGGCTTTGGAGGTGTCAGAGGTATGTCTGCTCCTTTAGCAATGACATTGTATTCAGCCTTCCTCCAACGCAGGATATTGCCGCTACATGCAGCCTCTCGAAATTGGCCTCTTCATTTTCAGTTCCCGCAAGGCTTCATCGTACCACTGTTTGGCTCTATATATCGGTATCTATATTCACCTTGATGAACACGCGCACTTATCGATCCACAAGTCAATTCTCTGTCACTATGAATCGCTCAGAACCCATGCATCCAAGATGAGGAACGGGAGCTAGGAAGATACAACCCTTATTACATAGCCAAAGGCCCGGAATAAGGCCGAGGTAAACACGGATTCATCCTTGCGTAGATACTTTCACTAACCGCATGCCAAATCAGGCGCATGTCGTACTTTCGCCGTCCTTCAGATGACAATGTCCAAGCTCTACCCGTCGAACGAACTAGTTTTCGTCAGCGCGCCTTACCCAAAGCATCTCTATCGGAATTAGTATCGACTGTTCTCTGAGGAACGGTGAGGCATTTTGTTCCTCTCGGCAATTCACGTTCTGACGTAGGAGTGCAAGATCTAGTCCAAGTTCGCCTCGAAAGATTGGGGTTAGTTATGGTACGATGTTACCGATGGTTGTACTCTTACACTACTTACTGTTCAATTCATAGCGTAGAAATTATGCCCCATGTAAAGGTCAAGTCATGCGAGGTAACACAGGAATCATTGGTGGTAATTTCACGTATTGAGGTGACTTGTGAACTTGGAAACCCGCGCACGAAAATGCGCATCTTGGCTATGTGAAGCGCTTCATTCGATGAGGGTGTACCATCGTAGAATCGCCGAGGGGGGTTAAGATGGGGTGTTTAGGCAGCAAACCTACCTGCTGCTGGCGTAAACCCAATCTTGGAGTACCTGGTCTAGATCTCGTGAGTTTTGACGTCGAAGGTATGGATGTTGAAGGTCCTTCGCTATCGGAGAATCATAAATTCAACGCCCAGTGGCAGCTCCAAAACACGAGAACACCAATATTATTTGAATCGTAAGGTAGAAGATACATTCCCAAGGGTTACAGGTAACAGAATCCTTCCAAGTCATGCGAATTATAAGTACAGGAGGCATTGATGAAGGAAAGCATTGCGTGGCAGGAAAATGGACGAAACCGTGAAGGCAGTACGATAGCAAAGGTATCTGTTGAGCAAGAGAACATGTGGGGTATACGAAAGCATTGTCAAAGCAGAGAGCAACAGAGAACCGATACAACGCGATCCACAGACTCATCCAGAACGACGTTTCTTCGATGGCCTTTCGTCACCAGCGTTCGCCAACAGCTTCAACTTGCGTCTCTTCATCTTGCTGGACGATGCCGGCGGTCTGAAAGTGATATGATTGTACAACTCCATGTCAAAGCCGACACATTGTAATCCCACATATTCGAATTTGATAGCAGCGGACTTGATGACCTCCTTTGCGCGTTCGTATGTTAACCGCTCTCCGCGTACTTGAGCACCTTGCACCGCGAAAATAAGACCGTTCAAATCCTAGAAGGAGCAGTAGACATATCAACCGAAGGAAGCCGAAAGGATGACGGCTTCCTCACCAAGTGCCAAGATTCAAAATAACTTCGATCGGAGAATGGTTTACGGCAGTCAACCCGAAGGAATCGGTATTTCCCTGCATAAAAGATCGATCTCCGGCCGCCGCCGAGCTCATTGGTCGTCATGTGGAAGAACAAATCGACATCTTGACCGTAAATGTCTCCGAATTCGGAGCGTAATGAGATACCGAGCGATTCATAGTCTCCAGATACGGGCGTGATTGCAAGGGCGTGTTGGGTCCCGAGGAAGAACAATCGTTGTTGTAGATAACACCAAGGCCGTCCGTTCCTAGACAGGGATGGAGATGGATGAACATTAGAGCTGTGAACGTGCAGAAGGCTCTGCATGTGCACGTACGTCCGCCATGATGGATACTATTCGCGACGTTAGGCTGTGATCAGATAGATGTACTAGTTACTTGCCATAGATACCAGCCGCTTTTCAAAGTCGTCCTGCCAGCATTCTTGGAATACTCCACGTTTGATTCTGGTCATGAATGCTATGGGCTTGAGTTTCGATAATTCCACAGCCGGCCCGTTGTATTCGGGAAAACATTGCATTTTTTCAGCATAGCGTTTAGCGACGCTGGCGTGCACGAGCTGAAGCCGCCAAAGTGAATTTAACTAAAGCCAGAAGAGTGTTAGGCTACCTTTGAGTAATCGAGCTTCGGAAACTGGGGTGGCAGTCAGGTCCAGAGCATAAATGCAGAATGTGCGAAATTTACCTCGCGTTCCTCGGTTAGGGTCAACTTGGGCTCTTCCTGCTCAAGTATCATGTTCCTAAACTTCTTAATAAAGAATGAGGATCACTGATCGGGTTGGTACGATATGAAGATGGGCCATACCTCGTACAATTCGACTCTCACATCAGTGTTTTCGTCCTCTGCATTATTCTCTTCGTGTCCAAATTCTTTGTCAGGCTCGGATTCCGGTTCGGATTCAGAATCAGAATCTGCATATCGTCGCTTCTGTGGTTCCATCAAACAACGTCGCCAATAAATGCAGAAGAATAACGTACCTTAGCAGGTATAAGCGCATCATTCATTCGAAACGACTCCTCCTAAGCTATGTTCAGCACCACAACAACAACACAATCCTTACAGTGTATACCCACCTGGGTTGAAGTCGGGCTCTGAAGAACAGCGACAGGGTCAGAGACGAAGAGATTCTCATGTATCAATTACTTACAAAGAGGTTCCCGTTCATTTGGACTGCATCGTTATTCTCAATAGTACATTTCTCAGACGGAGCGACCAACGAATCGATAAGGGTAGATGAACTCGTCGACTGTCAGGTAGGTGCGCATACACGTAAGCATCGAAACTCTTGGAAACAAATCTAGCTTACACGTTTGAGCGTGCCAAATAATGGCATGCTTTGAATCAGATCTTGACACCGAACGGGAGCCCTTTGCATGGTAGTGGTAGGTAGCAGGGTGTAGATGGATGTCACAGAGACGAGTTATTTATGTGCCAAACAATCTCCGCTTAAATTTAACGCGCACAGACCAGCGTACGCCGTGTTGACCACGACTACGACCACAACCCCTCGACAACCCTTTTATAACCAGCAGAAAAATATGTACAGGGCCCAGGATCCCAAAGGATATTTAGTGGTACAAGGATGTCCTGTAGGATACCTCTTCAAATCGGACGAAGCAGCTCGAAAGTGCACTCAAGTTCGGGTTCTGAGTACCTGTCGGAATCAAGGCCGTTGAAGATTCAAAGCAAGTATCTTCAAGTGTAGTGTCTCAAATGTAGTATGGATGTGCGGGTCATGGGGATATTGGAGGTATGTCTTCGACTCTGCTATTCTGGCACGATATCGTATTCAACTCTTCTAGGGCCGCAGAATGCTGGTACTACATACGGCCTCTCTAAAATGATCTCTTTTGTTCGTTATTTTTCCCCAAGCTTCTCTTTCACTGTTGAGCACCGTATGGGAATTTGAATCAACCTCAAGACCCACATATCCACCGTTATAGCAGTCGGTGTTCTGTCGCTGTTATCATTCACAATCTGGGCAAGGCGAAAGGCACATGCTATACGCGAGAGATGGGGTCAAGGAAGACGTAGTTTATCACTGGGGGAAGATATCTGTGGGGCGAGGGCCAAGGTAGGTGCGAATTCGTTATTTAAACCATACCAAACTTTTGACCTAATGATGTACTTTGGTAATACAGCGTACATGCTCTGTCCATTTATTTTCGTTGCATCTCTCATCGTATTCTCGAACGGATAGTATCGGTGACCCTTCGAGTGGTAGTGAGGCTCTTGTTCCTCTACGCAATACAAGTTCTGACCCGAGTCCGGAAGCGCAGGATCTTGCCTCTGCCCAAGCTCGCCTTGAAACTTTATGGTTAATTATGGCAGATACTCGCGTTTGTGTTCTTGAATTTTGCTATCATCTTCATATCTTACCTTCACACTTGACCGAAACTTGTGTATTTGCATTCCAGACCTAATTACTTACCATTTTGGTTCCCTTTCTTGTGATAGCTAGCGTTGTGGTCCGAACACCTAGAGATCAATGTGCTGGGCTCCGTCGCCTGGAGGTAGTACCGGTTTGGCTGTGGAACGGCCCATGACTCGCAAAGCTCGCTTGCGACAAGCCATAATTCAACGTTTCACATTGTGGATGTACGTAAGGTCTCCCTGAACATTGACTATCATGTCCTCGAGCGGCGTTTGGAGAAAACCACCGACCCTAATCCCAATCCCCGGACAAAAAATATCCTCCAACAATTCTCAGAAACATGCCCGATTCCGAGTCGACACGAGTGCTTTATCAAGGCATGGGACTACTTATCATCGACCGATAGCATTTAGCCTGTCCTCGACCCTCAAGACCGAAGTCACAGCGAAAGCAGAAGATGACCTTATATCTATCCCGATGGCTTCTCAGGTGAGTCAATCCTGCTTTGGGAAGGCAGAGCATTGATGGCTATCCGAGTCAAGCCTCGTACAAGGACGAATTCCTATTCGGGATCCTTAACGACGAAACTGAAGAACATTGAAGGGGCTACACCTCAGGCACGTGCAAAACCTATTCCGAATAACGTGTCGGACTCTACTAATGTCCATGTCCAGGACTCGCTAAGATACCAAATGGTAGAATTAATGACAAGTCTTGAAAAGTGCCATGTAAGTTTCATGTTACTGTTCCTCCGATTCATATCGGACCCTGATTTCTTCCAGAAAAGATTCAATAAACTCAAACGGAAATTAGAGGATTTTGAAGAGTGTGTCGAATCTCAGGCTTTGGTACGTCTATCGCAGTCATGATACGGGGTTATACAAGTTGACTTGGAGTCACAAGGCAAACACTCAGCAATCTCAGACGCCCGAGATACAAGAAGCTCAGATCCATGTAAGCGGTATTACTGCAACCTTAACGGACCTCTCCTTACCTTGTCGTGCAGCGAGTAGCGGTCACTATAAATCTGAGACAAGACTTCGTAAGGGTGTTTTCTATATAAGCAAAGGAGGCTAAGACGAGACTACAGGATTGGCGGGGACGACTGGAAAGACTCTTCCGAGCAGAACTCTACAAGCTACCTCCAGTGTACGAGCACCTCCCAGACCGTTTAGCCAGGATGAATCCGCTTTCCCTGTCGTCACACCCCCGTTTCCATGAATGCTTGGGAGAAATCGGCTACGAAAGAGCATTGGAAGAACGGCTCGCCGAATCAGTGAGTATTCTGGGCTTTGTTCAGGCGACGATTTGGCTTATTGCTGCTAACAGAGCACATTATGGAGGAGGCAAGCCTTCAAGATGACCATAAAAGTATCTCAACTAATCACGATCTTGCAGGCGGCAATCCCATCCATTTTCTTTTCACTTTTATCCAGCACGGCTTTTCTGGCTCGACGATCAGCGGTGCCTGGCTATCGGCCCCATGTCGCAAGAGAACATGAAGCATAACTTTAAACTAACCTCGCCCTTTGATCTCTTGGATGGAGAAGAAAGACCCTTGTTCTTCGAAAGTGGTCATCACAAGTGTCGCCAGTTATTCTATGCGGGTTCATACAAATCTCTCAATTTGAGCGGCAGTTATCAAGGAGGCTTTGTGTACAAGGGTGGAAATGTTGTGAGTGTAAATCCTTCACTCGGGGTAACTGTTCGGAATTCGAATTCAAAGATACTTCCGGGTATAGGTTCTCAAGAGGCTTGCCCACGCAGTCATGTCTTCGCAAGTCGGTGGGCCAGCACTGAGATTCGAAGAGACAATATCGATGCTGAAGGACGGCGAGATACGCTTGGGTTTCCTGTGCCTTTATTGCACGGGTTTTGATCATGATCTTTACGCTTCCTTGACGTCGGGAACCTCTTCGCAGGCTAGTGCGAAACGGGCAGCCTCTCCAATCGCCGAGTCGACTCGCAAGGGCAAGAAGCTGCGCTTATGATTCACGCAATTCTAATGGTTTCTTTTTTGGACATTGGGACTACATGGACGCCATAGACGCTCCTCATACACGACACCCCATTACTATACCCGTATCGATACTATTATGGATCATATTCTTTCTTGGACATCATCTAGTATGTACACAAATCTTGGATAATGTAGAGCGCAGATAATAACACTGTATAGACATTGAGACGTTCTAAGCGTGTGCCCCAAACGCGGAAAAACAACGATCCGAATAGGCAGGGTAGTGAGCTCCAAAAAAAGCTTCACGTTCAAAGCGAGGCAATTCGTCGAATGGATCGAGTCGTGGCTCTAGGTGACTCCGATTCAGGTGAGTTTGGGAGACCTGATCCACACATTACCCCAATGACAGACGTGTCAGAAAGAGTACGCACAATCCCTTCGGCTGATGAAATTCGGAATGGGTTTCGAAAGTCATGATCATGACAGGGAGTGCGTCTTATGGGCGAAGTTACACCAACTTTCTGAACACGAGCGTCGGCAGCTCGAGAAGGTGACACGAGTGCGGGATTTAGAGGTGATTGGGTGGTGGAAGCATTTGGTCGATAGCTGGAAGATGATGATGAGCGTCTGGTTGGTGTTTGTAGTGCTAAACGTGTGCGAGAATCGTCATTGACGGAAGCGATCCCATTGGAAGTGGGACTGCCTCGGGGATTCGTCCGTGACGACAAAGGCGAGCGTTTAGTTGGCGTCGCTGGCAATGGCTGTGGACGGGAACCGTCGGCAGCAGAGACAATGATGTGTTCGGATTGTGGACTGTTCCGAGAGCTCCTCCTTGGAGATGAGGATAGACCCGTCCCAAGGTCGATTGGGCTATGCGATGATGCCAATCGCTCAAGCCGCTTCCTCATGCTCCGGTTGCCCCATTCTATTTCCTCTCTGGCCTTCCTTTTTCTACTACGCACACCCTCAGATTCTTCATCTGTGTCGTTATTCATAGTAATGTCTTCATCGTCCGAGTGAGCTAGTCTTGCTTGCCGGAGCTTGGTCGGGGTTTCGGGTATACGCCTGGAAGAGGATAATGGCGGGGAGCTTGGCGTGGGTGGACCACGCACTAAAAACGTGTTACAAGGTCGACTTGGACTACTCCTGGTCTGAAGAGCTGTTGAAGATGATAACTTCAAACGTTTGGGTGATGGCTCTTCAACGCTCGTGGCTGAAGAGGTATGCTTGCCCAAAGCAGTGGGTCTGGAAGGCTTCTTCGGAGAGATCACAATGTCCTCCGCTTCTTCCACGGTCTCCTCTATCTCCTCTATCTCTTCCGTGCCTTCAACCAAAACAGTCGAAGCCTTTGGTCGGAGCGTCCTTATGCTGATAGTGGTATCCTGCTTGCGCCTCTTCGCACTCGGCGCTACCACTTGCCCCGGGAGTACCGAAAGCCTGTTTGTGCGAGCCTTTTCAAATTCCTCGAGCAATTCTCCAAACGCACGAGCTTTATGCGTGTACCTTGCTTCCTGTGGTAGGAGATAATCCAATTGCTCCGTTAGAGGAGGCTCATTCGGTTTCCCTTCGCCTGTTTGAAAGAATTCGGGAGGCGGAGCGATGTTCAGAAGCTTCCCGATCTCATGAAGAAGGCGGATATCTTCGTGTTCGTGGTAGAAGCTACTGAAGGTCTCGTCGTCTAAATTCCAAAGGAGCATCACGGCGTTAAATACAACGAAGAGCGGGTGTGCGTGAGACTCGAGGTGTTGCAACGGACATTTTGGGTTATCAAATGGAGGCCAGCAGTCTTCGTATTCTTTCGCATCGGAAAACCGATCCATTCCTCCTACGAAATTCGACTTGTCGAGGGTTTTACGTTGAATGGCGCGCTTTGGGTCAAAGTTTACGTCGAAAATCCTATATTCCCAGACGTGCTCGGAAAAGACCTATACGAGATTGAGAAAAAGGGACGGCTTCATGGAGTATGAGAACACACCAGGTAAAACTTTTCCCTATCCTTCGTGAGCTTCCGTTCCGAGTTCCGCTCTAAATACGCCTTGATGCTTAAAATGAGATCGAGATGGGGGATAATTAAAAACACGCCATTATCGAACGCATGGTGCAGATCAGATCTAACTGTTCAAGGTCAGACTCAGAAGTTCGCATGAGACAGAACGTAGGACATACGCAGAATAAGGTTTAAATAGCTGTCCACAAACATCATGTATGGATACAGTCCCAGAGCGTATTCGAGACGCCGTAGCTGTTCAAGTACCTTTAGTAATAGATACAAATTAACATCAGGACACTTACATGCTTCTTATTCGTAGTTCTCGCAACAAGATGGCAGAAATTCAAATCTTCATTGAATCGACCAGACTCCAATGTTAGCAGGCAGCGAAAACCGTATAGCGCGGCGGCAATGACGCGTAGACGAAACATGTCAAGCCAACCGATATCGTCATTGGAAATGATCCTTCCTTTCTTCTCTCGTGGGCGATAGTACTCTTTAACGGTAGGCGGAATAACGACAGCATCTTCGGCGTTTGACGTCCTAGCCATGCGATGGGGTACTAGTGGAATCGATACTTTTTGAGAGGAACGTAGTGTCGTCGAAAATGCGGGTACCTCGGAGGTAGTATCCTAAATTTTCGAGATATCTGGCAACGAAATCCGTGTTAAATTCCCGAGATAAAACGCACGCGGCTTACGTTGTTCAGTAGGCACAGATGCAATGGGAGCCCGAGATTTTTGAACATTGCTGGTCCAACGAGGGACGGTTGCCAGTGACGACGTACAGCCGCACCGATACTCTGGCTCTGTGCAGGGCCTGCAGGGCCAGACTTGAAGTATTGGGTGGAGGCTGTCACCAGTAAGATTCTAAAGTAGGTTTATCATAGTTGTCAGTGCCAGGAGGTAAGGCACATCCAGATATTTTGTAATTCGCCATCGCAGTGCGGAAACGAGGCAGTTGGAGGAACTGGCGAGAGCTCAGAGCGTGGAAAATTTACGTCTATTGGGCGCTAATATATATTATTTTTTTTTCGTCTTGTCCTCTGACGCCCATCAGTTATAATGGAAGGTCTGTCGACCCTGCAGTCCGACAAGGACCGGAAACTCAAAAACAGCCATGATATAAGAGCTTCTATGGCGATAACCACTCGCTATCATTCTCTCCGCTCATTATGGCTGGAACAAAGGCGACACAGTCCCATTCGAATGAGGATACCAAAAAAAAGCAACAAGTACGATTCGTAACCATATTCCCATTTTTGAGAGCTTAAACTACTAGTACCTGTTAGAAACGTCCACTTCCTTACATTCTCGTTCCCCCGCTACTGAGTGATGGTCCCACCGTATGTAGCTCAACTTCAAGAGATGATCTTGCGACTCACGGTAAATAATTCACAAGCCGAGAAACATTCATTCCCCACCTCAAGTGCAGGGATCTGAGGAGCTATGCCTCCATTTGAAAGCGGAGAGCGAAAACGTTGGTAGCTTAGTGGATCGGATCCTCGGTCCAGTCGAGATTTTGGCTGAGCATAATCGACAATTTCGATTGGCAAGTTGATAGCTGCTTTGAGGCTTTTCCTCCTTGCTCATTTATCTCTGTAGACATATCGTCGTGCTCTTCTAGAAGCAGTCAGTTTAATTCCAATCGTATCTTCCACCAGCTTATCAATCGCTACAGGAAGGCGAAAAGGAAGCGTTGCAGCTCAGGGTTAGCCAACTGGAGACTCGGCTTGAAGCAGAGAAAGAGCTACGCAAATATTTTGAACAGGTACGCACAACTCTCCTCTTGTTCTTCTCTCGTTTAACTGCCAGTCTTCCTGCAGAAGTATGGAGAGCTTCGGGGAGCAGTAACGCTAAAGCCCTTGAGTCAGGGCGACGAGGCCACTCATTGTACAAATTCGGACTCCAGCTCTACATTACGTCCTCCGCAGGTCCAGAACGAAAGTGAAGATCAAATGGTTCGTTGTACCTACGGTTCTTGGCACTGCCTCCAACTAAAGATCGACAACTTCAGGATGTTGACTCCGACACCGACTCGAATTATTCTCTATACATGGTGAATAATGAATGTACTATTTACTTTGAATGCGGTTCTAACCCACTTCTGTAGCCCGTTGACGAGCATTTTTCTCAACGTACAGCCTCGGTCAAGGTATCTCCTTTGCTCGTCATCTTGTGCACCAGATCCCGAATTTGTCAATAGCCTCTCCCCACGATGCCATCACCAGAAGCCTTGCGAGCAAAGCTACCAACCTCAGTTGGTTTTTACCAAGCGCTCTTCTACAACCGCGAACAAGAGTCAGAGCAGCGTGAAGCTCTTTCTGAGCGACCCATCGTCATCTTCACAATCTACGCTGACACCAAGGAAGCCCTGGTTATGCAAGAATATGACTTGAGCGATATCAACGGGTTCGCACGGTTCGCGAAAGAACAGCTGAACTTACTCATTTCGGACAATGAAGTGGAAAGGATGAACTGGTCCGATGGCGACATCTTTCGTGTCTATTGCGTTGACCTTACTTCCTGTCCCATCGACATTAGCGCTTTTTTGGATATATTAGAGCCGATTACCAGCGAAAGTCGTGGAATTCGTCTTGGTCCGACGTGTGGAATGGAGATCACGGTTCCTTCTTCCAAGGTCCCTTGCGGGATACCGTTACTGATCGATTTCGTTCCCGAGTCCACAGCCGCCGAAGAGGTCAAGCATTCCATCTCCTCGTCAATCGTGGGATGTCATAATGTCGAAATTCAAAGCTACATTGGCGATTCTCATCGACTCAGGGTATTTGCAGAGGCCGACGTCTGGACCAACGACGATGCTTCCAGTCTGCTTTGGGATCTTGCTACAGATGCAGGTAGAGCAGGGAAGACGAAGCGAGAGGTCCACTTGGGAGGAAGAACCCGTAAGGTCTCGAGAATGGAATGTATGTCTTGTGCCTATCTTCTTGAACTACTCATAAAGCTGTGTTGACTTGTTCCATATAGTCTGTTGCTATTGCGGTTACGACTGTATGGTCCTTGCTTGGCCTCATACACCAGACCACTGCGGACTCCTTCAATCACTTGGAGAGAGTGACACCAAGCCTTTTGCACTTCGGCAAACGAAGGCGGAGACTTGTGGGCCAAGTCCGAAGAAGACTCGTCATATTCGCAGCGACTCCAACCAGCACGGTACAACCACTGTTCCTGTAGAGGATACCGGCCGCCCTCGACGGAAGTGCAGGACCTAGTCTATCTATCAGTCATCTTTTTTTACGTGCATAGTACAATTGTCGTTCTATTCTTGTATACCGGCTGCGTCATAGCGATTGCGGCACTGAGTTGTAAAACTACGTTCTATTGTACATTTCAAGAAGGATTCGATGGGGTGAATATAGGTGTTAGTATCATAAATGAATCGGGTACTTTGAACGGTATAATCCTTCCAAGCCTGTCCGTGGCTAACTACAGTAATGGTTTGATACAGATGATAAAGTGCAAGAAAGCTAAATTTATATGCAAGAAAGCGAAAGCGAAATCCCCAGATTAAGCAATCGGTTGTCTCAAACCTCTACCAATACCCATTCCGACGCGCACAAGGGTCTCAAGGGAGGCTCTTCCGTTGATGAGCAGATCTTCGTCCCACTCCACGGTACCCGGTTCAAACAAGATAACAATCGTGGATCCGCCTGGAGAAGAATCAGTAAAACATAAAAACAAGAGAAGGTAAACAGGACATACCAAAGGCGAAATAGCCAAACTCTTCTCCACGTTTCACAGCTTGTCCTTCTTCAACCGTCGTCTGGATGGTACCGACCATCATGGCCCCAACACATACCGCCATCACTCGGCCAAACTGAGGACTGTCGATGGGAACAATCTTTCGAGCGTTTTCACCGTAAACATCCAACGCTGTGCGAATGGCTTGAGGCTATATAAAAACCATGATCAGTCAGAGAATCGGGTGCAAGATGAACAGGGTATAACGAACATTGACAGTGTAATACTCTCCAGCGATGTACGTCATTGGTCCAATAACACCATCGACTGGTGAATGGAAGCGATGGTAGTCTTGCGGTGCAAGTCGGAAGATGGCCAAAGCACCACCATTGTAACGATCAGCTTGGTCCTTGTACGCGTCGCCTAGGAGTCGAGCAACGGTGAACTCTCGACCTTTAATCCATAGTCGCGTAGCCTCGTTGACTGATTCAAAGGCCATCATGCGACAATCAGCAGCGCTGACGAGGCGGTAAGGATTGTCGAGTTCTTCAACGGGGCGAGCCTCAGGCTTGAGTTTCCTGTACGAGTATGGTCAGAAAACGGTTTTAGGGGAACCAGGGTTAAAACTCTTACCGGTAGAAGAATTCGTTAAACGTTTCTGTACGACACATATCTCAGCAATAATCGAACAATGGTAGCGACAGGAACTCACTGAAAGACTCCAATGGATCCAATACTTCATCCATATTCAGCCCGTGGAACTCGATGAATCCAGGGATATCTTTGGCCGAGTCTGGAGAATCATACTTGATACCTTGTTTGATAGAGAGCGATTTGAGCAATCTTCGGGCTCGTCCACCTTCCATTCGACTTTTCATGCCCTATAGGTCATGGGTTGAGTGCCGTGTTACCGATTAAGGTGTTGATAGCACTGACCTTGTATAACAATCGAATACCCAATCTCACATAGACTTGCATCTTCTCTTCCTCCAACTGTCCAGTGATACGGTTTTGAATGATGATATTGGCCGAGTTCTATTACGGGATATAATCAGCTCATTGTGAGAGGTGGCAACCAATGAATGATGAGAATCACTCACGGCACCAAGCCTGTAATCACCAGCCGAAACTTTACCCAAAATCTTGGTGTACCATTTTCGTTGCGCTTGACTAGCAGTGACAAAGTTGCCAACGACTATCCTATCCACCTTGTTCCAGTCCTGGCTGGCACAGACTGCAAGATGGGTAACGATATCGACCTCTGCCTTGGAATTGAGCCTGGGCCTGTGGCATAGCGGGCAGTTCTTGACGTTGATAACACGTTCAATATTGTCGTCTTTGGGGGGACTCTCCGAAGGCGCAACCAAGTTTGAGGAAGATGACGCAGCCTTGGACGCTGTTTTACTCGCCTTTCGCATTCCTCGGCGGAACCTGGACTTTTTCGACGATGTAGAAGTGAGCGTAGTGGCCGTTGTAGAAGAAGCCGTGAGCAGTTCGACATTGGATGGCGAAACTGATCCTGAAGAATATTCATCCAAGTCGGAAGATGAGGCGGTTATTGGGTCAGCGTATTCGGTACCAGGTGTGTCGAGTGCCGCGGCGTTAAGCAGAGGTTGCTGAGAAGGCTCGGTTGGTTGCTGTCCTGGTGGTGGCACTTTTCTTGCATTGTCTCCTCCAGTTTCGGAAAGCATTGCCGTCATAGGCGGCCCCGAGAAGTCCATATCTTCCAATTTTAGCTCTTTCCCCGCCGAGTCCGAGGCCATCATTATAGGAGTGGCGCTGACACTCGTGCCCGTATCGCCACCTTCATCAACCCGCTTCTTCTCTGCATCTGGCCGACCGAGTTCGGTCTCAAGACACTGAATGGTCTCGAGGTAGGTCAACTCTTCTTGGTGAGGCTGTTTGTTGAACCTTGTAAAGAACGAGTTGATTGTCGAGTTGGTCAAGGTAGAACCAAGGGAATCGAGCATTGACGTCAACTCGAGGTGCGAGATGCTCATGGTGTCATCGGTGTCATACTGCTTGAGGTATTGGTACCAGAATCTCTGACGAAGAGCAGCGTAGGGTTGATACTTGGCTCTATACATACGAAGCCATGAGTACGATGATAAAGCCTCAGAGATAAAGCACAGCCTCTTACCTAAACTTGATGCTTGGGTTATGTTTGTCGAACAAGGTTGCCTTGCCACTGGACAAGGGGAGCGAATAGTCCTTCATTGGATGTTCATCCTGCTCGATAGGGTAAAGACCGGTTTCAGGGTCGGGTTGCGGGGCACTGTCCACCAACTCCTTTACTTCGAACCTTGCGTCACCTATGTGGTCGTTCGAGGAAAGCTTATCCCAATCCAGAACCGCGAGCTGAACTTCGAAAGAAGTCTCGTATCGGCGAACATGGAAGAGAAGCTTCTCATCCCAGACGGGATTAAGGGAATGACGGATGACGCGCGTCCGGAAGACTTTCTTTCCGAATGAAATGACGATGAATGGGTCCATATCCCAGCCCGTACGTGTCACTAAGAATAGAATAGAGTACGGGGTCAGCTTAGAAGCGTTGGAAACACCGAGGAGATATACTCACTGTTCTTCAGCCGAGGCAAATCTGACGCGCTTTGAATCTCTAGCATGACAATACCAACAATATCGTTTTGGCCTCCAAAGCTATATTCGGACTTTCTCCTGGATCTCTCCTTCCGCTCCTTCCGTCTCTCGGCGCGTTCATTCCCACTGCTACCTCCGCTTCCGCTTCCACTCGAGCTTTCGCTCGCAGTTCTCTCACTACCGACCGTTGGAATGTTGCCAGAAGTCCTCCTTGATCCCCAGCTCTTTCTAAACCGCTTCTTCTTTTCCTCCCTCGCCTTTTCTTCCTCTGGAGTCGCAGAAATATCCGCGCCGAGATCTATGACCGCAGTCGGTGAATCCGGTGTATCAGGCTGTGATGAAGATGTGTCCGATCGTTTGGGTTTGGGGAATTTAGGTATACGGGGTATCATTCCTGATAATCTAGGAGATGGGGAAGACCGGCTCTGTTGAGAACCCGAAGGCGGTGCGGTGCCTCCCATCGCTGTGTCGAGCGACGCGATAGGATCTGTAGCACTTCCAATGGGCGAAGCGGGTGTAAGATTCAAGTGAGGAAGTTCAACAGCACCAGCACCACCAGCACCACCCGAACTAGGTGTACGCGCTTGAGTCTGAGCAGCCGTAGGAGTATCAGGAGCAGTGGATGATGCCGATCTCGGAACAGGTGTGTGGATAGTGCTGCTTAGAGTGGGTGAAGTAGCGTTACTTGCTGTCGGCGTTTGAACGTGGGAAGTGTCGTCGACGACGTTTACAGACTCGTCTTCGTCTTCGTCCTCGCCTTCTTCGTCTGATGATTCGGCCGTATCGTCGTCGTCGTCGTAGTCGGAAGAGTCGGACTCTGAGGAGAGACCGCCGTCGTCCTCGTATTCAGGTCCGTGAGAGTGAGAGCGAACAGTGCCGATTCCTTGAGTCTATGGGGAGTGAGTGGGGGATAGAGAAGGGAGAGAAAGCCGTATCAGTAAGGATTGTTAATTAAAGCGTCAAGGAGATAAAGATAGGGATGCGGTAATAGATACGAGTATTAAGACAGGGACGCAAAAAATCGCGATATAGGAGAAGGGTAGCGTCACCGCATGAGTCAATACAATTCGATATCCAAACTAGCCGAAGAGAACGCAAGAAGGACAAAAAAAGTTAATCAGCACTCACTGGAGGCGCAGAAACCAATGACGGCCTGGATCTCTTGAGCATTTCTTGAAACACCTCGCTGAATGACGACACTGCTGTCTGTCCCGGTACGTGCACGAAACCCAACTTGACCTGTATCGAACCCTGGGAAGACGTGTGGGCTCGTGTGGATACTAGGTCGATCGAGACCACGGCGGCATCTTCCAATTTGATAGCCTCGTCCCATGCGAGAGGTCTTTCATTGTTACCGAACCAGTCTTCGAAAGGGAACGAAACCTCCCCGAGGTAGTCTTTTCGTAACACGTCCTTATCCCAGACCACGAGCTCTAGGACGCCTATCTTGTCGGCCAATGAAAGGTAAATGGGAAAGTCAAAGGTCGCGTCTTTAGAAGCGTAGACCGGTTGAAGGGTTCGTTTCACAGGGGGTGTCTGATGTTTATGGTTGAGAAGAGAGACGGTGACGAAACTGAAATGATGTGCAGAATATCATTACATTAGCATGAACTGAGATATAAAAGCAGAAAAAAGAGCTCTATGACACTCACGGATCACTGAACCCATTCCTATCCTTGGACAACAGGTCCTTACAACTCACGACTTGCACCCTCAACATGGCAAGGGGCGCTTCGCCAGGCATTGGGTTAATATTCGTAGCGCCTCCCCTGAACTTTCTGATTCCCCTACGCTTGGCCTTTTCTGTCTTGGAAGACTTTGACTTGTCCTCGTCCTGCTCATTGTTCCCGGTGTTTCTTCGACGCGGTCTAGGTATATGTTTCAGGGCATTCTTGAGTGGCATCGCGTGAGTTGTGTAACACGGTTATACGGCTTGGGCTGCTGAGAGGGGAAAATAGAGTGGATAAAGGTACACCTAGATCCTATATTGGGATACCAGCGAAAGATATATGGAATGAGACAAAGGATAACCATAAATACAATGTCAGACTTGCCTCTTGTCTCTGCCGTCGACAATCTTTTTTTTTCTCGCAAGTGTAGATAACAAGATTGCAGTGCTCGCGGTCGGCGTCGTCGTCGTCGTCGTCGTCGTCGTCGTGGTGTGTCAGACTGGTGTGGTAAGGAACTGTGGAGATGGGCGGTGGAACTGGGAAACAGTTATTTATGAATCAACGTCACACCGAGCCGCAGCAGCCGCTCGGCGTTGCCCAGACACCTCTCCATCAAAAATATTCCGTCATTTATTATAGCCAATAAGCAATATAGACATCTCGGGGTCCGGGTTATACCGTCTTCCGGTATTTTTTATAGACCTTGACCATCACATCAAAGCTCCTTCGCCGCCCTTTGCCGCCTATTTTCCTCATTGGCATCGCAAGCTATATTGACGTTGTATCTCTGCAAGATTCTACAGCGACGTACATTCCAAGGCCAATACTTAACCCACGCTAATATCCCAATCCAAGAAAGGCTAAATACTATGATGTGTAAGCTATCTTTTATCATCAATGATAGTGTCAATAAAACGAGCGGTATCAGTTGTATCAATTGATCAACAAAAATCTCTCTCCAGCTCTCTCTCCCCAGCGTCCCTCATTTATAAGAACAAGATCGCCGAGACCACGACGCCGGCCAAACAAAGTCCCGACATGGCCACTAAATCAGAAGCGGCACCATTGCTGGTGCTCTGAGGACCCGCTCCGGAGGTACCGGAAGGTTTGCTAGTACCGGTAGGCTTGCTGCCGCCAGCAGCACCCCCTTTGGTGCTGGTCGCTGAATGGGCGGGGCCAGTTCCAGTGCTCGTTGCACTTTGTGAAGGTTTGACGCTAGCAATGCCGGTATACAAGTCTTCGCTCTTGTACTGCGTGCAACTGGAGCTAGCAGGGACCTTGGGCTCGTAGGGCATCGCCGTAATTTCACCCTGACTTTCGGGAGGCTGGCTATAGGTCATAACTTTACCGTCTTTGGTATATACACCAGGGAAATCTTGATTGTCACCCAAACAGGTTTCGAAAACGCTTTGTTGAGCATTGTTGGGAGCATTATAGGCGCATCCAATGCGATCGTAAACGTGCTCGCAAAAGTGAGCGGCATTGGCACCAGCGGGATCACATGCTTTGAAGCAGAAAAAGTTGCCACCCATAAAGCTGCGGATCAATTAATATTAGGAGATGGGTTTAATAGGATTCGGCAAAAAGCGGCGTACTTGTGCCATTCGATGACTTGATCCCATTTCTTGCCACCACTAAAGGTTTGACTAAAGACGATACCACCAAGGGGATTACCGCGCTGTGAAAGCCAGTTTAGTTGTTGGGGGACTAGTTCAAGAGCTGAGGAAGACTTGCAAGATCGGCGCCGTGGGGGTCAAGCTCTCCTCCAGAATCTTCCGCCTGTATGTTGATCTGGACCTGGTCAATGAATCCAACGACCTGAATGTAATCGGGGGTCTTCATAAACTGAACACCCTTGAGAGCGCCAGCAGGGATGAGACGAGTTCCACGGCCAGGCTTGGTGCACCATGCGACTTCCTCCCCTTCAGTATCGGCAATCAATGAGTTTGGCTTCGAAGGGGCCCAGAGACAGAAATCTAGACGAGACGTTATAAGATAAGCTAGGCATATGAAATACATTAACATGCTGGCTCACCGTCGATGCTGTTGATAAAGGAAGTCTGACAGAGCGAGTTTGGACCCTCGGTGGTTGAATTACACTGGTTATAACCAAACTGGCCTCCTCGGACGAGGTTTGGTTCAGTGTCGACTTGATAAGGCTTAGGAAAATAAAATGGGATTAGAAAGAAGACTTTTTTTCGACTGATTTTTGCAGCACATACGATGCCGTCAGGGTACGTGAAACGCTTGTCGGCGAGAGGCGTTTGAGGAAGAGTGTTTTGGGCCATGACACTTGCGACGAGGACGGCCGCAACAGCGGCCACAGATGAAAGAGTGACTGGTGACATGACAGACAGTGGGAGGAGAAGGAAGGATAGATAGTAAAAGTCAGCGGAAGACGGCACTTCAAGAGCGTCAAGTCTGGGACGGACTTTGAATTTGAGAGTTGCGCCACCCATAGACACGTGCCGCGCGCCTTTATAAATTCAAATTTGCAGCTATTTTTATTTCATCCCTCTCCTGTTTCGCTACCACCATCATCTCCTCTGAACCTCCTCCGTCAACCATGCCTAAAGGTACATCTCCTATATATCCAGCCGTTGATCGCTGCTGACACCACTCGCCCATCAGTCTCCAAATCGTCTACATCCGACACCAGTAAGTCATCATGCCGACGACGCGTCGATCGTTAACGATCACCGATACTCATATTCCAATTATAGCTGGTGTTCCAAAGGCATCCAAGGCAAAGGGTGAAGGCAAGACCGAGAAACAAAAGCGCGATCCCTCTGCTTGGACACTATTCCTGAAGGATCAGCTCAAACCCTGGAAGGACGCCAATAAGAATAAGAGCCACAAGGAAGCAATGACTGTTGTAAGTATCATTATCGACGCGTCTCGTTCACTGAATCTGATCGCGGATTTTCCTAGATGGCAGAAATGTGGAAAGATCATCCTTCCAACCCCAACCGTGGAAAGCCTACCAAGCCCAAAAAGTCCAAGGCCAGTGGTGATGCGTCAACTTCTTCTGAGCAATCGAGGTCGTCTCCAGTTACCGATGCTACCAGTGAACTCGGTAGCGAGTTTTGAATTTGTCGTGAGTAGCCTCTATGTGCGCATATACTCTTTTGGCTGACGAGATCAACCTCCAGCACGCTCATTTCATGAATTGCTTTCGTCGCTCTCAGTCACACTGTACTTTACTTCATCATCGGAATCAAGCATACACCCAATCGCATTGTTGTATCAACTCCTTTTACAATCGCTTTCCTGGTTATTGTTATTCATCATTATCAACGGACGTCTTTTCTCATTATAGCTGCATAGTATCCCATTAATCACGTATCGTTGTCGTTATCACATCGTCTCTTCATCGTAGACCTGCATATTCTCCAGCTTTCGTTGTTCACTGTTGTTATCGAGTATGCGTACATGTTCTGCGATCCATCAAGTAGGAATTGTCAGACGCAAAGTGAAGATGTCCAAGTCTCGACAAGCAGGTCAGCGGAGGAGTGAAAAGCCAAGGATGTGCCATGTTCCGAGTCGGTATTGGAAAAGAAGGCACAGAGGGGCAAAACACAGAGGCCCAGACGCGATCGAATATGTGATCCGCAAAATGAAACGTGGACGAATGCGCTAGTGCTGGTTCCAGAAGCTGAACTCGTAACGACCTAGCTATGTGTCAGACCGGTACTCTACATATCGGTAACACGGGTGAGAGTTTGGGAGTCATCGTAGAAATATCAGAACGGATACTGGTAAAACGGATATTAATGATTAACTCCGCGTGCTGAAGTCATCCGAGGAGATAATTAGCATTCGAGTAAAGGGTACACGGCCTTGCGATGACTGTTTCGAGGTTCGTAACCGCCCATCTTGATCGATGATGCCCCTTCTAGGCGACGAGATCCCCCTTCGTCTGGAGGATTAGAATAATGAGGATCAACGTCAGTCGTAGTATTGGCATTTACAAATTACCTGAACGTCTGAGGCTTGCAGTGAAACTCGGAGGAACGATACGTATAACCGTTTGTCCGTGATGCCGCTGATCAAGTTTTCTGATGCGGAATATAACCTTTTTCACAAAAGTCACAGCAATTGCATGAAAAAACCAATTATTCACAGGCAATAGGAAACGACGAACCAACACGTCCCCGCCGACTCTAGCCGGCGTATCGGCGTAGAGGTCTAAGGGTCTTGTGCTAGTATTAACTTTATGACTTGCCGTGGCTTGATCTGAGTTGCGCGTGATATCAGGCCTAGAAGACGACGGCCCCGCACCATTCCACCTGGAAAGTTCCCATTCCGGCGTACATCCTCCAGCAAGTTCGAAATATGGCTTGGCAGAAGGCTGATAGTCCAGCCTGAATCGAACTGATCATGAGGAAAGGTACACCCTTGGATCATCATCAGACGCGAGAATAACAAATTGGGAGAGAGAGAGAAAAAAGGATACGAACCAAACTGGAATGATGAACCACCATGGGGTGAACTAGGTTAAGCGATGCGAGACCGTGGGGTATGCTTCTTTTGACCATACCTAGCACCACCTGACGCCATACAATGGCTATGCTATCAGGAAGTTGCGCATTCGGATAACTACGCCCGCCTGGGAATGCGCAGACCGAAACAACCATTGAGGTCATGATCCGCTTACTTGTGGTGTGCGTGCCATGGGGGGGACATACTTGGCAAAAGCTACCAAGACGTCAATTCATGACACATCTTACCTGATCTTATTCTCAATGAAACCGTATACTGCAAGAGCGTAGCGGTACGAGAGACTGACGTCTAGCTGAGACCGCCGCTTGTCTAAGAGCCTAAGCAGGGAGGGTAAGCGGTTGATAGAAAAGGCTATATAGCAAACGTACCTTTACTACTTGGCACCCTTCTAGGAATGTCGCCTGAACGGTAATCAATTCACGGCCCTCTCCAATGACACAAACTTCCATTTTGTCTGAACAAGCCCTTGTTTACAGCATAGCAACAGTCCGACGTTCAGCAGCAGAAAGGAGAATAAGAAAGATAGTAGAGCTTCGACACCCAAAGACTCCTAACGGCGCCTCTAACTCGAAGGGTCTCGGTAGCTAGAATTTTTCAATCTACGGTAGTACCGAAGGATGACCCCATTCGTCACTGATTTCAGAGTTGGTAAGGAAACCAAGACGTGAGATGGTAGTCAAAGGCATACCTGAGCAGGAATAATGGACTTAGAATACAGCACTTGGCAAACTTTTCTTCGAATCCTTCACTCTTCAGCGTGATAATCTCGTCGAGACGCGAGAAAACTGGGTGTTGAAAAGTTTTGTCCCAGCGCCTCCGCTTGACGTCGGATGAGGATAGGATGTCGAGGGTTTCGAGATGAGCTTCCGAGGACGTCTTTTCCTTCGTGGGATGTTTGATAAAAGGGACTAGAAACTTTGATTCTTCAACCTTGAATCGGATCACTCGAAGGCGAGAGATCAAATGTTGAACGGCTCGTCTACCCATTCAGCATTAGCCAGTTCGAGAACAATTGATGGATACCCAGGTCGATCCTACACACCCTTCGTTAAACAGCAAGCAAATACTCCTCCAAAGATTTGTCGGAACTGGGTAGCAATCGGCCTATGGCTATGGCACACTCTAAAGTAAAGTCTTCGGAGACTGAATCCGCATCTGAAACTGGATGGATTTGGGCAGGAAGTGAGGGCTTTGATAGCATCTGCTTCCACGATATTGAGGAGGTGTATGGGCTCAGAGTGGCAGGGAGCGTGATAGATGTAGCTGCGAACTTGGACTCTGTGCTAGGCTTGTTCCCGAACAGTTTTATGCTCCGCAACTTGATGTCCTTCAGAGCTGGAAATGGGCGTAGAAAGGTCAAGAATTCTGCGTAGGTGTCGAAATCAGGCATGAATAGAGACAGTGAGATCACCAACTGAAAGCCTTCCAATAACGACATCTTTGCTTCACCAATGAGAGTCCACTATTCCACGAATTCCAAACCAAGGTATGTGGTCTTCCGATATGAACGAAGAAATCGTGCGTTTACCCTCAGAGGAATGCCAGGTCAACAATGCGTGGACCCATGTTGACCGTAAGACGTCGTGAATTTCCGGAGAATAAGCAATTGTCAGCAACCAAAAGAATTCTGCTCGCTCGAGGTCGATAAAATAAATACATATTCTTCTCGGGGTACTTGGTTCTAGAATAGCACAAGTTAGAAGAGGGGCTGCGAATACTATAGTGCGGAAAGATGCACCTGTTTACGGTACAAATGCATCTAACTCGACTGGTATGGAACCGCAAGCCTCGCGGATCTTCGTCAGCGACTCAGCGAATAGCCCCTTGTAATATGAGGTACTACTTGCATGGGCACAGAGAACCGTATTTTGTCTTCGTGAAGCGATTGCTTGAGGTGGAGCAGAAAAGCTAAGCTGTCAAGATCTCAGGATCGAGATAGCATGAAGAAGCAGAGGGGGATACTGCTCTAATCCAAGAACGTCAACGCCGACAGCACAATGGAGCCCGAGCAAACAACCAAGGGCCGTTACAGGTTGATGCAACGAGATGGATGTCAGAGAAGGATACTTCCGGGAGGTGGTAGTGTTTCCGGGCAGTCCGTCAGCCGTGAACGCGTACCTCCCTAATCGTACCCAACGTCAGACTCACCATCGTTAGAAGACATACAAGAAACATACCATCCAAAGGCACGGTCCAAGCCACCCCTGGCGCTGTGGAAACGAACCATGTCATCAGATGAATAAGAGACAAAGGCTGTATCAGCGTTCGCTAGTCAGGGGATGGACACAAAATGAGATTCAGCTCCATGCTCAGAGAACAGGGCGATAACGCACCACTTCACTTCGACGTGCATGGATACCAAAAGGTATCCTGCAGTATAGAATCCGAATTGAAGCTTCTACGGATGCTGAGGTCCACAGCTTCAGGTGGGAGTGCGAAATATGAGTCGAGTGGAACATTGTGAATCAATCCAGTGGACTGGAGCGAGTAAGAGCCATGAGGTGAGTTTAACGATGCGATAAGAGCAGAGGATGGTGAGAAGTTGAGGCGCGTGTTACAAAAGCTGGTACGATTGACGCCATACGGTGACTGTCACGGGTATCAGATAACTACGTCAAATCAGTAACGAGAGTCATCTTACTTAGTTCAATATATTCGAAGGAAGGGATCCACCGTTTGGTATAGGGTTTAGAGTGGGTAATGTGTTTGCAGGTGCAGTCATAGCGTGCGTCGTGCGTCATCAACAGCCTATCAAGGACCATAAGTCAGTGTAAGCAATTTGGCAAGCAGCGTTAGACTTACACACCATTGAGAATTGAGTCTATCGGTGAAGCACCAATCCGAGAGTATAGCGTGATGATCCTTCAATATCGCGAGGGGTTTACGTGCAATGATGAGACAGAAGTATTTGAGCAAACTACTGGGAACAGATGTGAGTAGCTCAAACGAACGCGTAAAAATTCAGTATCCTTCTAGAACGCCGTGTATAAATTGTGGTATTCATTCATGTGGCCGGGGAGTCTTATGTTGGCGTACTTCTGTCAGGATTCTGAGTAGAAAGCTTAACAGTCGTAGGATACACGGGTAAAGTCTCTGACGCACCATTTATTATGATTATCAAAGAGGCTCTCCGTGTCTCCGCGGCTGAAGTGTATCCTGGCCCTACGTCAGCCAATTGACCGACAACTTTGCGTACATGCCTGGATGACTGATGAGACGCATGAACTTGGTACAAGCATAGTACCGCCTCAAGCCAGGGTCGGTGCATGCGAAAACCTTGAGAAGCAAGCAGAGATGTGCTAGAGTCAGACTTCTCATCTGAACGAGAAGGGGATGACTTACTCAGACTTACATGCCTGACAGAACCTTCAAAATAAATTGCGATATGGCTGGTTTAATAGCTACCCAGCGGCCGTTCAAGATGTATCTCCGAACACGGGGGATCCAATGATTGCGGCGAACCCTCGAGAACTCAACTGTGGACACCTAGGGTCAATCTCTGCATGCTTCAGGACCGGCGTACCGGGGATAAGTAGAAAGGAGGGAATACCTTCCGCTTCATGTCAACAAGCACCTCCAGGTAACGGATCGTAAACGTATTTACGATTGCCAATGCGAACAACAAAGTCAGTTCGGGTACCCGTATCTTGCGATTTCAAATGCTATGAATGACAGTCTAAAGGTCAGGCATCGAATAGATCGCTGGAGACGATGGCAGACGAACCTGGTATTACTTGCCCTTCATCTCGGGGCTACAAAGGTGTCGGGGCTGAGTATCATGATCGGGTTTCAAAGTTAATAGGTCCTTGCTTCGGCGGGGACAAAAGCCGGCGAGTTTGCGGTGTCACACGAGCGTCTGGTGGAGATGAGATGATCATAGACGATGGAGAGCAGGTTGAAACGTTGTTGGGCTTTTTTTGTAGACGCCCATTCAACGCCACGTGCGTGCGAAAAGCGCCGAGCTCGTCATTGCAGCAGTGCTGAGGAACGTTTCTTGTCCTCCGACCACCACCATCAACCTCCTTTTGGCGCTCCTGTAGGCCGACCCAGTCCAATATGGCGGAGAAGACCAACTCGAACATGCTATTTGCTAACTTCAATCAAGACTTTTCGTCCGTCTTATTTCCATCTACTATTCTGTGACTCAGAGAGCCTAACACAACTGAACCAGGTGTATATCCGTAGGGACGCGAAAAGGATACAACATCACGAATTGCGATCCGTTTGGGAGGGTGTATACAATGAGTAAGGCTTTCAGCTTCCTCGTGAATGACGTTCAAGGTTGATTTTGCCTTATAGACGACGGAGCTCGAGGAATCGTAGAAATGCTGTTTTGCACGTCACTTATAGCCCTCGTTGGAGCAGCAGACATACCCCAGTCAAGTCCTAGAAAGCTTCAAATCGTTAACACCAAGGTGCGTTGTACACGTTCGGCCCGCCATGAACGACCTATTAATCTCCATGTTTCACCAGCGGCAATCGATGATTTGCGAACTCCTCTTCCCTTCTTCAATATTAGCGGTTAAGATGAACAGGAAGACATTGGTTATTGTACTCGAGTCGGAAATCTACATCTACGACATATCCAACATGCGGTTACTGCACGTCATTGAGACCACCCCGAACCCCGAGGGTGCGTAGCCCTTTCGGTTTTTAGGAAAACCTCAGACTAACATAGTCTTTTCATTCCAGCAATATGTGCCTTATCTCCATCCGCGGACAACTCATACCTCGCCTATCCCTCTCCAGTACCCTCACCAACATCGCCACTTTCCGCCCAGGCTGCTAACTCATCAACCTCACCCCAACCCGCAACATCCTCGTCCGGTGCAACGTCGCAAAACCAGTCCGGAGACGTCTTGCTCTTCTCGACCCGTTCACTAACAGTCGCCAATGTCATCCAGGCTCACAAAGCCCCGATATCGTTCCTATCATTATCTTCGAACGGTTCGTTACTGGCGACATCTTCAGAGAAGGGCACAGTAATCCGGGTATGGAGCGTGCCCGGTGCCGAGAAGCTCTATCAATTCAGGAGAGGAACGAGAGAGGCGAAGATCTATTCTATGAACTTCAACTCGGTTGGCAGCTTGCTGGCGGTCAGTTCAGCGCACGATACGGTCCATATATTTAAACTGGGCGGAAGCAACGGCAAGGGTGGCATCAGTAATGGCAAGGAAGGCGCTGTTAGTCCGTTGTCGGCGTCGGTGAACTCGGTTGATGGACCTGCTGAAGCGGCTGGTGGTTATGAGGCATTTATCGAGAAGAAGAAGGGCGGCGGTGTTTCGTGAGTGTATATAATTCTTTTCTTGACCGTTAACTGACTTTTGTTTCCATTACAACCCGCTCAGGTCTACCCTCCGCCGTCGCTCGATGCAAATGACAAAGTCGCTTTCTCATTCTATGGGTGGTTATCTTCCGAATTCGCTAACAGAAATGTGGGAGCCCTCGCGAGACTTTGCCTTCTTGCGGCTACCTACAAGTGGCGCTAGATGTGTTGTTGCGTTGAGCAGGTGAGGGTCATCATTGCCTGGCCCGAGCTCTCCTTTCTGAATTCTGTGCCTCTCTAGTACGACGCCGCAAGTGATGGTCATTTCGTCAGAAGGATACTTTTATTCTTACAGCATTGACCTAGAGCATGGAGGAGAGTGTGCACTTTTGAAGCAGTATAGCCTGTTGGATGCCGGTGAGGGTGAAGGAGAGTGAGGTTAGCCCATTTTGTTTCATCTTTATCCATACCATACTTTCTGCATTGTCCTCTTTATGATATGATACAAGCCAGTGTAAATTGTGGATTTCAATGGGAATAGTTTCTATTCTTCAATGCTTCTGTTGATTAGTCTAGTCATGGGAGTTTCCAGGTTTCTTATAGGTGCTTATAAACAGCATGAGGGTTTTGCATAGTTCTTTGTGTGATGGACCTTTGGTAGTCTCAAGTTTCCTCAGCACTTGCTATTTTTTCAATCTTTGCTCAGTGCTGTGACAACCTTAAGCTTGAGGGAGCTGCTGAGTAGCATGCACTGAGGATTGCCTGCTTTCATTTTGCTGATGGGGTGGGTGTGATTGGTGTAGGAGTGGCTGTCATAGATGTAGTTGGAGCTAGGACAATGGTTGTGAAGTCAAAGGGTTCTGGCTTGAATCCTCTGGCTGCCTTCACATTAGCTTTGCTCCCTAGCTTGGTAGAACAATCTGCAATTTGATGCTTGATGGCTACTTGCTGGTATGCATAGGCCAGCACATCTGTCTCTGTGAGCAGCACTGAATTCCAGTACCATTGCATGCTCTTTCCACTATGTGTTATGTTGCTTGTGCCTACTACACAGCAGCAAGCTAACTTCCCTCACTCAACAACTTAGAGTGAGTAACACAAGAACAAGTTAGAGAATGATTTAGAGTCAAGGTTCAATCATCTGCATTGACACAAGGTAATGGATTAATCAGGTCAAGCTGGAGAGCTATGACCCTGGTATGAGTGCTTAAATACGTACAACCAATGCTTATGTATCTACAATATGTAAGAAATGAAGATATTGGTAGATGATAAATACCTGATGGTGTTGCAATATTCTGACTATATACTGTTACATGTATGAGAATAAGAAGAGAACTGGGGGAGTGTGTACATGTCCAATTGAATGGGAAATGGGGGCTAGGAAGGTGGAAGAGTCCAATCAAAGGGGAAGTATAGGTACAGGGGAGGCAAAATGTAACATTACCCTCCAAATAAGGATGAAACTCTGTTTTTGTCATCCTTAAGATTCTCTATCACTATACAGATCTGTGTCATAATTGCCAGACTCATCTGTGGACCAACCCTGCTGCATTCATTCCTTGACAGTGGGTAATGATACCTTTTGGGGATCAACTCCTAAAAAGATGAAATCCTGTTGTTCCTCTTCTGTAGCTACTATGAAGGTTCCATCACTGCTCTCTGTTACCAAAGATGTTAAAGTCATTGTCATAATTATTAATACACCAAATTTATAAACCTTTCAAATTCTACACATATAAACATCAATTTGACATATTTAAATAGTTGAAACAATATATAAACATGGGAATAGAAGGACTGATATGAGCCTGAGCAGTCAGTCAAAACCTATATATGCTTGATGGCATGGAACTACAAGTTAATTGCACTTATAGTACATCCCACATGGGTACCAAGTCACTTATAGACTCAATATTGTGCATTGAGCATACTGAAACCTGTAGAGACCTCTATATAGTGTTGTTCAAAAGAAACATGCTGATAGTTGAACATATATATAGTGTATCAAGGGGATATTTTACCTTTAAAATGACTTTCATTTACTCTCAGAGAGCTCATTCAAGCTCAGGATGATACCTACAATATACCAAGAGAAAAGATGTGACAATATCTAGAACAGATATATAATGAAATATTAGGTCAAGTATATGATTGCTCTGCATTTTGAGATGGTGATATGACAATCACTCCAAGATAGAAGGATAGTGATAAGACAGATATCAGATAGGACAGATGGATAAGATGAGAACTATGAGAGATAGGAATGAGTCAGTCAGATATGACTAACAAAACAAGAAAATACTTTATGACTCCTATGGAAGTTGGGAGTATTTCTGACCATTGAAAAACAGGATAAGGAACTCCTAGGCAGTAGCAATGGATTCTGAATCTAGATACCCATATACCACATGGAGGGCCTAGCTCAAGTTGTGCTTTCAATACCCAAGATTGTATTTATTGGTGACCCACATACCTATATATGGTATGGGATTACTATTGTGACAAGGGACTAAACCCATATACGTTCATTTTGTGATTTTTCCCATGACCCATATGATATATACCTATTATTATAATTTTTATTGTAAATATCTGTTTCTAGCAGTATATAAGGACTGCCATTTTATAGGTGGGAGCAAGAGGAATCTGCCCCACTACTATGTGATTGTATGTGGCTATTGTTTGTGTAGAGAATTACATTCAATCAGATTTTCCTCATCATATCAGGCCCTAGGGACTCAGAGTAGACCTAGTTGAGATATAAGACTACAAACCAAACTTGATAGTGATGGCAAAGCCAGATATTTGTTCTGTGCTTTAGCAAATAGTCATTTTCAAGTCAAGAGAAGACTTTGTATCAGAAAGTTTTGGTGGCTTTCTGGAGGCAGCTAGTGTTTTGCTAGTGTCAATGCAGCTTAGAGAGGGCTCAGGCTACATTTGAAGTAGAAGTTTTTCTCTTTAGAATGTCATTCATAAAGGCTTGGAACATTGCTGGAGAGTTGGTTAGACCAAAAAACATTACTGTCAGTTTGAATAGTCCTCTACTAGTTTTGAACATGGCTTTCCATTGGTCCCTGTTTTTGATCCAGATGTTGTTGTAGCTGTTTTGTAAGTCTAGTTTGGTAAAGATTTGTGCTATTTTCAGTTTATCCGTTAGGTCAGTAACCAATAGTAGAGAATATCAATTTTTGATCATTCTATTGTTTAGGTCTTGATAATCTTGACAAGGTCAAAGGGCACCCACTTCTTTTTTTGCTACAAAGAAGAATGGTGAGGCCATTGGTGATGTTGAAGGTTGAATGTATCCTTTTTGTAGATTTTCATCCAAAAATTTGTCTTGTTCAATCCTTTCTTTCAGAGAAAGTGGGTAGATTTTGCAATCTTTGGGTTTAAAATCAGGTTTCAATATGATAGCATGATTGTATGGTTGAGAAGGAGGGAATCTTTCTGCTTTCTTCTTTTCAAATCAGTCAGCATAATCTGAGAGGTAAGGGGGAATTAATTCTTTAAGAGATTTTGCTTTTGCTTCATGAGTTTGAGTGAGTACTTGGGAGGCAGACAACTTAGCATTGATTCTGATTGCATCCATATCTTCCTTTCCTCTGATGAAGCTCCTGATCACTGCCTCATTGTCCTCTAACTGATTCAGAATTCCAATGAACTTTCTAGCTAGTACCTTTATGTTTTTGTCTGAACCTGGTTACCCTTGTGATCCAGTCAATATCAGAGTTATGATCTTGTAACCAGGGTAATTCCAATATAAATCATTCTGGTCTGAGTCCTGAGATAAGTAGTGTTTCTTTCATGTTCTTCCTTCCTATTGAAAGGTCTAGAGTGATAGAGTGTGTGATCCAACCTGTTTTGTTCCTTGTTCCATCAACATTATAAACTTTGATGGGTTTCAATAGTTTGTCCCATGGTCTTTTGAGATGACATGCTTCAGCTTCACTAATGAAATGGCCTCCTGCTCCTGAATCAATCAGAGCTTTGGTTTTGATGATTTCTGTTCCAATGTTGTATGTAAGAGGAATATGCATAGTGTCATTCCAACTTAGCTAATACAATGTTTGAAATTGTAATTAATGGTGGGAAGAACATCAGCCTCTTCTACCCTTTTTAAAAACTCTCTGTCCCCATCAGATCTAAAATCTCATTCTGTTCAGCTTCTCTCTGCTTCAGTACCATTGCTCTAGTCTTCACAAACATTTCTCTAGCAGATAGCTTTTTGTTTTCAGTTCTGGAATTCTGTCCTTTCATAGGGCAATCTCTTGAGATATGTCCCATCTGAGCACATTTGAAACACTTCCCTTGTGCCATGTAATCCTTTCGATCTGATTCAGATAACACTCTTCTGATAACTGCCTTCTCCTGATGAGTAACTTTCAGCTTTATCAGCTCTCTTTTTCCTCTTTTGGCTCTCCACTTCTCTCTAGCTGCTTCTGCCATCTTAAACTGATTGTTGTACTTGATGGCTGCTTGATACCATCTATTGATAGTAGTTGGGTATCCTTCTGGTCTGACCATGATCTTGTCTGCTAAGAAGAGCAGTAAACCCTTCCTGAAGATCTTTATGAGTGTCTGGTTATTATAACCTGTTTCCATAGTGAGGAGTCAGAAGTTATGTACAAAGATATCAGCTTGATCTTTCATTTGTAGGTCTTTGATTTTAAGCTGAGTGTCCCCAGCTGCATCTACTGGTTGCCAGGTTTCCTTAAACCTTTTTTGAAAGTCTTCCCACAATTTGGGTTCCTTCTTTGTATCATCGAATAGGTCGAGGAGCTCTGTCTGTTTCCACTTTAGAGCCTTGCCTTATAAGTACAAAAGTAAGAACATCTTCTTTTTGTCTGTGTCGTACTTTGTCAAGTTTATTTAAAGGAAAAGTTCCACATCTAGCATGAATCATCAAGTATCTTTGTGGTCTCTCTTAAAGAATTCAGATACTGCTACCTTGGCACTATCTTCCTTCTTTGTAGTCATGGCTTCCACTACTGACATGGCTATTCTCATTGCCTATTGTTCTTTGGCATCTGCAACCTTCAGTTTCTCCTCTTTAGGAGTAGTCACACTTCCTCCAGGAGTAGTCATGATTGGGGTCTAGAATAATTGTTCAAATGTTTCTGAAAGGTCTGGTTCAGATGATGTAGCTTTGGGTTCTTTCTCTTCTTTTCCAAATTGGGTAAAGAGATCTTGAAGGGCTCTGGACTGCTTTTCTTCATTGTTGTCAGGTTATCCTTCTCAGGGTTCAGCATTGGTCTTCGGTCTTTTGCAGTTGCTCAGTTACTTCAAGCTCATTGTTGAGGTCTGCTTCGTCTTGTGCTGTTAGGCATGCTCTCAGGGGCATCATGTTTTGGGGATTCAGTTGTTGCCTAAACCTGGGTGGGTTGGCACTAGATTAGCTTGACCTTTTGTTATGTTACTTGCATAGCAACAACAACAACTCAACACCACAACAATGTAGTGACACTGAGTTCTAAGGTACAAGTTTGAGTTTGGCTCAGTATAACTGAGGTTTAGAGGGTTCAATTGTTGCTTAGACATAAGAGTTGATTTAACTAGGTCAAGCTGAGAAGCTATGACCCAGATTGTATCTACTTAAATACAAGAAGTATTTGTATATAAAGAATATAAGAGAACATTGTAGAACAGTTTTTGTAAGTGTGTTTGTAGCTACAGAATGTTATAGAACCTAAAAGAAAGATATTATAAGTAAGATGACTAAGAGAATGGAACAGCATAGAAATCAGTAGAATATTAGTACAGATATGAGAGAGGAGATGGGCACTAGGAAGGTGGATATGTCTAGATGTTAAAAAGAAGCATAGGTGTAAGCATCTATAGTTAAAAATTGTAACATCATCAGCATATTCCAACAGTATTGGGCATTATTTATCATTTACCAATACTATCACTATTTACATAAATGCTCATGTAGATAGACATAGCCACTGGTTGTATATATTTAAGTGCTTGTACTGAGGTCATTGCTCTTCAGCTTGACCTGGTTAATACACTGTCTTGTGTTAATGCAGCATGACCGAACCTTGACTCTAGACTCTCTCTCTCTAACTTGAACTTATGTTATACACTCTAGAAGTTGGGTGTGTTTAGGTTAGCTTGACACTGTCCATTGGCACAAGTAATATAATATAAGGTCAAGCTGATTGATCACTAGCCTACCAAGGTCTAGGCATTACTGATATCAGGCAAAATGCTGCTAAAACAGACAGAAGCCAAAGAATCAGAAGCCCAACTACATAGGAGCAGAAGCTTGAATGAGACATCACTGAAGCTGTTACATTTTTCTTACTCTGTTACCTATGCTTCCCCTTTCAATTGGACACATACACCTTTCCAGCTCTCCTTTTCTATATCAGAATCTATGCTTCTCTATTATTGGACTTATTACACCTTCCCAGCTCCCCTTTTCTATCAGAACCCTTAGTCATATCCTGACTGTGTCAGTATTTATTACCATAGCATTGTAGTTATCAGATGTTTGTACAACATAGATTACATGATCAGTTGTAAATGTATTTAAGTGCTCAAGCAGGGACTCCAAATCCTCAGCTTGACCTGGTTAATTCATACTTGTGTCAATGCCTTTGATTAAAGGATCTCTGAACTTCAGCATCCACTGAACAAACTCTAACTTGAACTTGAGGCTGCTTGCAAAGGGTTCTGCCTTTTATAAGTAGCTTGTTGATGTTGCTGTGCAAGTAACATAACACAAGGTCAAGCTAATCGATTGCTGACCTATTCAGGTTTAGGCATCACCTAAAAGGACAAGACGCCACCATAGATGGAATCCCAGATAGAGAAGGACATCGCAGAAGCAGAGGAGCACTGGCATGGATTACAAACCCAATCCATATTGAACCCTGGTGGACGAGTGATCCCGCTGTTAACCAGAGCATCACGCAGAGAGCTATTAACTGCCTCGCTGTTGCCATCGCCAATGAATCAGCCATTGACAGAGACACTAAGAGAACACTCCAAAACAAAGAGAATCTCAACCCCATTATCCATCATGACTGGATTAGAGGAGATCAGATCCAAAGAAGAAATGTTGCCTACTACACTGAGGAAGCTCAAATCAGATACATTAAACACCTCTTCAACCTCAGCAGAGGAATTGGACCCCTTTCAATGTCTTCTCCATGCAATAAAGAACAGCCCCCAATCGACAAAGCAACCCCAGCTTGAAGAAATGGCAGAGGATAAGAAACCTTCAGGAAGCAGACCCAAAGATGTACCAGTAGCTGAAGAAGCTATGATAGGTGCCACAGTACCTGTACAGATGGTAGTGGCAGAGGTAGAAGTTAAAGCCATGCTGCTGAGAGCTTTCATGGGACACAGAAAGGATGTGAAGAAGTTTCTCTGAGAAGTATTGCTATACATTGCTCTCAACCCCAAAATGTTCACCATGGACCGAACGAAGAAGCTCTTCCTCCTTTCTTACATGACCGATGGACCAGGAGAGTTCTGGAAAAATGAGAAAATGGACCTTCTGCTCACATTTGATCCAGATGCAGACACTACATACAAGGTGTTCTTTTCATGCTATTAATACAAAGGAAATACACTCAGAATACTGCTATATATTTACTTCTAGACAACACTCAGAAAACTCTATTATCATCACATATTGAAAACAGCAAGCATATTCTGTATTTTAATTTCCAGAAGAGTCTGTATTTTCTAATAATTTTATAACAATGAAATTATAAAATTATTCTTTAGTTTTCGAATTACAAATATACTAGATTTTCTGCCTTATAAAATAGTGAGAAAACATGTTAAATACAAAAGGAAAACTATATGAAAACTATCTAAAAACTGCTTTAAAATATAGTANTCATGACTGGATTAGAGGAGATCAGATCCAAAGAAGAAATGTTGCCTACTACACTGAGGAAGCTCAAATCAGATACATTAAACACCTCTTCAACCTCAGCAGAGGAATTGGACCCCTTTCAATGTCTTCTCCATGCAATAAAGAACAGCCCCCAATCGACAAAGCAACCCCAGCTTGAAGAAATGGCAGAGGATAAGAAACCTTCAGGAAGCAGACCCAAAGATGTACCAGTAGCTGAAGAAGCTATGATAGGTGCCACAGTACCTGTACAGATGGTAGTGGCAGAGGTAGAAGTTAAAGCCATGCTGCTGAGAGCTTTCATGGGACACAGAAAGGATGTGAAGAAGTTTCTCTGAGAAGTATTGCTATACATTGCTCTCAACCCCAAAATGTTCACCATGGACCGAACGAAGAAGCTCTTCCTCCTTTCTTACATGACCGATGGACCAGGAGAGTTCTGGAAAAATGAGAAAATGGACCTTCTGCTCACATTTGATCCAGATGCAGACACTACATACAAGGTGTTCTTTTCATGCTATTAATACAAAGGAAATACACTCAGAATACTGCTATATATTTACTTCTAGACAACACTCAGAAAACTCTATTAGTTTCAAGCTATCATCACATATTGAAAACAGCAAGCATATTCTGTATTTTAATTTCCAGAAGAGTCTGTATTTTCTAATAATTTTATAACAATGAAATTATAAAATTATTCTTTAGTTTTCTAATTACAAATATACTAGATTTTCTGCCTTATAAAATAGTGAGAAAACATTCAGAAAATAAATATAAAATTTTGAATATTATATCAAGGAAAACATGTTAAATACAAAAGGAAAATTATATGAAAACTATCTGAAAACTGCTGTAAGATATAGTATTTCCACATGATTTTCCTACCATTTTCCTAGTGTTTTCCTAGTGTTTTCTCTGACTTTCCCACAATAAAAAATTTGGAATTTTTATCTTATCTTATCAGCATTTTCTGAGTATTTTCAACCAGAGAAAATTTAATGTTTTCTCAGCATGGAAATTATTCTAATATATTGTATTGTCTATTAATTCTCAGAATTTGAAAATTCTATATTTTTTGCTATTGAAAATTTAGCATCCTCCAGACATATTCTTGTTGAGGGGACACAATTAAAATTTAGAATTTATAAATGCTTTTTTGAAAATCTTCTTTGCAAGAAGATTAAGTGTTTTCTCAATCAGAAAACCATGTTCAAAGAACACCTCGTATGTAGTGAGAAAAGGTTTCATGGGGAGACTTTGTAGAAGACTTCAAAATGTCATTCAAACCTCTCGACATGGCCTTGGAAGCTCAGTTAAAGCTCTGAGATCTGAAGATGAAGGAAAGAGCTGATGAATATACCTATCAGTTCTCTTATCTGGCCAAACAGACAGGATACAACGACGCAGCACAGATTGTAGCGTTCAAGTGGGGACTACCCAAGAGTTTGGTCCTGAAGATTATGACATGACCTGAAGGAACCCCTACCAACATTAAGGACTGGATGAACGCCACAATTCTCTTTGATGAAAGTTACAAACAGGCCCAGGAGTATGGGAAGACATGAGACAAGGACAATGGAAGGAGACCATAATGAAGCTTCCGAAAGAAGGAAGAAGTTGCCATCAAGCAAATCTCAGAGATAGACCAAAAGGAATACATGGCGAAGGGCTTATGCTTTTGGTTTGGGAGAGGAGGACACCAAATAAGAGACTGTCTGGACACTGTAAAGAAGGAAGAGAAGAAGAAGGAAGAGCCAAAGAAGCTTTTGAAGGAAGAAAGATTCGCCAAGATTAGAGCCTTGGTTAATAACCAAACAGAGGAAGAAAAGAACATGCTGATCAACCTTATAGAGCAAGAGGGTTTTTGAAGTGGAGGAAGAGGATGATGTCTCTACTACCCTTAACTATTTCGCACTTTGTATTAGCTAAACTGGACCAAAATTCTATGCATATTCCTCTCCAGTACAAAGTGGGAACTCAAATCATTGAAACACAGGCTCTATTAGATTCAGGAGCAGGAGGACGGTTCATTAGCACGGCCCTAGCAAGGAAACTAGGGAAAAGATAGATCCAGCTCCTGGAAAAGATCAAAGTATTCAATATTGATGGGACACCGAATAAAACCGCATGGATCTCACACATGGTAGAACTCAAGTTCAAGATCACAGACAAGGAGTTTAGGGAAAACTTCATGATATCAGGAATCAGAGATGAGGACATGATCCTAGGACTCTCTCGGCTTCACTATCACAACCCTCGAATTGATTGGGAAACTGGAGAAATAACATTTTTACCAGGGTAGAAATTGCAGATCAGGAAGTTCATGGGTGTACTCGATAACACCCCCAAGGAAGTCCTGATTGGTGCAAAAATCATGGCCTCCCAAGAATTGGCATATCAACAACAGAAGGTCAAAAGGAAGATAGATGATCTAATTCCTTCTTATCTCTAAGGATATCGAGACTGCTTTGAAAAAGGAAAATCGGAACACTTTCTCCCTTCCCGAACCTATGACCATGCTATAGAACTAAAGTTGGACTTCGTGCCTCGGAACTGCAAGCTCTACCTCTTGAGCCCAGTAGAGCAGAAGGTGTTACATTACTTGCGCAGCAACGACAACAAATCAGCAGTCACTATGATGTAGCGGCACTAAGTTGACTAAAGGATCAAGTTCGAGTTTGAGTTCTCTAGCTTTCACTAAAGTTCTGAGAGTTCGGTTGATGTGAGCAAGAGATCCAAAGGATTAACCAGGTCAAGCTGAGGTAGCTTAGACCTGCAAACTATCTACTTATACAACGATTGTAGTTACTACTTTGCATACAAACTGCAAGAGCGACATCATTTGTTGAGTAAACAGAATGTACCTATGACAATATCATAAATAGGAATATGATATCGGAGATGATGTCGAGGAAGTAAAAATAAATATAATGATACAATAAGCGACGTCAGGGGTGACATTGCATCATAAATAGAAAAGGAAAGAAATGAATAGAATAATGATGTCATGTTGATGTCAAGAATGACATAACGATGACATCTTAAATAAGAAGATAGGCATGAAGTCGGAAAAGGGAACTGGGAATGTGGATGTGTCCAGATGTTAATGAGAAGCATAGGTAAAAAGAGAAAACTAGCGCTTGAAGGCGCTAAAGTGTCAAAGCAATGAATAAGAAGAAGAAAAAGTGAAAAGAAATGAGAAAAAGATTGTCTTGTGAATGTACAACTGTAACATTACCCTGTCTTTACCTTTGAACTTACATGTTCAATGCTATGGGCTGCCCTCCTATGAGCCACTCTCCTTGCCACTGTGGCTCTTTCGGCTCTCTCATCTCTGTCTCTCGGTCTATTCTTCTGAATATTCTTGGTCCTTTGGGAGAACCCATGTCCATGACAATTCTGTCTCCTAGTGGCAGGTCTTGAGGGCGCTCATTGCTCTCCATTTCCATAGTCGGCATCGTCCCACGTGGTATCATCTCTCCAATCAACGTCAAGAGTTGATGTGCCGCCAGTATCGTTTCGTCCCACAGTTCTTGTAGACTGTCTTCTGTCCCTACAATGTCCAGAGAGATGGCTAGCTTTATAAGTGTTGCAAACTGGGCAGATATAGTCCACACAGTCAACGGCGCAGTGCTCTCCCAGTTTGCACACAGGACACTCAACTCTTGGTGTACCTCATCAAGTAGTGCCGTAGTATGCGTTATAGGATTGCTTGATGTCGAGTCGATTGGCAAAGCCCTGTCGTCCAGCTCTGCGTCCTCGTCGTCCCACACCGACACGATAGGGACATTGGGTGTCTGGGTTGATGGGAATAATGGGGGCAGAGAGTTGTATGGGGTTCGGGAGGTTTGGAGAAAGTCTTGCTGACTTGAACATTCTTCTGGAGGGCTCAGTTGAACTGGAAGAGGTGGCGGGGAGTTCATGGCTGGGAGACATTGGGGGCAGGGTAGCAGGAGGGGAGACATCTGGGAATTTTCCAGCTCTTCCACTGGTGTTGGAGATGTTCGATTCGTCACTTCCTGTGTTGTTGATAATGGGGAATGGATCAGGGTAGAGAAGGGTTCGCTGGTTGGCAGGTAAACTGCTGATGCCTGCCATGGGAGTCAGGCTTCTTCTGCTGGGAGGTACATCTATGCGTATGGTTGCGTGGGTCTGGGGGATAGAGGAGGAGGGGACTGGGGTCTGAACCACTCCAACACATCGCTGTCTAAGATTGAGGAGGAACTGGCCCTTGGAGATCTCAGTTGCTCTTCTGAGACCTTTCTGATGGGTGATAACCTTCCTGAGGAAGGCTGGGTCGTTGGGGCTGACGTCCTCGTCCGTAGCGAAGCGATCTCTGTCAGGATTTGTGTCTGGGAGGATCACATGAAGCGGTAAGTTCGCAATGTCAAGAGAAGGACGTGGTACCGCTATAGCCCCAGTTACGGTGAAGTTCTCATTGTCTGTGATGTGTTGGGCTAACATGCCCATGTGTCGGTCTAACCTGGTTACGTTTTCCAGCAGTTGTCGTCGTTGTCCTCATAAGAAGAGAAGGCAACCATAGAGGGCACAGTTCCTTTCGCTGCTGCTTTCGATCGTGGTCGTCATCTCTTCATCATAGTGTTCGCTGTTTAGTAGATACAGCAGTTCGAACGTCGAGGGGTGAAAGGGTTCGGTGTAGATGGCGTCATCTGGGAGAACTTGAGTTGGAGGATTAAAGGGTGGTTGGCCAACTCGGATGGAAGGATTGGTGTAAGAGAATATGTTTCGATAGTGGAATGAAGATCAGCGCAAGTTATGTGCTATCTTATATTCTAGGTACAATTCCATCAAATGTTTTAGGCTGGCTGGTTTCAGCCATTGGTTGTGCAAAGAATCGTACCCTTTCCATGAGACAAGGTATTCTTTTGGTGATTGGTTCTTCTTTTTCGGTCAGTGGCTGATGATGGCTTCGACCTCATACTCTTCTTGTCCTTCGACTATGTCCGGGGGTGGTTTCAGAAAATTGGGTCTGTGGACGTTGGTTTCCTTGTATGGTGACAAAAGACCAGCATGGAAAACAGGGTGAATTCTCCATTGGAATGGGAGTTTCAACCTGTACGTCACAGGTCCTAAGACTTCTGTAATTTCGAACGGTCCTTCGCATTTTGGGGATAGTTTCGGAGAGGGATATCCCAACAACAAGTTCTTCCCTTCTAGCCAGACCTTCTGACCCTTCTCGAACCTGTCCAGATTTCTTCCACTTCTTTCTTTCACTCTTCTTGCTGCAATGTCCAATAGGGCTGATGTTTCTTCTCTCAACTTCTTCAATTCAGCCACTCTTTTCTCTACTGAGGGAACTGTTGTCTTTTCGAAGACAGTGGGAAGAGGTCAGGGATGATATCCCATCATGAGATAGAAAGGGGAGTTCTTTGTCACCAAGTGAGTCTGGGTGTTGTGGGCGAATTCAGCAAAGTGAAGGAGGTCTTTCCATTTCGTTTGTTCTTTGGCACAGAAGAATCGAAGGAAGATTTCTACTTCCTGATTGACTCTTTCAGTCTCTCCATCTGTCTGAGGATGATAAGTGGTACTTAGCATTTGCTTTATCCCCAATAATTTTCCCATTTCTTTGAAGACCTCTGCTGCAAATTATGGATCTTGGTCTGAAATGATTTTGTCAGGTAGTCCGAAACGTTTGTAAACGTGTTGAAAAAGCGCTTCCGCTGTCTCTGTGGTGTCGATTTTCTTGTTGCATGAGATGAAAATCACCCCCTTTGTAGCCGCATGGTTGACTACAACCAATATTGAATCACAATCCGCAATCTTGGGTAGATCTGTGATCAAATCCATCGATATGATTTGAAAAGGTAACACATCTTTGTGGCCCCCAATGGGCTGTATAGGTGTTCGCATGGGATGTGTGTTCACTTTCATTTGTTGGCATGCAGCACACCCATCAACAAATGATTTGATGAACTTTGTCATCCCTGGCCACCAATAATCTCTCTGCACCTGATCAACTGTGTTCCATTGTCCAGGGTGTCCATAAGGTAACGCTTCGTGAATTGTTTTGACAATAAGTCGTCGAAGTGTCGGATCATTTGGCACGTAGATCCTGTCCTTGTAGAACAATAGATTTCCTTCTGTTCGCCAGTCTTGTAAGGAAGACTTGATTGGTGGCGTCCCCTTTTCGATCAGGCTTTCTATTGTCATTTGTAGGAATTCATCGCTTGGCAGAGCCTCCTCCAACATCATTTTCAGCTCCGTATCAATCACGTTAACAAATAACTTATCTGGTAACATGATGACGTCTTCGTTGTCATTCTCCTCTTCATCTACTAGATCTGGTCGTCTCGAAAGAGCATCCGATTGAACCATTTTTGTTTCTGGAATGTGCACCAGTCGAAGGTCGAATTGAGTTAGGTATAGACTCAATCTCGCTTGTCGTCTATTCAACTTCTGTGTAGTTCGGAAATAAGTGAGGTTCTTGTGATCAGATAAAACTGTCACCGGGTGTGCTCCCCCCAGGAGATAATGTTCCCAAGCTTTTAGGGCGTTGGTGATCGCAAGAAGTTCCCGATCATAGATCTCGTAGTTCCACTCAGTTGAAGTGAACGCGTGCGAGATATATCCACATGGGTGGAATTCTCCATTAGACCCCTGTTGTTTTAACACAGCTCCTGTAGCCCATTTCAATGCATTGGCCTCGATGATGAATGGCTTCTCGTCGTCCGGCATTTGTAGAATAGGTCGTTGTAGGAATTTCGCCTTTAGAATATTGAAAGCAACGTCTCGTATCTTTGTCTATTCGAATTTCGTGTCCTTTTTCGTTAATTCGTGTAAAGGTCGTGCCAGTTCCATGT
This sequence comes from Moniliophthora roreri, assembly GCA_001466705.2. NCBI lineage: Eukaryota > Fungi > Basidiomycota > Agaricomycetes > Agaricales > Marasmiaceae > Moniliophthora > Moniliophthora roreri. The sequence goes on from LATX02000206.1 coordinate 393,932, forward strand.
ATTTGCCTATGAACTTGCAATAGAAATTTGCGAATCCAAGGAACGATCGCACACCTTTGACTGTTTTGGGAGCTTCCCAATCCTTGATTCCAGCCAGTTTTGTTTCGTCCATCAATATATGTCCCAGTGTAATCACCATCCCTAAAAAGAGCGTCTTTGCGACTTCGAACTCGCATTTCTCCAGTTTCAGGTACAGGTCGTTTTCTCGTAATCGCTCCAGAACGTGTCTCGTGCGCAGTCGATGGATGGTGATCTCATCAGAGAAAATTAAAATGTCGTCCATATAGACCATGCACCAACCCTCATCGATAAAATCTTTGAGGATGTCGTTCATGAATGCTTGGAATGTTGCTGGGGAGTTCGTTAAACCGAAGAACATAACTGTAGGTTTGAAAAGGCCTCGAGGTGTTTTGAACGCTGCCTTCCATTGGTCACCATCCTTGATCCGTATATTATTGTATCTGTTACATAGATCCAATTTCATAAAGACTCTTGCCGTCTTTAGTTTGTCCACAAGGTCAGTGACCAATGGTAAGGGATAGCAGTTCTTGATCGTTCCATTGTTCAGATCTCAGTAATCCTGGCAGGGTCGCAGCGCTTCCGCTTCTTTCTTGGCTACAAAGAAAAAAGGGGATGCCATTGGGGATTTCGAAGGTCGGATGTATCCTTTCTGTAAATTCTTGTCTAAGAATTTGTCTTGCTCGATTCATTCCTTTGGCGATAGGGAGTAGATTTTGCAGTCCCATGGTTTGAAATCCGGTTTGAGGTCAATTGTGTGGTCATATGGTCGAGAGGGTGGAAACCGTTCAGCTTTCTTCTTTTTGAATTGATCAGTATAATCGGAAAGATACGGTGGAAGGAGTTCCTCTAATGGTTTTGCCTTGACCTCGTGAGCTTGTGCCAGTACCTGAGAAGCGGACAACTTAGCATTGATTCAGATTCCATCACTATCTTCCTCTCCTCGAATGAAAGATCGAATTAAAACTTCATCATCCTCAACCTTGTCTAATATTCCGGTATCGAGTTCTTTGGTTTCGTTAAAGATCCCAATAAATGGTTTCATCGGCTGTTTGATCATGATCTTTCACCTCGGTCGGAAGTGAACTACTCCGGTGACCCAATCAATGTCCGGGTTGTGATCTTGTAGCCAGGGTAATCCTAGAATGATCCGTTCTGGCCCAAGTCCTGAGATTAACAAGGTTTCCTTCATTGATTTATCCCCGATTGAGATGTCGATCGTGACAGAATGAGTGATCCAACCGATTTTGTTCTGGGTTCCATCAACGTTAAAAACTTTGATGGGTTTCTCTAATTTTGTCCATGGTTTCTTGAGTTTTCATGCTTCTTCTTTGCAGATGAAGCGACCTCCAGCACCTGAATCGATCAGGGCTTTCGTTTCGACAATTTCTGTCCTGATGTTGTATTGAATAGGGATTCGCATAGAATTTCGATTTAACTTAGCTAATACAACGTTTGAGATTGTGATAGCAGGTGGTAAGAGCGTCGGCCTCTTCCACCTTTTCAAAAACCCTCTTTTCCCATGAGATCAAAGATCTCTTCCTGTTCTCCTTCTCCTTGCTCGGCGATGAGCGCTTGGATCTTTGTGAAAGCTTCTCATGGTGAGAGCTTCTTGGGTTCATACTTGGGTGGTGGGGTTTGTTGTGCTTGTCCTTTGGTGGGACAATCTCGTGAGACATGACCGGTCTTTGCACAACGGAAACACTTCCCTGCAACCATGTAATCCTTTCTGTCTGATTTGGACAATATTCGTCCGACTGTTACTTCTTTTTCCTTTCGAACGATCTTTGGCTTGATCGGCTCTCTCTTCTTCCTATTGGCCATGACCAATTTGTACTGGTTGTCGTATTTGATCACCAGTTTGTACCATTCGTCTAGGGTTTCAGGTTCTCTGTCGGTTCGGAGCATGATCTTGTTCTGGAGAGATTCCGGAAGTCCATCCCTGAAGAACTTTGTGAGGGCCTCGTCATCATACTTGGTGTCCATCGCAATAAGGCGGAACCAGTTAACATATTCATCGGCTCAGTCCGTCATCTTGATCTGTTCGATCTTCATCTGTGCTTCCCTGACAACATTGACAGGTTGCCATTCGTTCCTGAATCTTTGTTTGAAGCTACTCCACATTTCTTCGGCAGCTCTCTTCTTCGCCTCAGGATTGTCACCTTCGGGGAATAATTTCATTGTCTCTCTCTGTTTCCATTCTCCAGTGTTCCCTTTGACTAGAGAAAGAAGAAGCATCTTCTTCTTTTCGTCGGTGTTTGCTTTGATTGGATTCATTGCGAAGTAAAGTTCAAGGTCGAGGAGGAAGCGGCGGGTGTCTGATTGTTTTCCCAAAAAGGGGTCCAGTGTCAGTCTCTTGCTGGCTTCATCCTTCTTGTTGTCAATTGTCTGGAGTACGGCCGTGGAAATAATCCAGGCCCATTGTTCGTCGGTGTCATCAGGTTCCACTTTCAGTTTAACGTCTGAAGCAGTGGCAGCGCTTCCACTGGAAGTCATCATTTCTGGTGTCGGGGTATGGAATAGATTTTGGTATTCGTCAAAGGGATCTAGTTCGGAAGACTTAGCTTCGGGTTCTGGTCTTTCTTGTTGGAGACTTTCGACTGCTCCTCTCCACTGACTACGAGTAATTCGGAGCAGGGTTCATTCGGGATCGGGGTTCAGCAGCTGTTCGGCTACTTCGAGTTGATCATCAAGATCAGATTCTTTGGCTGCCGTAAAGGGAGCCCTCAGGGGAGTCATGTTTCGATAAGTGGTGGTGCCTAAACCTGGGTAGGTCGGCAACGATCAGCTTGACCTTTTGTTACATTACTTGCGCAGCAACAACTCAGCAGTCACTATGACATAGTGGCACTAAGTTGACTAAAGGATCAAGTTCGAGTTTGAGTTCTCTAGCTTTCGCTAAAGTTCTGAGAGTTCGGTTGATGTGAGCAAGAGATCCAAAGGATTAACCAGGTCAAGCTGAGGTAGCTTAGACCTGCAAACTATCTACTTATACAACGATTGTAGTTACTACTTTGCATACAAACTGCAAGAGCGACATCGTTTGTTGAGTAAACAGAATGTACCTATGACAATATCATAAATAGGAATATGATATCAGAGATGATGTTGAGGAAGTAAAAATAAATATAATGATACAATAAGCGACGTCAGGGGTGACATTGCATCATAAATAGAAAAGGAAAGAAACGAATAGAATAATGATGTCATGTTGATGTCAAGAATGACATAACAATGACATCTTAAATAAGAAGATAGGCATGAAGTCGGAAAAGGGAACTGGGAATGTGGATGTGTCCAGATGTTAATGAGAAGCATAGGTAAAAAGAGAAAACTAGCGCTTGAAGGCGCTAAAGTGTCAAAGCAATGAATAAGAAGAAGAAAAAGTGAAAAGAAATAAGAAAAAGATTGTCTTGTGAATGTACGACTGTAACAGAAGGAACAGGACAAGTTTCTAGAAGAGAATTTGCAGAAAGGTTATATTCGGGAATTGAAATCGCCAATGGCTTTCCCCTTTTTCTTTGTTGCAAAAAAGGAGAAAGAAGTGCTGAGGCCCATGCAGGATTATTGAGAACTGAACAAAGGAATGGTGAAGAACACTTACCTGTTGCCTCTAATATTGGAGCTTCTTGACAAGTTGAAAGGAGCGAATGTCTTCACAAAGTTGGATCTTTGAAACGGTTACAATAACGTCAGAATCAAGGATGGAGATCAATGGAAGGCCACCTTCAAGACAAACCATGGACTGTTTGAACCCACAGTCATGTTCTTCGGATTGAGTAATTCACCAGCAATGTTTCAGGCCTTCATGAACGACATTCTCTCCAACTTCATTGATGAAGGATAGTGTGTAGTCTACATGGATGATATCCTTTTCTTCTCTAAGGACCAGGTGGAACATTGGGAACAAACCAAGAGATTGATGCATCAGATTAGGAAGCACGACCTCTACTTCAAACTCAAGAAGTGTGAATTCGACGTCACAGAAGTCATATTTTTGGGAATGGTGATCCAACCCAGTCAAGTAGCAATGGATCCTGTGAAGCTAGTGGGAATAGCAGAGTGGGAACCACCAAGGATGGTGAAAGGAGTATATGCCTTCCTAGGGTTTGGGAACTTCTATTGGAAATTCATTGGGAAATACGTGCAGTTAGCCCGACCGCTCAATGACCTTATGAAGAAAGCACAGAAATTCAAATGGACAGAGGCATGCCAGGTTGCCTTCAACCTTCTCAAGAAGAAGTTCCTTTCAGAACCAATACTCCTCATGCCCAACATGGATAAACTCTTTATCATAGAAGTGGACACATCCAAATGGGCCATGGGAGCAGTACTTCAACAACAAGGAACAGACAGTGAATGGCACCCATGTGGATATCTGTTGAAATCACTATCTCCGACAGAACGAAACTATAAGATCTACGATTGGGAACTGTTGGCCATAGTACGAGCTCTGACAGAATGGCAACACTATCTGATAGGAGGGAAGTATAAGGTGGTAATCCTGTCCGATCACAAGAACCTTACATACTTCCAGATGGCTCAGAAACTCAACAGAAGGCAAGCCAGGTGGAGCTTATTCCTATCAGAATTCGATCTCACCCTCATTCATGTACCGGGGAAATCACTCACTCAAGCAGATGCTCTATCACAATGGAGTAACGAATGTGAAGATGAAGACACAGACAATGAAAATGTGATCCTCCTACCAGAGCGACTTTTTGTAAAAGGAATCAATCTCAAAATGAAAGCTGAAATAGTGGAACGATTGGGCCCAGATGACTTTCATAAGTTGGCCCTGGAGCAGTTACTTCACCAAGGTGTGCTGCCAATCAAATCCGCATTATCAGACTGGAGAATCGACAACAGACTATTTTTCTTTAAGGAACAAATTTATGTACTGAATGACACAGAACTTTGATGAAGTGTCATGCAGATGGTACATGAAACTCCAGGTGTAGGCCACCTGGGACAATGGAATACTTTAGAACAGGTTCAACGAGACTTTTGGTGGCCAGGGATGGCTAAATTCGTCAAGAGCTTTGTAGATGGCTGTGTACCATGCCAACAGTCAAAGGTCAACACACACCCAACAAAAACCCCCATTCAACCATTGCACCTGACTCCAAATTCTTTCCCCTTTCAAGTTTGTATGATGGATCTCATTATGGACCTTCCAGAATGTGATGGCATGGATTCTATTCTTGTCGTGGTGGACCACTCCTCTATGAAGGGGGTAATTTTTACACCATGCACGAAGATGTCGGATGCCACAAAAATAGTGGAGCTGCTAATTCAACATGTATATAGATGTTTTGGACTTCTGGATCATATTATTTCTGATTGAGACTCCAGATTCACAGCCGAAGTATTCCAGGAGATGGGAAAGCAGCTATCCATCAAACACTCAATGAGCACTGCCTTTCATCTGCAGACTGATGGAGAAACTGAATGAGTCAACCAGGAGATTGAGGTGTACCTTCACATCTTCTGCTCGAAAGAACAGACAAAGTAGAAGGAATACCTTCCATTAGTGGAGTTTGCATATAATAATTGGACTCATTCAGCACTCAAGAAATCCCCATTCTTCATGATGATGGAATACCACCCAAGAGCCTTTCCGACAGTGTTTGAATGAACCAGTATTCCATCAGTGGAAGAAAGGCTTCAAGAGCTAAAGAGGGTCAGAGAAGAAACCGTTAGCTTATTGGAACTTGCTCAACAGCAGATGATAAGACGAGAAAAACAGAAGCTGGAAATGTTCGACATAGGACAAAAAGTGTGGCTGGAAGGGAAGAACTTGATTATAGGGTATCCAACCAAGAAACTAGCCCTGAAATGGGAAGTTCTGGGACCTGTTATGTATCGGCTGGACTTGCTGCATCAATGGAAAATTCACCCCATCTTCCACACAGCCCTTCTTATGCCATTTAAGGAAACAGAAGCACATGGACCCAGCTTCATGGAACCACCCCTAGACCTGATAGAAGGGTTTGAAGAATACAAAGTAGAGGCAATCCTCAGACATAGACCTAGGAAATGACTCCAGAAATTCCTCGTGTTGTACACGGGTTATGATTCGTCCCATAATCGATGGATTGAGACTGAGGGGATGGTCAACTGTTTAGATCTCTACAAGGACTATATAAAGAGGCACAAACTGAACCTGAGGAAACCCATCCCCACTGCTGCTTAACCATGTTGAATGCAACTGCCTCCTCTTCTTCCTCTGCTGCTTCTAGTAGCCAGTCATCTGGAATCCTGAGCCCTGTTTCTACTGTGGCTGGAGAAGGCTGGTATAGAGAAAACATCACATACCCACACGGTCTCCAACCCAACCTCTACCAACTCCTCCATCTTTTCAACTCAGAACAATACGATGACCAGATCTGAGCTGCCACTGATCAACACAACTGACTGGAACTCTGCATCAAAAGCCTCTTTTTCCTCTGGTCCCAACGAAAGCTTTTCGAGAAAATCGTTGAAAGTTGCAGCCTGGAAATTGCAAATCAGGTCTTATTTGCATGCAACTACCACATCGGACTGACAGGGCCTGTCACAGTACCATCCTTATTCCTCTATCATCCACACTTGTCCATGGTACCTCCTGCAGATCCCAGAGCGATGTCAGAATACCCTGATCCCCTCTCCTTTAACCTTCTTGACCGACTTGGACAACGGACAGATGGAAATGGATACCTCTGCCCCGACATCAACAACACTAGGAGTCTCATCTTCAGACTCACTTCTGAACCCCAAACTCTTGAGGAAAGACTCACTGCCACCCCTTATGAGACTACTGAACCCACCACCAATGACACCCTCCTTTATCCTGACCCCACTCCCGATCCCAACATCAAACCTAAGATCAAGCCCACTGATAATGCCTCTGCCAGAGAACCCACACCTCCAAGTGCTGCTGACCCCAGAAGTCTTCAGACGCCTGAAGCTTCAGTTCCACCCTGAAGCTGAAATCATGCCCGCAGTCAGTAGGAAGGGCCCTTCAGAGGTGTACACAGACGAGGACAAGGACGAGGAGAACTGAATCCCTTCAAATGAAGGCGCCCCACCAACAACCAGCTTGAGGCCTCTGACTCCAGTCCCGACCCCAATGATGCAGCTCATAGACCATGTCTCTGCTCTGTGTGCAGACTGGAATGCCATTTTGCCCGAGATTGCCCACAGTACATGTGCTGCAGATGCTTCAAGACTCAGCCTGGACATACATCTGGACACTGCTCTGACCAACGAAGGTCTTGCTGCATTGTGCGTAGAGGGTCTGGTTCGAGTCCAGACTCTATGTCAGATGATCGCGATTATGACGATGAACCTTATGACAATCTCGGAGGGGAATGTTGAGGAGTCAGAAGAGAATGGTGGTGGAGATGTGGACTTCCTGTTCATAGGAGCAGATCCACAGAAGGTAGGCAGATTTACAGAGTTATTATTGGTGGATGAGCAAGTAAAAGCTGGATGGCAACCCACACAGAATGTGCCAGCTACACCTACTCTTCGGGACATAGATCACATGCCAGATACGTCAGAGGATTACAATATAGAACTATATGGAGACAGAGAGTCTTAGAATGGCAATATGGAGTTTTGCCCTTAACAGAAGGGTACTGTTATGTTTTTCTTACTCTGTTACCCATGCTTCCCCTTTCAATCAGACACATACACCTTCCCAGCTCCCCTTTTCTATATCAGAATCTATGCTTCTCTATTGTTGGACTTATTGCACCTTCCCAGCTCCCCTTTTCTATCAGAACCCTTAGTCATATCCTGACTGTGTTAGTATTTATTACCATAGCATCGTAGTTATCAGATGTTTGTACAACATAGATTACACAATCAGTTGTAAACATATTTAAGCGCTCAAGTGGAGACTCCAAATCCTCAGCTTGACCTGGTTAATTCATACTTGTGTCAATGCCTTTGATTAAAGGATCTCTGAACTTCAGCATCTGCTGAACAAACTCTAACTTGAACTTGAGGCTGCTTGCAAAGGGTTCTACCTTTTATAAGTAGCTTATTGACGTTGCTGCACAAGTAACGTAACAGAAGCAGAAGAAAGACAGCAGAGTTTACAGACCCAATCCATATTGAATCCTAGTGGACAAGCAATCACACTGTTAACTAGGCAATCCCACAGGCAGACCCCATTGTCAAGGCCATTGCAACTGAAGCAGTCTCAGAAAGAGACACAGCCAGAAGGACTAGAAACAAGAACCTTAACCCCAGGATTCATAGCATGTGGCACAGACAAAGAAGACTCTAAAATCTTACTGTTGCTGAAGACATTGAAGAAAGAAGAAATTATCTATATCAGGTATCTCCTCCTCCTTGCAAGAAGGACAAGATGCATTCCAGAGACTTCTAGAAACATTGAAAACATTCCCAAGATTGACAACCCCAAAACCTAGAATCAAGATGTCCAGGGAAGGAGCTGCAAAACCTTCAGGAAGTAGACCCACTGGAGGGCCAAAGGTGGAAGACACCAAGACTGTCATCACCTTCACTATGGCAGAAGAAGATAATGGAAAGAAGGTTAAAGCAGCACTACCAACCCCATTCTTGGGAGACAGAAAGGAAACAAAGCAGTTTATATTGGAAGTACAACTATAATATCACTCTAAACCTGAAAGCATTCAAAACCAATAAATTGAAGGAGCTCTTCATGCTGTCATATATACAAGTGTTATGTTACTTGTGCCAAATGATCAGCATCAAGAGAACTACACACTCAAATCCAGAGTGTGCAACACAAGTTCAAGTTAGAGACAGAGTTCAGAGGGCAAGTTTGATCAAGTTCTGTTGACACAAGGTAATATATTAACCAGGTCAAGCTAAGGAGCTACAACCTTGGTATGAATGCTTAAATACATACAACTGGTGGTTGTGCATCTATCTATGTGAATGTTTGTGTAAATAGCAAGAGCTTCAGTAAATAAAAGTAATGTCTGCTGCCAGCATATGCTGACTTTATACAATTACAAGAGTGAGAATAAGAAGGAGGCTGGGAAGATGTATGTGTCTGATCAAGGGGGCCACAAAAAATTTTTTTAGTACACGATGATGATTTTTTTTTTAAGGACGGCTGGAAGGAACCAACTGACTGACCTATTATGTATATTACTATATTAGGAAAGCATCACATGTTCAGAAAAACATATGAGTACGCTACGTGGCAACCCCCAACCAAACTATCACTGTACTCACTGTCTCTTCGATGCCTTGCACGGTTCACAGATAAAATTGCGGTTAGGGTACGCTTCTCCAACACAGTCCATATGAAACTGTGAAGACTGTGAGTTCCAATCCGATATCACTGGAAACAAACATAGCACTCACATATTTTGTCTCACAGCTATTCCTTCTGCAGATAATGACTCTGAGGCTATTATTGGTGGCATCCTCAGGTGTTATGACAATCCTGCAAAGACTGTTACAGACTTTTTCTTGTATCTTCTTTCTTCTAATGCTGACCCTATGCTTCTTCCTTTATCGGACTTATACACCTTCCCAGCCCCCATTTCCTTCTCTCACATATGCTTCTCGTTCTATCAGACTCTTACACCTTCCCCGTCCCCATCTGTTTATCCCCTTGTACTTGTATTACTCATATCCTGATGACCTCGGGAAACTTTAGCTAAACATCGAACTCTTTGCTTTACATATGTATTTAGTGATAGGATGGTTGTACTGTATTTAAGCGCTCAAGCTAAGACTCTAAGTCTTCAGCTTGACCTGGTTAATCTTACTCGTGTCAATGCCAATATCGAAGGACCTCTGAACTTCAGTAACCACTGAACGAACTCAAACTTGAACTTGTGACTACTAAAACGAAGGGGATACTTCATTAAGGTAGTTGGAATTGACGTTGCTGCACAAGTAACGTAACACAAGGTCAAGCTGATCGATTGCCAACCTACCCAGGTTTAGGCATCACCTAGGGACAACAAGACATCACGACGGAGCGAACAACAGCTAGAGCAGGACATCGCCAAAGCAGAGGCGCGCCGGCGTGGGCAACTAACCCAATCCATATCGAATCCTGGTGGACGAGTGATCCCACCGTTAACCCGAGCGTCCCGCAAAGAACTATTGACCCCCTTGCACTCGCCATCGCTAACGAGCCAGCAACTGACAGAGACACCAGCAGAAGACCCAGAAACAAGGAGAACCTCGACTCCATCATTCATTCCGATTGGATCGAGAACGATCGAACCAGAAGAAGAACCCTTGCCGAATACACCGAAGCCGTCAGACTCGGATACATTGAATATCTCCACCGACTCTCCAGAGGAGTTAGATCCATTTCAACGATTACTACAGGGCTTGAAGAACAGTCCCCGATCACCGAAAGTACAGACAGGAATGATGGCAGAAGACAAGAAGCTGTCAGGAAGTAGACCTAGGAGGGAGGAACCGGTAGCTGAAGAAGCAGTCATTGGTTCCGCAATGCCAGTACAGGTAGTTTCGGCAGTAAAAGAAGTGAAAGCCGCACTCCCAAGAGCGTTTACGGGAACATGGAAAGATGCAAAAAAGTTTCTGAGAGAAGTGTTGATCTATGTAGCGCTCAATCCAAAAGCATTCCTGGATGACAGATCAAAGAAGCTTTTCCTTCTCTCATACATGACGGATAAACCGGGAGAATTTTGGAAGAACAAGAAGACCGATCTCCTACTTGCATATGATGCCGACGCTGAAAAGGTGACGTGGTCGGAGTTCTTGGACGATTTCAGAACATCTTTTGAACCCCTTGATCCTGCCTTAAAAGCACAATTGGAACTCAAGGACTTGAAGATGAAGGAGAGAGCAGATGAATATACATACCAATTCACTTATCTCGCGAAGCAAACCGGATACAATGATGCGGCTCAAATAGTAGCATTCAAACGGGGATTACCGAAAAGCTTGGTATTCAAGATCATGACAAGACTAGAAGGTGCCCCTTCCACGATTAAAGAATGGATGAACGCCGCCATTATATTCGATGAAAGCTATAAACAGGCATTGGAGTATGGGAAGACTTGGGACGATGAACATGGAGGGAAGAAACCTCAGAGAAGCTTTAGGAAAAAGGAAAAGGTGGCCATCAAGCAGATCGGAGAAGTAGATTGGAAGGAATATATGGCAAAGGGCTTGTGTTTCAGATGTGGAAGGGCGGGACATCGCATCAAGGACTGTCCGGATGCCCCAAAGAAGGACGAAAGGAAACCGGAAGAGCCGAAGAAGCTTACGAAAGAAGAAAGGTTTGTCAAGATTAGGGCTTTGGTAAATGAGCAGCCGAAAGAAGACAAGGACTTCCTTCTCGACTTAATGGAACAAGAGGGTTTTTGAAATGGCGAACGAGGACGATGTCTCCACCGCCGATAACTATTTCACACTTTGTACTAGCTAAAATGGATCGAAATTCTATGCATATTCCTCTCAAGTACAAAGTGGGAACAAAGATCATCGAAATAAAAGCCTTATTGGACTCCGGAGCAGGAGGAAGATTCATAAGCACAGGATTTGCTCGAACACTTGGAAAGAGATGGGTCCGATTACTGGAAAGGATACGAGTCTTCAATGTTGACGGAATGGCCAATAAAACAGCATGGATAACACATGTTGTAGAATTGGAATTCCAGATTTCAGGAAAGGAGTTCCGGGAGAACTTTATGATCTCGGGCATCGGAGATGAAGATATGATTTTAGAACTTCCGTGGTTAAGGTATCACAACCCCACAATTGATTGGGAAACAGGAGAAATGCAGTTCCACCCCTGACAAAGGATTCAGATCAAAAGGTTCCAAGGGATCTTGGATGAGTTCGAACCAGAAGTCCTCATAGGGGCCAAGATTATGGCATCACAAGAAATGGCTCATCAACAACAGACCGTCAAGAAGGAGATTGAGGAGCTTATTCCCAGCTACCTGATAGGATATCGAGATCGGTTTGAGAAAGGAAAAGCAGAACGGTTCCCATCTACCAGGACGTATGATCATGCAATTGATCTCAAACCAGACTTCGTCCCAAGGAATTGCAAACTTTACCTGTTGAGTCCTGTCGAACAGGAAGAACAAGACAAATTCCTTGAGGAAAATCTACGAAAGGGATATATTCACAAATCAAAATCCCCGATGGCTTCCCCCTTCTTCTTCATAGCGAAAAAGGAGAAAGGAGCACTGAGGCCTACACAAGATTACAGAGAGCTCAATAAGGGGACAATAAAGAACGCTTACCCTCTACCTCTGATCTCAGAACTCCTCGACAAGCTCAAAGGGGCGACGATGTTTACGAAACTCGACCTTCGAAACAGATACAATAATGTCAGAATAAAGGACAGAGACCAATGGAAGGCTGCGTTCAAAACAAACAGAGGACTCTTCGAACTGACTGTTATGTTCTTCGGATTAAGCAATTCCCCCGCCACTTTCCAAGCCTTTATGAACGACATCCTCTCCGATTTTATCGATGAAGGATGGTGCGTAGTATACATGGATGATATCCTCCTTTTCTTGAAAAATCAGAACGATCACAGGGAACATATGGAATGTCTAATGTGCCGTCTTAAGGCACATGACCTGTTCCTCAAACCGGAGAAATGCGAATTCGACGTGATAGAAGTGATATTCTTAGAAATGGTAATCCGGCCCGGATATATCGCCATGGATCCAGTGAAATTGGGAGGAATAGCCGACTGGGAACCTCCGCAGACAGTGAAGGGAGTACGAGCGTTTTTAGGGTTCGGAAATTTTTACAGGAAATTTATCGGGAAGTACGCACATCTCACAAGACCGTTAAACGACCTTCTGCAAAAGAATCAAAAGTTTGAATGGACGCATCAATGCCAAATAGCCTTCGATCTTTTAAAGGCGAAATTCCTCTCTGAACCAATACTAGTAATGCCAGATGTTGACAAACCATTTGTTATAGAGGCTGATGCCTCCAAATGGGCCACAGGCGCAGTGCTTAGGCAGAAGGGAACCAATGGAGAATGGCATCCTTGTGGATACCTATCGAAATCATTCTCTCCTACAGAGCGAAATTATGAAATCTACGATCGGGAACTGCTTGCAATCTATAGAGCGTTAATGGAATGGCGACACTACCTTATGGGCAGGAAATTCAAGGTTATAGTCCTTTCGGACCACAAAAACCTAACGTATTTCCGAATGGCACAGAAATTGAATAGGCGACAAGCGAGATGGAGCCTGTTCTTATCAGAATTCGATTTAGGATTAGTACACATCCCCGGGAAATCAATCTCTCAGGCAGACGCGCTGTCCAGACGAAGCAACGAACAAGATGACGTTGACAGCGACAACGAAGACATTATAGTGCTACCAGAATGGCTCTTTATTAAAGGTATCGACTTGGAAATGAAGGACAATATAGCAGAATGATTGGGCCCGGACAATTTTCATAAATCGGCCTTGGAACAGCTTCTAGACCAAGGTGTGCCGCCAATCAAATCTGCGCTGTCAGATTGGAAGGTTGACGGAGACCTTCTTTTCTTCAAAGGACGGGTCTATGTACCTAATGACACCGATCTCTGCCGACGGATTGTACAATCTATACATGAAACACCAGGTGTGGGACACCCAGGGCAATGGAACACTGTCGAACAAGTACAACGAGACTTCTGGTGGCCTGGTATGGCTAAATTCATCAAGTCATTCGTCGATGGATGCGTAACATGTCAACAATCAAAAATTAACACACACCCAACGAGAACCCCAATTCAGCCTCTGCAAACGACACCGAATTCCTTTCCTTTCCAGGTCTGCACGATGGACCTCATCACCGATCTACCAGAATGCGACAGAATGGATTCAATTTTAGTCGTGGTGGACCACTTGTCTACAAAGGGGGTAATTTTTACTCCATGTACCAAAACAACGGACGCCACCAAGATAGCAGAAATATTGATCCAACATCTTTACAAAAGATTTGGACTACTGGACCAAATCATATCCGATCGAGACCCCAGATTCGCAGCGGAAGTATTCCAAGAAATGGGGAAACAGCTGTCCATCAAGCATTCAATGAGCACAGCATTTCACCCACAGACAGATGGAGAGACAGAACGAGTAAACCAAGAAGTCGAGGTCTACCTTAGAGCATTCTGTTCGAAGGAACAGACCCGATGGAAGGAATATCTCCCTTTGGCAGAATTCGCTCATAATAATGGAACCCATTCAGTCCTCAAGAAATCCCCATTCTACATGATGATGGGATATCATCCCCGCCTGCTTCCAACGGTGTTTGAAAAAACAACGATTCCATCGGTAGAAGAACGACTTCAGGAATTAAAAAGGGTGAGAGAAGAGACAACGAGTCTATTGGAACTAGCATGGCAGCAGATGATACGAAGAGAGAAACAAAAGCTAGATACATTCGAGAAAGGACAAAAGGTTTGGCTAGAAGCGAAGAATCTAGCCACGGGATACCCATCGAAGAAGTTAGCACTGAAAAGGGAAGGACCGTTCAAAATCCTCAAGATACTCGGGCCTGTGATGTATAAGCTGGATTTACCCCATCAATGGAAAATTCACCCCGTTTTCCATGCAGCCTTACTATCACCGTTCAAACAGACCGAAGCCCACGGGCCGAGCTTCACAGAACCTCCCCCAGATCTGATCGAAGGATTTGAAGAATACGAAGTGGAGGCAGTAGTAGGGCATAGACCAAAGAAGCAACCACGAGAATTCCTAGTGTCATACACTGGTTACGACTCATCCCATAATCGATGGATCTGTATGGAAGGAATGATGAATTGTCTGGATCTCCTCAAAGAGTATATAAAGAAACATCGAGTAAAGCCTAAAGACCCCATCCCAACTGAAACATAACCATGTCCAATGCATCCTCCACCGCCTCTTCCTCTTCTCTTACTGGCAGCCAGCCAGCCCGAAACCCGAGCCCTGTTCCTACTGTGTCAGGAGAAGGGAGATATGGCGAGAACATCACGTTCCCGAATGGCCTCAAACCCAACCCCTATCAACTCCTTCACCTCTTTAATACCGAGCAATACGATGACCAGATCCGAAATGCCGCTGATCAACACAACTGACTGGAACCCTGCATCAAAAGCCTGTTTTTCCTCAGGTCCCAACGCAAGCTTTTCGAGAGAATCGTTGAAAGCTGCAGTCTCGAAATTGCAAATCAGGTGATGTACACCTGCAATTATCAATTAGGACTCAAAGGTCCTATTACGGTACCGTCCACTTTCCCCTTCCACCCCCATTTGTCCATGCCTCCCCCCGCAGATCCCAGAGCGATGTCAGAGTACCCTGATCCCCTCACCTTCAGTCTCCTTGACCGTCTCGGACGACGAACAGACGGAAACGGTTATCCCCGTCCCGACATTAATGACAACTGAAGTCTCATCTCTCGGCTCACCTCCAAACCCTTGGGCAACGAAACTGGACTCCCCACTGCTTCCCATTCCTCCCCCAGTCCCGACAACGTCCTCGTTTATCCTGACCCCACTCCCGATCCCGACGTCAAATTTAAGGTCGAGTCAGTCGACTCCCTCACCCCCTCGCAGCCCGGACCTCCAACTGCTGCCGACCCCAGAAATCTTCAGATGCCTGAAGCCACAGTTCCACCAGAGAGTGGAGCATATCCCCGCGGTTGGAGGGGAGGATGCTCTCGCGGAGTCAGAGGATGCGGTTGAGGACGAAGAGCAGGAGAACTGAACTCCTGGAAACAACGAAGACCTACTGATAACCAGCTTGAGAAGTCCGACTCCAGCCCCGACCCCAATGATGCAGCTCGTCGACCGCGTTTCTGCCCTGTGTGCGGATTGGAGTGCCATTTCGCCAGACATTGCCCGCAGTACATGTGTCATTGATGCTTCAAGACTCAGCCTGAACATACATCTGGGCACTGCCCTGACCAACGAAGGTCTGGCCGCATTGCGGGTCAACAGTCTAATTCGGGCTCAGACTCTATGTCGGATGGTCGCTGTTATGACGATGAGTGAAACTATAACGACGAGCCCTACAATAACCTCGGAGGGGAGTGTTGAGATGTTGGTTAAGACATACGACCAGGACGCTCAGCTGTTGTTCGTAGGAGCGGATCCGAAAAAGGTGAGGTTGCTCTCGGTAGATGAGCGTCAGGCTATGGGATGGCAGCCAAGTACCGACCCGCCGGCAACTCCGGTGATGGGAGTTGAAGATGAAATGCTGGAAATGGATGACAGGCCGGATACCTCTTACGACTACGACACTGAATTGTACGGAGACGGCGAATTGTAGAAAGGACAATCGGAGCTTGCCCCTTGTTGAGGGGCTAATGTTACAGACTTTTTCTTGTATCTTCTTTCTTCTAACGCTGACCCTATGCTTCTTCCTTTATCGGACTTATACACCTTCCCAGCCCCCATTTCCTTCTCTCACATATGCTTCTCGTTCTATCAGACTCTTACACCTTCCCCGTCCCCATCTGTTTATCCCCTTGTACTTGTATTACTCATATCCCGATGACCTCAGGAAACTTTAGCTAAACATCGAACTCTTCGCTTTACATACATATTTAGCGATAGGATGGTTGTACTGTATTTAAGCGCTCAAGCTAAGACTCTAAGTCTTCAGCTTGACCTGGTTAATCTTACTCGTGTCAATGCCAATATCGAAGGACCTCTGAACTTCAGTAACTACTGAACGAACTCAAACTTGAACTTGTGACTACTAAAACGAAGGGGATACTTCGTTAAGGTAGTTGGAATTGACGTTGCTGCGCAAGTAACGTAACAAAGACATTCCTGCAACAGCAAGTCAATTTTTCGGGTTCTTTGCTGTATTGAGCAAGTGGGTGGTGAGTATCAGCCTCAGGTACACTGGCAGGTAACTGAAGGATACGAGTGCAAAGTTTTTCAAGAATATCAGTGTGGTGGCTTTGGGTAGTCTCGATAGTGGCGACCGATGATGTGGGGGGTGGCAACATAGATTGGGGTTGGGCTGAGCTGGAAGCTGAACCATTCGAGGTGGTCAATGGTGTATTGTGTCCTTTTTTCTTCAATGACTGTATTGGTTTGGGTACCTGTACATTAGGCAATACTGAAGCCACCGCCTTAGGTAGAAGAGACAGAATAGATTGTTGTTTGGTTCTTCCTTGGTTAAGCTTAGCTTGCTTCTCCTTTTGTAGCTTCATAGCTTCACAGGTAGGTGTTAGGTAATGCTTGTTGGCAAAATTGCCTTTACCAGCCTTTCCAATGCATATGTGTTCGTTGCAATTGGGGCAGTGAACCTTCCCATCAACTACAGAAATATTTTCAAGCTCCTATATTTGGCATAACTATCAGTTGAGGATTAGACTGGGTCAATAAAAAATTTACCAGTGGGATGGGTTTGGCCATGCTGTAAGATGTTGCAAACAAAGCATCACACGGTCTGGGTCCCACAAGTTGAGATAAGTGCCAATTTAGCTTTCCTTTACTCATAAAAACTCTCTGATAGCTAATTGGGCTGTATTTAGTCCCAAAAAGTACCCTAACATTACAAAAAAAATTTGGCTCAAAAATTTTTTTAAGGACCCCAGGACCGAACCGACTGACCATCATCGTGTTCGGGATCCACAGCTGTTATGTTACTTGTGCAGCAACAACAACAACTTAACACCACTTGATGTAGTGATGCGGAGTTAACTTCGACAAGAAAGGTAAGTTCCTTTCCTGAAGGAGCAAAGTTCAAGTTAGAGAGCTAGCTTAAGAAGAGCTAGAGTTCAGAGGTTCATTCATTGGCTAAACACAAGTTTGATAAAACCAGGTCAAGCTGAAGAGCTTTAGACCTGAAAATCTACCTACTTATACACCAATTGTAGCTACTCGTTTGGATACAAACCGCGAGAGCGACAGCGTTGTTTGTTAAACAAGTAGAAGTCAATGGAACATGGTAGAATGTTGATGAAGTCATAAATAGGAAACTTGACATCATAAACGATGTCACCAGAAGGGGATAGAAACTAATAGAATAAATGGAGTCGTAATGATGTCATAAATGTCAGAGAAGGAAAAGGGGATGCTGGGAATGTGGACAAGTCCAGATGTCAAAGAAAAGCATAATGTAGGGCGCTAACTTGCCCAGAATAGTAGTACAAGAAAGGAAAAGAGAAAAAGCGTCTGATGAAGGTGAAGAATTGTAACAACAGCCTGCTACCCCCTTGTGTCTGATAGAAGAAGAAGCATGTAGAAAGGGGAAAGAGATCTGGGAAGATGTAGTAAGTCTGAGAAAATGAGAAGCATAGGTACTAAAGGGGAAAAGTGTATTACTACCCTCTAAGTAAAGTCTAGACTCTAAGCCTAGACACTCTAGTCATGACTCCCTGCCTCTATAGAGTTCATGATCATAATCATCCAACTCATCTGCAGTCCATCCTACCTGCATCCATTTATCTATAATTGGCTCCTCCTCTTATTGACTAACTCTCAATTTGGCTAGCATTACCTTTTTTGAGTTGACCCCTATGAAGATAAAGTCCTGGTGCTCTTCCTCTGTTGCTACAGAGAACTTTCCCTCATTGTTCTCCACTCAAGGGTGGTCTTACCATCACTTCAGTGCATTAGCTGTTGTACTCCAGAAAACATACAATAGAAATGATTTATCAAACAAATAAACCTTCATAGTCTCTATGTTGATAAACAAATACACATTTATTCAGAGCTGAATACTCAAGTAAGAGTCTAAGTGCAGCAACTCTGATTACACCCAACCACACTCTGCACATCACCACACACATAGACAATATGGGAGTAGAATCTGATCAACAGATTAGCTCTTTTGTGTAGCCAAATTAAGTGGTATTACCATGTACCCTGACCCCAATACATTCACTCTTCTTGACCTGCTCAGACAATAGCTCAACAGGAATGGATACCCCTAGCTTTTGCTTGCAGAACAACTCATCTCCCCCTCTTGTTCAACTACTAAACACTATTCTGACCAATCTCTTGTTTATTCTGAACCCACTCCCAATCCTGATGTCAAGCTAAAGCCTGAGAACATCTCCATTCTTATTCTAGAAATCATCACTCTCTCCCCTCCCAGTTTACAGATGCTGCAAGACTCAGTTCAACTCTGAGGTTAGAGTGTTACGTTACTTGTGCAGCAACGACAACAACTCCACTAACCTGAAGGAGACGAAGAGCTTTAAGGTTCAAGTTCGAGTTTGCTCAGAGGTCTCTGAGGTTCTGAGTTCCAACGGTTCTTTGCAAGCACAAGGTATAATTAACCAGGTCAAGCTGGAGAGCTACGACCCAGTTCTACAGTCCTTAAATACATAGAATGTATATACTCATTTGTACCTACTAGAACGTTGCAGAAAGGTATAGAATGATTAGTAAAGTTACATCAGAGCCGTTTTCTGAATCATAAGAAAGGAAGCATAATCACATGGTGGTACAGGAGAGATGTGGTCATATGATAGTACAAGGAAAGAAAAGAAAAAGGTAAGTGTTCGTAACATAGAGAGGTTGAAGAAGGGGCCAGAGAGAGGAAAATCAACCTCCAGTAGCAGACAGAGATATCTTACTAACAGTTAGCTTGTGGCTGCCAATGCCAGTTTCAAATCTGATGACCAAGCTAATAGTATGTGTCTCTGCCCTATGTGCAAACTGGAGCACCATCTTATTCAGAACTGCTCACACTACATGTGTAAACAATGCTTTGAGTATGCACCTGGACATATCATTTCAGGCTGCCCTCAATGAAGGTGGTCTTTATGCATTGCAAATAGATTGGCTCATTTGGATGGTGGTGCTCTGTCAGACTATAATGATTATAATAATAACTCAAACATCTTTGGTAATGATAACTCAAGTAATCAAAGACTACAGTACCCCTTGTACTGGATACAACCCTCTTGGTTGTAGAGCTGCCAATGGTTCAGCTCACTAACTGGCTAAGTGGCTACAACTGGCTCCCAGCTCTGAGCAGCTTAGCCACTCCTGAGCCACTTAAATTTAAAAGCTTTGAAAGGACTGACCTTTATTGTACCAAGTGGAAGCCAAACGACATTATATAATAGTAGGTACATTTTAATAGTTGTTTTAGCCTTTTGCAGTGGGCAGCCAAAGATCACAGCCACCTTCTCATAGCACCTGAACCACTCAACATGCCACAACAATGCATCTGTGAGGATTTTTCTATCCAAATATGAGTTAGAAAGGTTAAATAAGCTACAATATACTAAAAAAAAACAGCTTCAGATGTTATAACATCACTTTTATGACATCACATTCTTTGTGACCCCCTTTTATGTAATTTTCTTCAGGCTCATTTTTCATCTCAATTACAATGCATCCTGCTTACTCAGGATCCTTCTTACTTAGATATGCTTCTTTCTTACTCAGACATACAATTTTCTTACAAAGACTGCTCTCTAGCTTACTGATCAGTAGCTATATTTGGCAGAGTAGATATTATTAGATACAAGGTTGAGCTTCCCCAGCTTGACCTAGTTCAAGTTTATCATAACCTTGTTCTTTGCATCAGACCCTTATTCCTAAGTCATCTGTCCAAGTCTATTGACTTCAGAACTTGTGAACCAAGCTTGAACTTGCACTTAGTGCTATTGCAAAGGACTCACGTAACATAAGATACATTTCAAAATTTTCAGAAAAAAAAATCAGAAGCTATTGGCTCTGCAGCTCATAGCAGCTCCAGAGCTGGAGCAAGCTAAGCCAAACTGTTGGCAGCCCTACTTGGTTGTAATCTGTAATGCACTTAAGCAGACTTTATTGATAAGGGATAGTATGTAGTTTACATGGATGACATCTTAATCTTCTCCGACAACAGAAGATTACATTAAATGCACACTAGACAGGTTCTAGAATGGCTACAGGAGAACAACTTATTTCTAAAACAGGAGAAATGCAAATTCAAGGTCATGGAAGTATTATTCCTGGAGTTGATTATCAAACCAGGATACATTGCTATGGATCCAGTGAAGCTTGTGGGAATCTGAGAATGGAAAGCACTAAAAACAGTTAAAGGTGTGAGATCCTTTTTAGGATTTGCAAATTTCTATAGGATAATATATGGAAATTCCGAGACCTCTCCATGATCTCACCAAGAAAGGAGTCAAATTCAACTGGAATAAAAGGTGCAACATTAGCTTTGAATTGTTAAAGAAGAAGTTCCTCAGTGAGCCAATCTTAAAAATGCTGGACAAAGACAAACCATCCATGATTGAAGCTGATGCTTTGAAGTGGGCCACTTGGAGCTGTCCTATGTCAGAAGGGGGATGACAGAGAATATCACCCATATGGATACCTATCACATGCCTTCAATACCACAAAACAGAACTATGGAATCTATGATTGAGAATTGCTAGCAATAGTTAAAGCACTAGAAGCCTGGCAACACTATCTGTTGGGAGGAAAACACCCAGTGACAATTTTATTGGATTATAAAAAGCTCACATACTTCAGAACTGCACACAAACTGAACTGGAGACAAGTGCGATGGAGCCTATACCTATTGGAATTCAATTTACAACTAGTACACATTCTGAGGTTGAGAATGGTCTAGTCAGATGCACTATTGAGATGATCAGACTTGGTGGAAGAAGACACAGACAATGAAGATGTCATCATGCTACCAGGTAAGCTATTTGTTAATGTAATAAACCCAGAACTAAAGATGACTTTGGAAGAAGCATTATCAAAGGATGAGTTCAAGACCATGGTACTGGAAAGCCTTCTGGAAAAGGGAGTGCCCCCAATCAAATCAGCACTAAATGATTGGGAAGTTAAAGACAGCTTGCTCTTCTTCAAAAACTGGGTCTATATACCAAACAATATAAATCTGCAAAGACAATTGGTGAAGATGATCTATGAGGCCTTACCACATGGACACCTGGGACAATACAACATAATCAATCAGATCCAGAAGGATTATTGGTGGCCAGAGATGACAAAGTTTATTAAACAGTTTGTTGATGGGTGCACTGCATGCCAACAAATGAAAATAAACATACATCCCACAAGCGTCCCATCACAACTGATTGGTGGACATAAAGATGTGTTACCCTTCCAAATATATACCATAGACCTAATAATGGATCTACCTCAAATAGATGGGAATAATGCAATCATGGTTGTGGTTGATCATGTGGCTACAAAAGAGGTAATTCTCATTCCATGCAAAAAACACTAGATGCCAAGGAAGCAGCAGAGTTAATTTTAAGCAAAGTCTACAAATGATTTGGGATACTGGACAAATTGATATCCAATTGAGATCCCAGATTTGCAGCAGATGTGTTTTAAGAAACAGGAAGACTATTGGGAATAAAACAAATGCTGAGTACCACTTATTATCCACAAACTGATGGGGAGACTGAAAGAGTCAATTAGGAAATAGAAATTTTCCTTTGGTTCTTTTGTGTGAAAGAACAAACCAAATGGAAGGAACTTCTACACTTTGCTGAATTTGCCCACAACTGCTGAACTCACTTCATGATGATGAAACAAAGCCTCTTCTTCCTTATGATAGAATACCATTCTAGACCCCTTTCAACAATCTTTGAAAAAACCAACATTCCCTCAGTTGAACAAAGAATTGTGGAACTTAAGAAACTCCAGGAAGAAACCTTAGCATTATTAGATATCTCAGCAAGAAAAGTGCATGAAAGGAATGGAAGGAACTTTGACAGATTTGAAAAGGGGCAGAAAGTCTGGTTAGAAGGAAAGAACCTGATGTTGGGATACTCTTCTCCAAAACTATCACCAAAATGAGAGGGGCCTTTTGAAATAGAAGAGGTTCTAGGCCCAGTGGCATATAAACTGAAACTTCCATTTCAGTAGAGAATTCACACTGTTTTCCACACTGGCCTACTGTTACAAAACGCTCACAGACACTCACACTGTATTTTCACTTCACAGACACTATTTCTTTTTCTTTCCTTTTATGACCTTCAAGTGCCGTTCAAGTGCTCTTACCTATGCTACTCATTGACATCTGGACAACTACACCTTCCCAGTTCCCTTTTCTAGTTATGTCTTCCTTTTGTATTTAAGAAGTCATGATGATAGCATTATGACTTCATTATTCTATTTGCTTCTATCTCTTTCTATATGACATCTTCTCTGACATCTCTTATGATGTCATGTTCCTTGTTTATGACTTCATCAACATTCTTTCATATTCTATTGCTTTCTACTTGTTTGACAAACAACGATGTAGCTTTAACAGTTTGTATGCAAACTAGTAACTACAACAGTTGTATAAGTAGATAGTATCCAGGTCTAAGCTACTTCAGCTTGATCTGGTTAATCCACTCTATATCTTGCTCAAAACACGACCGAACTCAGACACTTAGCAGAAGGTCTTACCTACTGTTGAGTTGTTGAACTCAAACTTGACCCTTTAGTCAACTTAGCACTGCTACGTCATAGTGGTGTTGAGTAGTTGTCGTTGCTGCGCAAGTAATGTAACAAAAGGTCAAGCTGATCATTTGCTGACCTGTCTAGGTCAAGGCATCATTTCTGAACTGAACCACGACACCGCCATGAGCCCATCTTATGGCTCTCAAAGAATCAGATATCGACGATCAACTTGAAGTAGCCGAACAGCTACTGAACCCGAACCCCAAACGAATCCCGCACCGAATTACTCGTGCCCAGCGGAGAGGAGCTATTGAAGGTCTCCAGAACGAAGAACAAACAGAAATGAAAGAACCCGAAGCTAAGTCTTCTCCAGAACTCAATCCTTTCGACAAGCTTAGGAATTTGTACAATTCCCCATCTGAATCAGAAATGACGACCCCTGGATCTTCCAATGATCGACCTACCGATCCTGTTCCTAAGGTCGAACCAAAGGACGACTCAGACGCCCTGTGGGTGGCTACCATTGCCACTTCCATTATCGAAACTATTAATGACAAGAAAGAAGACAACGGGAAACCTCTCACTCCCGAACCCTATGAAGGCAATCAGAAGGACACCCATAGATTTCTTCTCGACCTTGAGGTCCTTTTCTGCATAAACCCCACAAGATACAATACTAATGAAAAGAAGAAGTTGACTCTTCTTCTCCTCCTTAAAGGACGAACCTGAGAATGGAAGGTTGGAGAACAGGTGAAATTATTCTCTGATGATCCCAACAGTCCTATCGCAAAAAAGGCAGCCGAAGAAACCTGGGATAGTTTCAAGGCTAGATTTAGAAAGACTTGGCAACCCGTTGATGTCAAGAGAGAAACGCAGATGTGGATTGAAGATCTCCGAATGAAGGAGAGAGCCGACAATTATGTCAATCAATTCTGACTCCTCGCAATGGAAACGGGATACGACAATGAAGCATTGATCAAGTTCTTCAAAGAGGGTCTCCCTGAATCCTTGGTTAACAAGATCATGCTTCAAACTGATGGAGTTCCTGAAACTCTACACAAATGGTTTGAATTAGCCATTCGGTATGATAATCAGTACAAATTCACCATGGCACAGAAAAAGAAACGAACCAGAAGAGAGCCGGTGAAACCGAAGATTACCAGGAAAGTGGAAGAAACGATGATTGGAAAGATAGGCCCGCTGTCCGAGTCGGACAGGTGAGATTATTTGGCTCAAGGGAAGTGCTTCTGTTGCGCTAAGACTGGTCATATCTCAAAAGATTGCCCATCAAAAGGACAAACCAGTATACTGGCCAAACCCTGAACAGAACCCCCGAAGAAACTCTCTGTGCAAGAGATGTTCACCAGAATCAAGACTATGGTATTGGATCAGACAGAAGGGGATCAGAAAGAGATCTTTGATCTCATGGGACAAGAGGGTTTTTGAAGAGGCGGGAGAGACCGACGCTCTTGCCGCCTGCAATTACGATTTTGAACGTTGTATTAGCTAAGTTAACTCGTCATTCAATTCGAATCCCTGTTCAATACAATGTTGGAACAGAAATTGTCAAAACAAAAGCCTTGATCGACTCAGGAGCGGGAGGCCGCTTCATCAGTGAAGAAGAAGCACGACACCTCAAGAAACCCTGGACAAAATTGGACAAACCCATCAAAGTATACAATGTTGATGGTACCCGGAATAAGACTGGTTGGATCACCCACAGCATCACAATTGATCTTTCAATAGGCGATAAATCAATGACAGAAACGATGTTGATTTCTGGACTAGGACCAGAGCGCATGATCTTGGGACTACCCTGGCTTCAAGATCACAACCCGAGCATAGATTGGGTAACCAGAGTTATTCAATTTAGACCGAAACAAAAGATTTTAGTTCAAAGACCAATCAAACTGTTCGTTGGGATTTTGGACAGAGTTGAAGATGAAGAAGTGTTGATTCGATCCTTTATTCAAGGAGAAGAGAATAGCGACAAAATATGAATCAATGCTAAGTTATCTGTTTCTCAAGTACTGGCACAAGCTCATGAGGTCAAAGCAAAACCCCTGGAGGAACTTCTTCCCACATATCTCTCTGATTATTCGGATTGATTCGAAAAGAAGAAAGCCGAACAGTTTCCCCCATCTTGACCTTATGACCACGCTATCGATTTGAAACTGGACTTCAAACTACGGGACTGCAAAATCTATTCTTTATTACCAAAAGAATGGATTGAGCAGGACAAGTTTCTTGATGAAAACTTGCGGAAAGGATATATCAGACTCTCAAAATCTCCAATGGCATCTCCATTCTTCTTTGTCGCCAAAAAGGAAGCTGGAGCACTCAGACCCTGCCAAGATTATCAGGACCTGAATAGTGGAACAATAAAAAACTGCTATCCCCTTCCATTAGTCACTGATTTAGTTGACAAACTGAAAACGGCAAAAGTCTTTTTGAAATTGGATTTACGAAATGAATACAACAATATTTGGATCAAAGACAGTGACCAATGGAAAGCAGCATTCAAAACTCCATGAGGCCTTTTCGAACCCATGGTTATGTTTTTCGGTTTAACGAATTCTCCGGCAACGTTCCAAGCATTCATGAACAACATCCTCAAAGATTTTATTGATGAAGGATGGTGCATGGTGTACATGGATGATATCTTGATTTTCTCCGACAAAGTCAATATTCATTGGCTATGCACAAGGCATGTTCTAGAATGACTTCAAGAAAACGACCTCTACCTCAAACCAGAGAAATGCAAATTCGAAGTCACAAGGACATTGTTCTTGGGAATGGTCATAACACCAGGACATGTTTTGATGGACGAAACGAAATTGGCAGGAATTAAGGATTGGGAAGCGCCTAAAATAGTCAAAGGTGTGAGATCATTTCTGGGTTTCGCAAATTTCTATCGGAAATTCATAGGGAAATATGCAGAACTGGCATGACCATTGCATGATCTCATGAAGAAGAATACAAAATTCGAATGGACCAAATTATGTAATGTTGCATTTGAAGTCTTGAAGGCCAAATTCCTACAACGACCTATCCTTCAAATGCCAGATGATGAGAAACCATTCATCATTGAAGCCGACACATCAAAATGGGTGACCAGAGCAGTTCTGAAGCAAAAAGGACCTGACAGAGATCTGCATCCTTGCGGATACATTTCACATGCCTTCACACCAGCCGAAAGAAACTACAAGATTTACGATTGGGAGCTTTTGGCAATTGTCAATGCATTGAAGACATGGGAACATTATCTTCTCAGAGGAACACACCCAGTGACTGTTCTATCTGATCACAAAAACTTGACTTATTTCTGAATGGCACAGAAACTAAATCAACAACAAGCACGATGGAGTCTTTACTTGACTCAATTCAACTTACAGTTGGTGCATATTCCAGGAACAAAAATGGTTCAATCAGATGCCCTGTCAAGACAACCAGACCTCATAGACAAAGATAACGACGGGAATGATGACATTGTCATGTTGCTAGATAAGTTATTTGTCAATGTCATCGATACGGAACTTAGAAACAACCTGGAAAAAGCAATGTCAACAGATGACTTCCATCAGATGACATTGAAAAACTTGATAGAACATGGAACGACCCCAATCAAATCATCACTTCAAGATTGGAAAATCGACAGGAAACTCCTTTTCTACAAAGATCGATGTTATGTCCCAAATGATGAAACATTATGAAGGACGTTGGTCAAGAAAATCCATGAGGCTTTACCTCATGGACACTCTGGACAATGGAACACCCTGAACAAAGTCCAACGGAATTACTGGTGGCCCAGAATGACGAAGTTTATCAAAGCATTTGTCGATAGATGTGCAGCATGCCAACAGATGAAGATAAACACACATCCCACAAGAGTTCCATTTTAGCCCATTGGAGGGCACAAAGATGTGTTGCCATTCCAAATCATCATGATGGATTTGATTACAGAGTTACCCCTAGTAGACAATTGTGATTCTATATTGGTTGTGGTTGACCATGTGGCTACTAAGGGGGTGGTTTTCATTCCATGCAATAAGAAGATCAATGCTACGGAAACGGCTGAACTTCTTTTCCATCATGTGTACAAACACTTTGGACTCCCGGACAAAATTATCTTGGATAGAGACTCTCAATTCACAGCCGAGATATTCAAAGAAATGGGAAGAATATTGGGAATTAAACAATTGCTAAGTACCGCTTATCACCTGCAAACGGATGGCAAAACTGAAAGGGTCAATCAGGAAGTGGAAATCTATCTATGGTTCTTCTGCACCAAAGAACAAACAAAATGGAAGGACCTCCTCCACTTTGCAGAATTCGCTCACAATGCAAGAACCCATTCCACAACCCATGAATCACCATTCTATCTCACGATGGGATACTATCTGAGACCCCTTCCCACTGTATTTGACACATCTACCATTCTCTTGGTCGAACAGAGACTTGCGGAATTGAAAAGGCTTAGAGAGGAAACTTTAGCACTTCTGGACATCACAGCACAAAAGGTCAAAGAAAGAAGTGGAAGAACATTCGATAAGTTTGAAAAGGTCAGAAGGTTTGGCTAGAAGGAAAGAACCTATTGCTTGGCTACCCATCACCCAAGTTGTTCCTGAAACGAGAAGGACCATTTGAAATAGAAGAAGTCTTGGGCCCTGTGACTTACAAGTTGAAGTTGCCATTTCAATGGCGAATTCACCCTATATTCCACGCTGGATTGCTCACACCATACAAGGAGATGGAGACCCACAGTCCAAACTTCTTAGAACCTCCATCTGACATAGTAGAGGGGCAAGAAGAGTTCGAAATAGAGGCGATCATCAGACATTGACCAAAAAGGAAGAATCAACCCCCAAAAGAATACCTCGTTTCGTGGAAAGGATACGACTCTTCACATAACCAATGGAAGAAGCTGAGCGAACTGAAACATTCCATGGAATTGTACTTGGAATATAAAATCGCTCATAATTTGTGATGATCTATAATCCCCATCATGACATGTCCACAGCAGCCAACACAGTCTACCTCCCTGGAGCCTCTCTGTCTCCCGTCCGATCTTACCCAGACGAGATCACTTATGACGAACCCTTCTCTCCTTCGACCTACGAACTCCTCTATATCCTTAACTGCGAACACTATGACAAAAACCTGATGCAAATGATGGAAAACTTGAACCATCAACATCATTGGGTCGCAATGGAAACCCTTATGTACTTGTGACAGCACCGACAACTCCTAGATGAAGCCATCGCAAGGACAGACCGAGAAGCTGGCCTCTTCATGAGGACATTGACAGAAGGAGACAACAGAATAGTTCTAGATGGACTGATTACAGTACCTTCCCTTCCAAATGATATTGAAAACCTCCCACTTTACCTAGATCCACCACAAACAGGTGCTGAAGGGGACTCCTTTCCAAGAGATGAGGACCTCAACCCCAACACCCCTGCCTTCCTCGTCACTGTGGAACGACACCAAAGAGTTCTGCAAAGAGCAAGAGAAATTTCCAGACACTACATACAAGGTGTTCTTTTCATACTATTAATACAAAGGAAATACACTCAGAATACTGCTATATATTTACTTCTAGACAACACTCAGAAAACTCTATTAGTTTCAAGCTATCATCACATATTGAAAACAGCAAGCATATTCTGTATTTTAATTTCCAGAAGAGTCTGTATTTTCTAATAATTTTATAACAATGAAATTATAAAATTATCCTTTAGTTTTCTAATTACAAATATACTAGATTTTCTGCCTTATAAAATAGTGAGAAAACATTTTAAATACAAAAGGAAAACTATATGAAAACTATCTAAAAACTGCTTTAAAATATAGTATTTCCACATGATTTTCCTACCATTTTCCTAGTGTTTTCCTAGTGTTTTCTCTGACTTTCCCACAATAAAAAATTTGGAATTTTTATCTTATCTTATCAGCATTTTCTGAGTATTTTCAACCAGAGAAAATTTAATGTTTTCTCAGCATGGAAATTATTCTAATATATTGTATTGTCTATTAATTCTCAGAATTTGAAAATTCTATATTTTTTGCTATTGAAAATTTAGCATCCTCCAGACATATTCTTGTTGAGGGGACACAATTAAAATTTAGAATTTATAAATGCTTTTTTGAAAATCTTCTTTGCAAGAAGATTAAGTGTTTTCTCAATCAGAAAACCATGTTAAAAGAACACCTCGTACATAGTGAGAGGACAATTCATCCTCGAAAGCCAAGAACCCAGACCCTTCTACTCCCCTCTTTTTGGACGAATTAACTGTCTCTGATCGACCTCTCAATCCTATCCTAGAAGAACCAAGTCCAACACCAAGTCCCCAATCTCAAGACCAACTGAACGAGCCATACTTTTCCCAGACGTATCTGTCCCAAACACTCCCCTTCCCATGTTCCATCCAGATAATGACCCACTGCCAACCCGATCAGCTGCTAACAACCACACCGTCAGAACCACTATTCTGATCCATTTCTACAGCCCTGCTCCAGAACCAATCTGAACAACGACTGCTGATGACAAATATCAACTTGTTTACCCCCTGACCCAATCCCCTTCAACTAACGACCACCCAACTCTGAGACCTAGATCGATTACGTCCAGAGTATCGACACCTCCTGCTAGCCGAGATTGAAGCAGATTGTATGCAACAGGGATCGAGAGCGTCAACATCGAGGCCCAATTCTCCCCAACTGTCACTGATATCGCAGAGACCTCAGCCAACACCTTCAGACGACTCCACAGAACAAGCCCCTCATGTACAACTAACAGTGTGGGACGATGAGGAAGAGGAGGACGTTGACGAGGAGGACGACAGGGATTTGCATCCCGTAAGGACATTCAACGATCCTACGATGTGGCCTATGGCACGGACAGAAGAGGTGTACATGCAACTGAATGCCCTGTTTGCAAGATGGGAACCCACTGTGCCATCAACTGTCAAAACTACTGTTGTGAGATTTGTGGACAATCTGCAGCTGGTGTTACATTACTTGCGCAGCAACGTCCAGTTCAACTACTTTGACGAAGTGGCTTCTTCGCTTAAGCAGCTTCACAAGTTCAAGTTAGAGTTCGTTCAGTGGTTACTGAAGTTCAGAGGTCCAGATATCGGTGTTGACACAAGTATCAATTAACCAGGTCAAGCTGAAGACTTAGAGTCTTAGCTTGAGCACTTAAATACAATACAACTGTTGTAACGCTAACTACATATAGAAAGCGAAGAGTTTGGTGTTTACATAAGGTTTCCCGAGCTATCGGGATATGAGTAATACGAATACAAAGGAATAGGTAAATGGGGACAGGGAAAGTGTAAGAAGTCTGATGGAGGGAGAAGCATGTGTGATAGAGACGGAAATGGGAGCTGGGAAAGTGTAAGAAGTCCAATTGAAGGAGAAGCATAGGGTGAGAGTAAAAGAAAAGAGTCTATGAGGAAAAAGTCTGTAACAGCTGGGCATTTATCTCAAGACTGCAACGAGCGATGATGGTCTCACTGAAGATGCTCAAAAACCTATGCCTCTACTATGAAAACACAAGGCCTGTGGTGCCAAAATACCCCCGAAAAAGGTATATATAAGTTCTTGATTCTCAGTTTTGTTTGTGAGTTGGTTCGGTGTGGTTCACTGTTACCGCAACATTAAGAATAATTCCCAATGTCTTGCTTGGTAGTTCAGAGACGATTTGCCTTCAAAACAACTTCTCAGATTGAGATTGGTGTTTGTTCTGTATAATACTTATGGGTTTATAGTTTTATTAATCACTTCAAAGCAAATACTCGTATCGATATTCGACCAGAAACTGCCCAAAGAATAAACTTCTTCTAAGTGAAAATAAAGGTACCTCTTGTACCTGAATATAGCCCTCTTAGCTATGTTCTGCAACAATTCTCAAGAGGACAAATCTTCTAGACACTGCTAGCCTGAAACCCTCTCTGATTCATGTCAAAACACCAGACTATACTGATGCATGTCAGCTACCCTTTTGGTAAACTGATACAATATTCTGCTTATTAGAAAACACGCCTCTTGCATTAAAAACTAAGCTCTTCCTAGCTTTTATTTATATCTCTGGTTTGGGTTACAATCTCAGGTCTCAACTAGCCTGTGCCTCTTGCACAACTAAATAAGCTAGAGCCCAAAGTGGTTGAAAAATACTGATTGCCGGTAGCTCTTCTACCTGAATAACAACGTCATACNTAAAAATAAATATAATGATACAATAAGCGACGTCAGGGGTGACATTGCATCATAAATAGAAAAGGAAAGAAATGAATAGAATAATGATGTCATGTTGATGTCAAGAATGACATAACGATGACATCTTAAATAAGAAGATAGGCATGAAGTCGGAAAAGGGAACTGGGAATGTGGATGTGTCCAGATGTTAATGAGAAGCATAGGTAAAAAGAGAAAACTAGCGCTTGAAGGCGCTAAAGTGTCAAAGCAATGAATAAGAAGAAGAAAAAGTGAAAAGAAATGAGAAAAAGATTGTCTTGTGAATGTACAACTGTAACATTACCCTGTCTTTACCTTTGAACTTACATGTTCAATGCTATGGGCTGCCCTCCTATGAGCCACTCTCCTTGCCACTGTGGCTCTTTCGGCTCTCTCATCTCTGTCTCTCGGTCTATTCTTCTGAATATTCTTGGTCCTTTGGGAGAACCCATGTCCATGACAATTCTGTCTCCTAGTGGCAGGTCTTGAGGGCGCTCATTGCTCTCCATTTCCATAGTCGGCATCGTCCCACGTGGTATCATCTCTCCAATCAACGTCAAGAGTTGATGTGCCGCCAGTATCGTTTCGTCCCACAGTTCTTGTAGACTGTCTTCTGTCCCTACAATGTCCAGAGAGATGGCTAGCTTTATAAGTGTTGCAAACTGGGCAGATATAGTCCACACAGTCAACGGCGCAGTGCTCTCCCAGTTTGCACACAGGACACTCAACTCTTGGTGTACCTCATCAAGTAGTGCCGTAGTATGCGTTATAGGATTGCTTGATGTCGAGTCGATTGGCAAAGCCCTGTCGTCCAGCTCTGCGTCCTCGTCGTCCCACACCGACACGATAGGGACATTGGGTGTCTGGGTTGATGGGAATAATGGGGGCAGAGAGTTGTATGGGGTTCGGGAGGTTTGGAGAAAGTCTTGCTGACTTGAACATTCTTCTGGAGGGCTCAGTTGAACTGGAAGAGGTGGCGGGGAGTTCATGGCTGGGAGACATTGGGGGCAGGGTAGCAGGAGGGGAGACATCTGGGAATTTTCCAGCTCTTCCACTGGTGTTGGAGATGTTCGATTCGTCACTTCCTGTGTTGTTGATAATGGGGAATGGATCAGGGTAGAGAAGGGTTCGCTGGTTGGCAGGTAAACTGCTGATGCCTGCCATGGGAGTCAGGCTTCTTCTGCTGGGAGGTACATCTATGCGTATGGTTGCGTGGGTCTGGGGGATAGAGGAGGAGGGGACTGGGGTCTGAACCACTNAAGCTGAAGACTTAGAGTCTTAGCTTGAGCACTTAAATACAATACAACTGTTGTAACGCTAACTACATATAGAAAGCGAAGAGTTTGGTGTTTACATAAGGTTTCCCGAGCTATCGGGATATGAGTAATACGAATACAAAGGAATAGGTAAATGGGGACAGGGAAAGTGTAAGAAGTCTGATGGAGGGAGAAGCATGTGTGATAGAGACGGAAATGGGAGCTGGGAAAGTGTAAGAAGTCCAATTGAAGGAGAAGCATAGGGTGAGAGTAAAAGAAAAGAGTCTATGAGGAAAAAGTCTGTAACATTACCCCCTCAACAAGGGGCAAACTCCGATTGCCTACTTCTTACGATTCTCCATCTCCATACAACTCGGCGTCATAATCGTACGACGTATCCGGCCTATCATCTATCTCCGGCATTTCATCTTCCACTTCCATCTTCGGAGTTGCCGGCAGATCGGAAGTCGGTTGCCATCCCATGGCCTGCCACTCATCTACTGAAAGCAATCTCACCTTTTTTGGATCTGCCCCTACAAACAACAACTGGGCATCCTGATCATACTCCTTAACCAGCATTTCAACATTCCCCTCCGAGATTGTCGTAGGGTTCATTGTTATAGTTTCGCTCATCGTCATAACGGCGACCATCCGACATAGAGTCTGAGCTCGAATCAGCCCTTCGACCCGCAATGCGGCCAGACCTTCGTTGGTCAGGGCAGTGTCCAGATGTATGTCCAGGCTGAGTCTTGAAGCATCTGCGACACATGTACTGCGGGCAATGTCGGGCAAAATGGCGCTCCAGTCCGCACACAGGGCAGAGACGTGGTCGACGAGCTGCATCATTGGGGTCGGGGCCGGAGTCGGACTTCTCAAGCTGACTATCGGTGGGTCTTCGGCGTTTTCGGGAGTTCGGTTCTCCCGATCTTCGTCCTCGACCGCGTCCTCTGATTCCTCGGGAGCGACCTCCCCTCCAACCACGGGAATATGCTCTACTCTCGGGCGGAACTGTGGCTTCAGGCGTCTGAAGATTTCAGAGGTTAATGGCGGTCGGAGGTTCGGGCTGAGAGTTGGTAAGGGAGTCGACTGACTTGACCTTATGTTTGACGTCGGGATCGGGAGTGGGGTCAGGATAAATGAGGGCGTCGTCGGGATTGGAGGAGGTACGGGGAGCGGTAGAGAGTCCGATCTCGCTGCCCACGGGTTCGTCGGTGAGCCTAGAGATGAGGCTTCTGTTGTTGTCAAGATCGGGGCGGGGATATCCGTTCCCATCTGTTTGTCGTCCGAGTCGATCGAGGAGGCTGAAGGTAAGGGGATCAGGGTATTCTGACATTGCTCAGGGATCTGCGGGGGGAGGCATGGACAAATCGGGGTGGAAGGGAAAAGTAGACGGTACTGTAATGGGACCTTCGAGTCCCAACTGATAGTTACAGGCGTACATCACCTGGTTTGCAATCTCAAGACTGCAGCTTTCAATGATTCTCTCGAAAAGCTTTCGTTGGGTCCTGAGGAAAAACATGCTTTTGACGCAGGGTTCCAGTCGGTTGTGCTGATCAGCGGCATTGTGGATTTGGTCGTCGTATTGTTCGGTATTAAAGAGGTGGAGAAGTTGGTAGGGATTGGGCTTGAGACCGTTCGGGAAGGTGATATTTTCGCCGTATCTGCCCTCTCCTGACACAGTAGGAACAGGGCTCTGGTTTCGGGCTGGCTGGCTGCCAGCAAGAGAAGAGGAAGAGGCAGCGGAGGATGCATTGGACATGTTTATGTTTCGGTTGGAATGGGGTCTTTGGGTTTCACTTGATGTTTCTTTATATATTCTTTGAGGAGATCCAAACAATTTGTCATTCCTTCCATTCAGATCCATCGATTATGGGATGAGTCGTAACCGGTGTATGATACGAGAAATTCTCGTGGTCGTTTCTTCGGTCTATGTCCTATTATGGCGTCTACTTCATATTCTTCGAACCCTTCAATGAGATCTGGGGGTGGTTCCATGAAGCTCGGTCCATGGGCTTCGGTCTGTTTGAACGGTGATAACAAGGCCGCATGGAAAACAGGGTGGATTTTCCATTGATGAGGTAAGTCCAGCTTGTACGTTACCGGTCCGAGTACCTTAAGGATTTTGAACAGTCCTTCCCTTTTTGGTGCTAATTTCCTTGAGGGGTATCCCGTGGCTAGGTTCTTTGCTTCTAGCCAAACCTTCTGTCCTTCTTCGAACATATCCAGTTTTCGTTTCTCTCTTCGTATCATCTGCTGTCGTGCTAACTCCAATAGACTCGTCGTTTCTTCTCTCACTCTTTTTAGCTCTTGGAGTCGTTCCTCCACCAATGGAATCGTCGTTTTTTCAAATATTGTTGGAAGTGGGCAGGGGTGATATCCCATCATCATGTAGAACGGAGATTTCTTGAGGACTGAATGAGTTCGGTTGTTATGGGTGAATTCTGCTAGCGGGAGATATTCTTTCCATCGGGTTTGTTCTTTCGAACAGAACACTCTGAGGTAGACTTCGATCTCCTGATTCACTTGTTCTGTTTCTCCATCCATCTGTGGGTGAAACGCTGTGCTCATGGAATGTTTGATAGATAATTGTTTTCCCATCTCTTGGAACACTTCTGCTGCGAATCTGGGGTCTCGATCGGATATAATTCAGTCAGGTAATCCAAACCTTTTGTAAAGATGTTGGATCAACATTTCCGCTATCTTGGTGGCGTCCGCTGTCTTTGCGCATGGAGTAAAAATTACCCCCTTCGTAGATGAGTGGTCCACCACGACTAAAATAGAGTCCATTCCGTCGCATTCTGGGAGATCCGTAATGAGGTCCATCGTACAGACTTGAAACGGGAAGGAATTTGGTGTCGGTTGTAATGGCTGAATTGGGGTTCTCGTTGGGTGAGTGTTGATCTTTGATTGCTGACATATCACACAACCATCAACAAATGATCTGATGAATTTAGCCATTCCTGGCCACCAGAAGTCTTGTTGTACCTGTTCGATTGTATTCCATTGCCCTGGGTGTCCCACACCTGGCGTATTGTGAATAGATTGTACTACTCGTCGTCGGAGTTCGAGGTCATTTGGAACATACACCCGTTCTTTGAAGAAGAGCAGGTCTCCGTCAATTTTCCAGTCAGACAATGCAGATTTGATCGGCGGCATGCCTTGGTCTAGAAGCTGTTCCAAGGCCAATTTGTGAAAATCGTCCAGACCCAACCATTCTGCTATGTCTTTCTTCATCTCCAAGTCGATTCCTTGGATAAAGAGTCGGTCTGGCAGTACTATGATGTCCTCGTTGTCGCTGTTGACATCATCTTGTTCATTACTCCGCCTAGACAAGGCGTCCGCTTGTGAAATAGATTTGCCTGGGACATGTACCAGTCCTAAATCAAATTCTGATAGGAACAAGCTCCATCTTGCTTGCCTCCTATTAAGTTTCTGTGCTGTTCGGAAGTATGTTAGGTTCTTATGGTCTGAAAGAACCAGAACCTTGAATTTCCCCCCCCATGAGGTAGTGTCGCCATTCCATCAGTGCTCTATAGATTGCGAGGAGCTCGTGATCGTAGATTTCGTAATTCCATTCCGTGGGAGAGAGGGACTTTGACAGATATCCGCAAGGATGCCATTCCCCATCAGGTCCTTTTTGTCTGAGTACTGCACCTGTGGCCCATTTGGAAGCGTCCGCTTCTATACAGAATGGTTTGTCGATGTCTGGCATTACTAATATCGGTTCGGAAAGGAATTTTGCTTTTAAAACATCAAAGGCGATTTGGCATTGGCGTGTCCATTCGAATTTTCAGTTCTTTTGTAGAAGGTCGTTTAACGGTCTTGTAAGGTGTGCGTATTTTCCGATAAACTTCCGGTAGAAATTTCCAAACCCTAAAAATGCTTGTACCCCTTTTACCGTCTGCGGAGGTTCCCAATTGGCTATTCCTGCCAGTTTTACTGGATCCATGGCAATATATCCAGGTCGGATCACCATTCCCAGGAATATTACTTCCGTTACGTCGAATTCGCATTTCTCCAGTTTGAGGAACAGATCATGCGTCTTGAGACGATGCATCAGACGTTCTGTACGTTCCTTGTGATCGTCACGACCTTCCGAGAAGATGAGGATATCGTCCATGTATACTACACACCATTCTTTGTCGATGAAGTCGGAGAGGATGTCGTTCATGAATGCTTGGAAGGTGGCGGGAGAGTTGCTTAGCCCAAAGAACATCACCGTTGGTTCGAAAAGTCCTCTGTTCGTCTTGAACGCAGCCTTCCATTGATCTCCATCCTTTATCCTAACATTGTTGTATCCGTTTCGAAGGTTGAGTTTCGTAAATATCGTTGCTCCTTTGAGTTTATCAAGAAGTTCCGAAATTAAAGGTAAGGGGTAGGCGTTCTTCACTGTTCCTTTGTTGAGCTCCCGATAATCTTGTGTAGGCCTTAACACTCCTTTCTCCTTTTTGGCTACAAAGAAGAAAGGGGAAGCCATGGGGGATTTTGATTTGCGAATGTATTCCTTTCGTAAGTTTTCCTCAAGGAATTTGTCTTGTTCTTCTTGTTCGACAGGACTTAGTGGGTAAAGTTTGCAATTTCTCGGAACGAAATCTGGTTTGAGATCAATTGCATGGTCATACTGTTACGTTACTTGCGCAGCAACGACAACAACTCAACAACCACTGTGACGTAGCGGCGCTAAGTTGACAAAAGGGGCAAGTTCGAGTTTGAGTTCTTTAGCTCGCACTAAAGTTCTCAGAGTTCAGTCGAGGTGAGCAAGATGTCCAAAAGATTAACTAGGTCAAGCTGAGGTAGCCTTGACCTGCAAACTATCTACTTATACAACGATTGTAGTCTACTAGTTGCATACAAACTGCTAGTGCGACATCGTTTGTTTAGTAAACAGAGTGTCTCTTTGTCGTCATAATAAATAGGAACATGACATCAGAAGTGATGTCGAGGAAGTAAAAATAAATATAATGATACAATAGCCGATGTCAGAAATGACATCAGATCATAAATAGAAAGGGAAAGAAACTAATAGAATAATGAAGTCATACTGATGTCGTGAATGACATAGTAATGACGTCTTAAATAAGAAGATAGGCATAGGATTCGAAAAGGGGGCTGGGAAGGTGGACGTGTCCAGATGTCAATGAGAAGCATAGGTAAAAAGAGAAAACTAACGCTTGAAGGCGCTAAAGTGTCAAAGCAAGAAATAGAGGAAAGAAAAATTAGTCTGTTCATGTCCGACTGTAACACATACGCCCTAGTTGGCGGGAATCGGTCTGCTTTCTCTTTTTCGAACCGATCTCGGTATCCTATCAAGTAGCTGGGAATAAGCTCCTCGATCTCCTTCTTAACAATCTGCTGCTGATGAGCCATTTCTTGTGACACCGTAGTCTTGGCTCCTATAAGGACTTCAGGTTCGAATTCGTCCAGAATTCCTCGGAACCTTTTGATTTGGATTCTTCGTCGAGGGTGGAACTGCATTTCTCCCGTTTCCCAGTCGATTGTGGGATTGTGATATCTCAACCATGGAAGTCCTAGGATCATTTCTTCATCTCCGATACCTGAGATCATGAAATTCTCCCAAAACTCCTTTCCCACAATCTGGAATTCCAGTTCCACAACATGTGTTATCCACACTGTTTTATTGGCTGTTCCATCAACGTTGAAAACTCGAATTCGTTCTGGTAGTCGCATCCACTTCTTCCCTAACGTTTGAGCAAGTCCTGTGCTTATGAACCTTCCTCCTGCTCCGGAGTCTAATAAGGCTTTTGTTTCGATGATTTTTGTTCCCACTTTGTACTTGAGAGGAATATGCATAGAATTTCGGTCCATTTTAGCTAGTACAAAGTGTGAGATAGTTATCAGCAGTGGAGACATCGTCCTCGTTCGCCGTTTCAAAACCCCTCTTGTTCCATCAGGTCGAGAAGAAAGTCCTTATCTTCTTTCGGCTGTTCGTTAACCAGAGCTCTAATTTTGGCGAACCTTTCCTCTTTCGTAAGTTTCTTCGGTTCTTCTTGTTTCCTTTCGTCCTTCTTTAGGGCGTCTGGGCAATCTCTGATGCGGTGTCCTGCTTTTCCACATCTGAAGCATAAACCCTTCGCCATATATTCCTTCCTATCCATTTCCGTGATCTGTTTGATAGCTACTTCTTCCTTCTTCCTAAAGCTTCTCTGGGGCTTCTTTCCTCCGTGTTCATCGTTCCAAGTTTTTCCATATTCCAATGCCTGCTTATAACTTTCATCAAATATGATGGCGGCGTTCATCCATTCCTTGATTGTAGAAGGTGCCCCTTCTGGTCTCATCATAATTTTGAATACCAAGCTCTTCGGCAATCCCCATTTGAATGCTACTATTTGGGCTGTGTCATTGTACCCAGTCTGTTTTGCAAGATAGGTAAATTGATATGTGTATTCATCAGCTCTTTCCTTCATCTTCAGATCTTTAAGCTCCAACTGTGCTTTTAAGGCAGGATCAAGGGGTTCAAAAGACGTTCTGAAATCGTCTAAGAACTCCGACCATGTCACCTTTTCGGCGTCGGCATTGAACGCAAGCAGGAGGTCAGTCTTCTCGTTCTTCCAGAATTCTCCTGGTCCGTCTGTCATGTATGAAAGGAGAAAGAGCTTCTTCGATCTGTCGTCTGGGAACACCTTGGGATTAAGCGCTATGTAAATCAACACTTCTCTTAGAAACTTCTTTGCATCTTTTCGTGCTCCCGTAAAGGCTCTTGGAAGTGCAGCTTTCACTTCTTTTACTGCCGAGACCACTTGTACCGGCATTGCGGTGCCTATAATTGCTTCTTTGGCCACTGGTTCTTCCCTTCTAGGCCTGCTTCCTGACAGCTTCTTGTCTTCTGCCATTGTTTCCGTCTGTACTTTCGGTGATTGGAGGCTGTTCTTTAAGCCCTGTAGTAGTTGTTGAAATGGGTCTAATTCCTCCGGAGAGTCTGTAGAGGTGTTCAATGTATTTGAGTCTGAATGCTTCGGTGTATTCGTTAATGGTTCTTCTTCTGAATCGCTCGTCTTCGATCCAACCGGAGTGAATGATAGGGTCGAGATTCTTCTTGTTTCTGGGTTCTCTGCTGGTGTTTCTGTTAGTTGCTGACTCGTTAGTGATGGTGAGTGCAAGGGGGTCAATAGGTCTCTGCGGGACGCTCGGGTTAATGGTGGGATCGCTCGTCCACCAGGATTCGATATGGATTGGGTTAGTTGCCCACGCCGGCGCGCCTCAGCTTCAGCGATGTCCTGCTCTAGCTGTCGTTCGCTCTGTTGTGACGTCTTGTTGTTCCTAGGTGATGCCTAAACCTGGATAGGTCGGCAATCGATCAGCTTGGCCTTGTGTTACGTTACTTGCGCAGCAACGTCCAGTTCAACTACTTTGACGAAGTGGCTTCTTCGCTTAAGCAGCTTCACAAGTTCAAGTTAGAGTTCGTTCAGTGGTTACTGAAGTTCAGAGGTCCAGATATCGGCGTTGACACAAGTATCAATTAACCAGGTCAAGCTGAAGACTTAGAGTCTTAGCTTGAGCGCTTAAATACAATACAACTGTTGTAACGCTAACTACATATAGAAAGCGAAGAGTTTGGTGTTTACATAAGGTTTCCCGAGCTATCGGGATATGAGTAATACGAATACAAAGGAATAGGTAAATGGGGACAGGGAAAGTGTAAGAAGTCCGATGGAGGGAGAAGCATGTGTGATAGAGATGGAAATGGGAGCTGGGAAAGTGTAAGAAGTCCAATTGAAGGAGAAGCATAGGGTGAGAGTAAAAGAAAAGAGTCTATGAGGAAAAAGTCTGTAACAGCTGGGCATTTATCTCAAGACTGCAACGAGCGATGATGGTCTCACTGAAGATGCTCAAAAACCTATGCCTCTACTATGAAAACACAAGGCCTGTGGTGCCAAAATACCCCCGAAAAAGGTATATATAAGTTCTTGATTCTCAGTTTTGTTTGTGAGTTGGTTCGGTGTGGTTCACTGTTACCGCAACATTAAGAATAATTCCCAATGTCTTGCTTGGTAGTTCAGAGACGATTTGCCTTCAAAACAACTTCTCAGATTGAGATTGGTGTTTGTTCTGTATAATACTTATGGGTTTATAGTTTTATTAATCACTTCAAAGCAAATACTCGTATCGATATTCGACCAGAAACTGCCCAAAGAATAAACTTCTTCTAAGTGAAAATAAAGGTACCTCTTGTACCTGAATATAGCCCTCTTAGCTATGTTCTGCAACAATTCTCAAGAGGACAAATCTTCTAGACACTGCTAGCCTGAAACCCTCTCTGATTCATGTCAAAACACCAGACTATACTGATGCATGTCAGCTACCCTTTTGGTAAACTGATACAATATTCTGCTTATTAGAAAACACGCCTCTTGCATTAAAAACTAAGCTCTTCCTAGCTTTTATTTATATCTCTGGTTTGGGTTACAATCTCAGGTCTCAACTAGCCTGTGCCTCTTGCACAACTAAATAAGCTAGGGCCCAAAGTGGTTGAAAAATACTGATTGCCGGTANCCCAAAGAATAAACTTCTTCTAAGTGAAAATAA
Organism: Moniliophthora roreri; assembly: GCA_001466705.2. NCBI lineage: Eukaryota > Fungi > Basidiomycota > Agaricomycetes > Agaricales > Marasmiaceae > Moniliophthora > Moniliophthora roreri. The sequence goes on from LATX02000206.1 coordinate 435,311, forward strand.
AGGTACCTCTTGTACCTGAATATAGCCCTCTTAGCTATGTTCTGCAACAATTCTCAAGAGGACAAATCTTCTAGACACTGCTAGCCTGAAACCCTCTCTGATTCATGTCAAAACACCAGACTATACTGATGCATGTCAGCTACCCTTTTGGTAAACTGATACAATATTCTGCTTATTAGAAAACACGCCTCTTGCATTAAAAACTAAGCTCTTCCTAGCTTTTATTTATATCTCTGGTTTGGGTTACAATCTCAGGTCTCAACTAGCCTGTGCCTCTTGCACAACCAAATAAGCTAGGGCCTGAAGTGGTTGAAAAATACTGATTGCCGGTAGCTCTTCTACCTGAACAACAACGTCATACACTCTGGTAATCGGTGGGCAGTATCTCTCCTGCTTTCCACCTACAAAACACGTCCCCTTATATACCCTACAACATAAATAATCTAATATATCTGTCACACATACAAATAAAACTGAGTCGGGTGCTAAATATTATATAAACTGAGCTGTGTTTGGTAATTTCTCTGTCACAGTGTCCAATTGTAGTCAGGCTTCATAGCCATAATCTCTTTTATTCTTTTTCTATGACGATTGCGCAGTCTCCTGACACTAATCGTTTGCAATTTCCTCGATCAAACAGCTCTCCTTCCGACTCTGTTTGAAAATATTATACTTCCATGCCACTCCGCATAGTTCCTTCCTTCCATTTCTCCTCTAAAGTGTACACGTAAGCTTAGCTGTGCTATCTTCTCATCATACAGCTTTGTCTTCTGCTTTCCATGATACAGGCACCTTTTCGGTAACCGATCATCTATTTCATTCCTCTAATTTGATTATCAGTATCTTGAGTATCCCCTGCCAATAATTTGTCATTCTCTGTTTCATATCTGTTTCTTGGTAATATTCTCATTGATGTATCATCAAAGGCTTTTATTCTTCCTTCAAGTCGGGTGTAGTTTGAAAATATTGTTAAAAATTAAAATATTCCCTTTGGTATGCTTTTGATAGAGAGGTGTGATGTGGTGTGTTTCCCTACAGGTTTCGGGATGCTCCTCTGTGTTCAGATTCACTGTTTATTTTCATACTAGCAGTGGTCGGGTACTCTTGTATAGCCTACCATCAACCATTACTCTGCTAATATTTTGTATCCTTCTCTACTACTCGCTTTGACTAGCTGCTCAGGGCTCACACTAGTCCTCAATTCCCTTGTATATGTCATTTTCAACCATAAAAGTGCAAAATATTCTCTATTTGCGTGTGAAATAAAAGGTAAAAGTTATGCATATCATCTCCCCCCAACTAAAGAAAAGGATTGTCCCCAATCCATTAATATTATGGGTGAAACATGGGACTCTCTTAATACCGCATCTCCTGATATGAAATAACCACCCTCTTGTAGGTCTTTTCAAGCTCTGTCCAATGATACTAAAATCTCTCTCTGGGATTTCTTTATCTTATCTTTATCTCTTCTGCATCAATTTCTCTTGCCTTTTCCATAACATTGGATGATCTTCATAGCCATGCATTCGAAGTCTGCTTCCAATACTCAGTGTTAGGTTGTTCTTCCATTACTATCAGGTTTCTCATAGCCAAATTCAGGAAGGTCATTTTCTTCTATATCCTTCTCGTTCTATTCACTTAAATATTTTCAGATCGATCTTCGACAAATATTTAAGTAGAGTCCATTTCAAACTTGGATTATCTTTTCCTCTTTCTTCCTTTCCTCTTACTCAACATGACTCATAAAGCCAAGAGCAAGTCCACTGCCACTCCCATTGCCTCTTTCTTGAAGTTGAAGGAAGTCTCCCTTCCTCAACTCTCAACAATAAATGCCGCTGCGCTCAGCATCCTTCACCTCCACTGCGTGTTGCTCTTCTCTATCTGTCATAATGTCTGGCATCACCTTGAGGGCAAGTCTTCCCCCTTTGCTGATGTGTCTGCCTTGGCAAATTTCACATTTCCAGCTATGAAAACCCCTCTGGTACGTCTTAGTCATTATTCCTTCTCTAGGTTTCCTTTTACTAACATTATTCTTCTCTAGGTTTCGCTCGACGAATTTTGTGGACATTTTTGGTTTCCCCAAACTTTCATGTGTCTCCTCATGTTGGCCCTCCAACTCCTCAAGCATCTTGATTCTTGTTTCTCTATTACCATCCCCGACGACCTCTACAGTGCTTTCCCTTCCAAATTGTGTTTTCATTTCTGGAAGCACACTTTAAGCCTTAAGGTACGTTCTCTTATCCAATTGTTCTTTTTCTCTTTCTTATAAATATTATTATTTTGTTTTCAGCCTCTAGATCCTTCCACTCATTTCCCCTCCATAGAAGAAATCTTGGCCGGATACGATCCCGACTGAAATGTCCCCGACATCAACAATGACATTGAAATCTCCAATCACGAAGACTCCGACAGCAGCGATGAAGATGGCTCTGGTGATGAAGACGCTGTCGAAGTGAAGTCCTCCAAACATCCTATTCATTCTATTAAGCCTCCCACTCGTGCTACTCCTATCGTCGAAGTGGTACGTGTACTCATTCTAATAATATTCTCTTTCTATTTCTCATATTCTTTCTCATAGCCGGCCCGCTCCAGTGGCTCTAGTAAAACTAAGCAGAAGGTGAGTTTCATCCTTTATGGAACCCTCTCTAAGCTTAATATTTACCCCTCCATAGTCTCGACCAGCCACTTCTTCTTCTTCTCAAGTAAATATCAAGACGGTAATATGTCAAACCTAGAAAAGACCCACTTTTATTCATTTTACACTATTTCTGAATTGGAACACTTTAATATGACATGAGATAACAGGTAATAAGGACTAGAGTGAGCCCAGTCTGCTAGTCATTGCCTTAGAGAAGCGGTGGTACCTTAGAAAGTACAAAGAGCTATATGATATGCTATACAGAGGTGTCTAAGCTGTACTTTCTAACCTATCTAAGTATCAGATCCAAAGCGGATCACTTCCAAAACCTGTAGGGAATCTAACTATGGCCCAATAAACGCATTGGCTAGTTAACCAAGCTCTCAAAAGTGCTATCAATGGGATTTTAACTTCTACTTTACTTTTCTATGACATCTGCAAAGTGCAAGCTGCNAAAACACGTCCCCTTATATACCCTACAACATAAATAATCTAATATATCTGTCACACATACAAATAAAACTGAGTCGGGTGCTAAATATTATATAAACTGAGCTGCGTTTGGTAATTTCTCTGTCACAGTGTCCAATTGTAGTCAGGCTTCATAGCCATAATCTCTTTTATTCTTTTTCTATGACAATTGCGCAGTCTCCTGACACTAATCGTTTGCAATTTCCTCGATCAAACAGCTCTCCTTCCGACTCCATTTGAAAATATTATACTTCCATGCCACTCCACATGGTTCCTTCCTTCTCTGTCTATTGTCATCTGCTCTGTGGACGTGTAATATGCTTCCATTTCTCCTCTAAAGCATATGCGTAAGCTTAGCTGTGCTATCTTCTCGTCATACAGCTTTGTCTTCCGCTTTCCGTGATACAGGCACCTTTTCGGTAACTGATCATCTATTTCATTCCTCTAATTTGATTATCAGTATCTCAAGTATCCCCCGCCGATAATTTGTCATTCTCTGTTTCATATCCATTTCTCGGTAATATTCTCGTTGATGTATCATCAAAGGCTTTTATTCTTCCTTCAAGTCGGGTGTGGTTTGAAAATATTGTTAAAAATTAAAATATTCCCTTTGGTATGCTTTCGATAGAGAGGTGTGATGTGGTGTGTTTCTCTACAGGTTTCGGNTTTTTCTATGACGATTGCGCAGTCTCCTGACACTAATCGTTTGCAATTTCCTCGATCAAACAGCTCTCCTTCCGACTCTGTTTGAAAATATTATACTTCCATGCCACTCCGCATAGTTCCTTCCTTCCATTTCTCCTCTAAAGTGTACACGTAAGCTTAGCTGTGCTATCTTCTCATCATACAGCTTTGTCTTCTGCTTTCCATGATACAGGCACCTTTTCGGTAACCGATCATCTATTTCATTCCTCTAATTTGATTATCAGTATCTTGAGTATCCCCTGCCAATAATTTGTCATTCTCTGTTTCATATCTGTTTCTTGGTAATATTCTCATTGATGTATCATCAAAGGCTTTTATTCTTCCTTCAAGTCGGGTGTAGTTTGAAAATATTGTTAAAAATTAAAATATTCCCTTTGGTATGCTTTTGATAGAGAGGTGTGATGTGGTGTGTTTCCCTACAGGTTTCGGGATGCTCCTCTGTGTTCAGATTCACTGTTTATTTTCATACTAGCAGTGGTCGGGTACTCTTGTATAGCCTACCATCAACCATTACTCTGCTAATATTTTGTATCCTTCTCTACTACTCGCTTTGACTAGCTGCTCAGGGCTCACACTAGTCCTCAATTCCCTTGTATATGTCATTTTCAACCATAAAAGTGCAAAATATTCTCTATTTGCGTGTGAAATAAAAGGTAAAAGTTATGCATATCATCTCCCCCCAACTAAAGAAAAGGATTGTCCCCAATCCATTAATATTATGGGTGAAACATGGGACTCTCTTAATACCGCATCTCCTGATATGAAATAACCACCCTCTTGTAGGTCTTTTCAAGCTCTGTCCAATGATACTAAAATCTCTCTCTGGGATTTCTTTATCTTATCTTTATCTCTTCTGCATCAATTTCTCTTGCCTTTTCCATAACATTGGATGATCTTCATAGCCATGCATTCGAAGTCTGCTTCCAATACTCAGTGTTAGGTTGTTCTTCCATTACTATCAGGTTTCTCATAGCCAAATTCAGGAAGGTCATTTTCTTCTATATCCTTCTCGTTCTATTCACTTAAATATTTTCAGATCGATCTTCGACAAATATTTAAGTAGAGTCCATTTCAAACTTGGATTATCTTTTCCTCTTTCTTCCTTTCCTCTTACTCAACATGACTCATAAAGCCAAGAGCAAGTCCACTGCCACTCCCATTGCCTCTTTCTTGAAGTTGAAGGAAGTCTCCCTTCCTCAACTCTCAACAATAAATGCCGCTGCGCTCAGCATCCTTCACCTCCACTGCGTGTTGCTCTTCTCTATCTGTCATAATGTCTGGCATCACCTTGAGGGCAAGTCTTCCCCCTTTGCTGATGTGTCTGCCTTGGCAAATTTCACATTTCCAGCTATGAAAACCCCTCTGGTACGTCTTAGTCATTATTCCTTCTCTAGGTTTCCTTTTACTAACATTATTCTTCTCTAGGTTTCGCTCGACGAATTTTGTGGACATTTTTGGTTTCCCCAAACTTTCATGTGTCTCCTCATGTTGGCCCTCCAACTCCTCAAGCATCTTGATTCTTGTTTCTCTATTACCATCCCCGACGACCTCTACAGTGCTTTCCCTTCCAAATTGTGTTTTCATTTCTGGAAGCACACTTTAAGCCTTAAGGTACGTTCTCTTATCCAATTGTTCTTTTTCTCTTTCTTATAAATATTATTATTTTGTTTTCAGCCTCTAGATCCTTCCACTCATTTCCCCTCCATAGAAGAAATCTTGGCCGGATACGATCCCGACTGAAATGTCCCCGACATCAACAATGACATTGAAATCTCCAATCACGAAGACTCCGACAGCAGCGATGAAGATGGCTCTGGTGATGAAGACGCTGTCGAAGTGAAGTCCTCCAAACATCCTATTCATTCTATTAAGCCTCCCACTCGTGCTACTCCTATCGTCGAAGTGGTACGTGTACTCATTCTAATAATATTCTCTTTCTATTTCTCATATTCTTTCTCATAGCCGGCCCGCTCCAGTGGCTCTAGTAAAACTAAGCAGAAGGTGAGTTTCATCCTTTATGGAACCCTCTCTAAGCTTAATATTTACCCCTCCATAGTCTCGACCAGCCACTTCTTCTTCTTCTCAAGTAAATATCAAGACGGTAATATGTCAAACCTAGAAAAGACCCACTTTTATTCATTTTACACTATTTCTGAATTGGAACACTTTAATATGACATGAGATAACAGGTAATAAGGACTAGAGTGAGCCCAGTCTGCTAGTCATTGCCTTAGAGAAGCGGTGGTACCTTAGAAAGTACAAAGAGCTATATGATATGCTATACAGAGGTGTCTAAGCTGTACTTTCTAACCTATCTAAGTATCAGATCCAAAGCGGATCACTTCCAAAACCTGTAGGGAATCTAACTATGGCCCAATAAACGCATTGGCTAGTTAACCAAGCTCTCAAAAGTGCTATCAATGGGATTTTAACTTCTACTTTACTTTTCTATGACATCTGCAAAGTGCAAGCTGCAGTCAAACAGTACAGAGGTACTTAGAGGAGACATCAAAACAGAAAGACAACTTAGAACAGGAACGATCATAGAACGATCCTCCTCCGAAGTCAATATACGGATCAGAGTCAAAGCAGGTGATCTCTTAATAAAGAATTCACTGGCGGCTAAACAATATGCAATGAGCAAACTAGGTACAAAGCCTGCTTGGAAAGACAGAAATCACTTCTGAAGGACATCCACTACCTACAGACAGATACAACGAGACATATGAAGAATATCTAATGTGCAAGAAATCCTAAATAAGACTGAGCGTGCATTGTCAAAGGAGATCGGAACAATAACAGCGTGTTCCGACCTTGGAAAATTTGGCATCTAGGCCACTGCCGATGTGCAGATACTAGAAAAGGGAAATGCTGTCAAAAGACAGGACGGATACAGCCATCCGCTTGTAGATACCCAACTTAGAAAAGAGAAAATACAAATTATAGAGTCTAGAACACCTGGAGGCATAGATACCTTTGTCATTTCCTGAATTATCGGACATTATTTATAATTTTCTGTAGATATATTCCTTGGACTGTATATAAGGACAGCTAGATATTTGTAGATACTCAAGTAACTCTGCCCCCTCTGATTGTGAATACATGACAAGTTTGTTTGGTGTATAAATTTGTGTGCCATTCCAGTTTTGCTTCCTCACTTCAGGCCCTGGAGATTGGTCCTGAGTGACTCCAGAGAGATAGAAATCTGATAACGAACTTGCATCATAAGAGATAAGAGTAACATCTTGAGTGCGTTATAGCACTTTTCTAAGAGAAACTTTACACCAAGAAGGAGCCTTGGGCACTTGGAGTGTGGCCTGTGTGTGTATCAGGTTGTGACACACTTAGAGTCTTAGCAAGGGGTGTGCCTGCACTGAACTCTTTGTAGAAATTGGTCTAGGACCTTTTCCAGTACACTGTGTGCTGTAGTTATCTTGAAGAAGTCTTGAACTCTGTAGGGTCAGACTATATTGGCTATTGAGTCTTTGTACAGGACTGTAGCTCTTGTGTTTGTGCTTTGTGCGCCGTGTTCTTTGTGTTTTGTGTGTGTGTTTGTGATATAAAACATTTTAAAACCATATATACTCCTCTGGAGGTGAACACTTTGAAGTAGAACACTTCAATAAGAGAGAATCAACCTAGCTAAGAGTTTTGTTGGCATTCTAAGTGCAGTAACTCTGATCATGTCAATCCACACTTGCACAACAAACTGAGTTAGACTTTTGGAGGTTATCTTTTTGGGTAGTTTTCCACTAGTCTTATCTTAGACAAATTATCGTAACCCGTGTACAACACCAAAAATTCTTAAGGTTGCTTCTTGAGTCTATGTCCAATAATCACTTCCACTTCATATTCTTTGAATCCTTCTATCAGATCTGGGAGTGGTTCCATAAAGCTAGGCCCATAAGCCTCCATTTCTTTAAACAGCATAAGAAGAGCCGCATGGAAAACAGGGTGGATTCTCCATTGATGCAGTAGGTCTAGCCAATACATAATGGGTTCTAAAACTTCAATGATCTTGAACAGCCCTTCTCGTTTCAGGGCTAATTTCTTGGTCGGGTATCCTATGGCCAGGTTCTTCCCTTCTAACCATACCTTCTGTCCCACAACAAATGTCTCCAGCTTCTGTTTTTCTCATCTTATCATCCACTGTCGTGCAAGTTCTAACAAGCTGGCAGTTTCTTCCCTGATTCTCTTCAGCTCCTGGAGTCGTTTCTCTACTGATGGAATACTGGTTCATTCGAACACTGTCAGGAAGGCTCTTGGGTGGTATCCCATCATCATAAAGAAAGGGGATTTCTTGAGTACTGAATGGGTCCTATTATTATGTGCGAACTCGGCTAACAGGAGGTATTCCTTCCACCTCGTCTGTTCTTTCGAGCAGAAAATATGGAGGTATACCTCAATTTCCTGATTAACTTGTTCAGTTTCTCTGTCAGTTTGTGGATGAAAGGCTGTGCTCATTGAGTGTTTGATGGACAACTGTCTCCCCATTTCTTGGAATACTTCCCCTGTGAATCTGGGGTCTCGATCAGATATAATACAATCTGAAAGTCCAAAGCATCTGTACACATGTTGAATTAGTAGTTCTGCTATTTTCATAGCATCTAATGTCTTCATGCATGGTGTAAAAATTACCCCCTTCATAGAGGAGTGGTCCACCATGACAAGAATAGAATCCATGCCATCACATTCTGGAAGGTCTGTAATGAGGTCCATTGTACAAACTTGGAAAGAGAAGGAGTTTGGAGTCAGGTGTAGTGGTTGAATGGAGGTCTTCGTTGGGTGCATGTTGATTTTCAATTGTTGGCATGGTACACAGCCATCTACGAAGCTTTTGATGAATTTAGCCATTCCTGGCCACCAAGAGTCCCTCTGAACCTGTTCTAGTGTATTCCATTGTCCCAGATGGCCTACACTTGGGGTCTCATGCACTGCTCGTACAACGTTTCGTCGGATTTCAGTGTCGTTTGGTACATAAACCTGTTCCTTGAAGAAGAGCAATCCATTGTCGATTCTCCAGTCTGACAATGCAGATTTGATTAGTGGCATGCCTTGGTGAAGCAACTGCTTTAAGGCTGACTTATGGAAGTCATCTGGGCCCAATTGTTCCACAATCTCAGTTTTTAGTTCTAAATTGATCCCTTTTACAAAGAGCCTCTCTGGCAAAAGGATTACATTCTCGTTATTGGTATCTTCGTTTTCCCACTTGTTGCTTTGTCATGATAAGGCATCCACTTGAGTGAGTGATTTCTCTAGTACGTGAACTAAGGCAAGGTTGAATTCTGACAGGAATAGACTCCATCTGGCCTGTCTTCTGTTGAGTTTCTGGGCTGTCTGAAAGTATGTAAGGTTCTTGTGATCAGATAAGATCACCACCTTGTATTTTCCTCCCATCAAGTAGTGTCACCATTCTGTTAGGGCTCATACTAATGCCAACAACTCTTGATTATAGATCTTATAGTTCTGCTCTGTTGGAGATGGCAACTTTGATAAATATCCATATGGGTGCCACTCGCCATCTGCCTCCTGCTGACGAAGTACTGCTCCCATAGCCCATTTGGAGGCATCTGCTTCTATGATGAAAGGCTTGTCCGTGTCAGGCATGAGAAGTACTGGTTCTGAAAGGAATTTCTTTTTGAGAAGGTCAAAGGTGATTTGGCATGCCATTGTCCATTCGAACTTCTGTGCTTTCTTCATGAGATCATTGAGCAGTCGAGTTAGTTGCATGTATTTCCCAATAAATTTCTGGTAGAAATTCCTGAACCCTAGAAAGGCACATACTCCTTTTACTATCTTGGGTGGTTCCCATCACTATGTACGAGGTGTTCTTTTCATGCTATTAATACAAAGGAAATACACTCAGAATACTGCTATATATTTCATTCTAGACAACACTCAGAAAACTCTATTAGTTTCAAGCTATTATCATATATTGAAAACAGCAAGCATATTCTGTATTTTCTAATAATTTTATAACAATGAAATTATAAAATTATCCTTTAGTTTTCTAATTACAAATATACTAGATTTTCTGCCTTATAAAATAGTGAGAAAACATTCAGAAAATAAATATAAAATTTTGAATATTATATCAAGGAAAATATGTTAAATACAAAAGGAAAATTATATGAAAACTATCTGAAAACTGCTGTAAGATATAGTATTTCCACATGATTTTCCTACTATTTTCCTAGTGTTTTCCTAGTGTTTTCTCTGACTTTCCCACAATAAAAAATTTGGAATTTTTATCTTATCTTATCAGCATTTTCTGAGTATTTTCAACCAGAGAAAATTTCATGTTTTCTCAGCATGGAAATTATTCTAATATATTGTATTGTCTATTAATTCTCAGAATTTGAAAATTCTATATTTTTTGCTATTAAAAATTTAGCATCCTCCAGACATATTCTTGTTGAGGAGACACAATTAAAATTTAGAATTTATAAATGCTTTTTTGAAAATCTTCTTTGCAAGAAGATTAAGTGTTTTCTCAATCAGAAAACCATGTTAAAAGAACACCTCGTACGTAGTGCATTCTGCTATTCCTGCAAGCTTTAGGGGATCCATCACTACATGACCAGGTTGGATTACCATTTCCAGAAACACGACTTCCGTGACATCAAATTTGCACTTCTCAGGTTTGAAGTAAAGGTCATGTTCTCTGATCCAATGCATTAGTCTCTTGGTACGTTCCTGATGTTCCTTTCGATTCCTGGAGAAGAGGAGGATGTCATCCATATAGACCACACACCATCCTTCATCGATGAAGTCAGAGAGAATGTCATTTATGAAGGCCTGGAATGTTGCTGGTGAATTACTTAATCTGAAGAACATAACCATAGGTTCGAACAGTCCACGGTTCGTCTTAAAGATGGCTTTCCACTGATCTCCGTCCTTGATCCTGATGTTATTGTAACCATTTCGGAGGTCCAGTTTTGTGAAGACGTTCACTCCCTTTAGTTTGTCAAGAAGTTCTGATATCAGAGGCAGCAGGTAAGCATTCTTCACCATTCCTTCGTTCAGTTCTTGATAATCCTGCATGGGCCTCAACACTCCTTTTTCTTTTTTTGCTACAAAGAAGAAGGGAGAGGCCATTGGTGATTTCAACTTCCAAATGTAACCTTTACAGAAGTTGTCTTCTAGAAATTTGTCCTGTTCCTTTTGTTCCACTGGGCTTAGAGGATAGAGCTTGCAATTCCAGGGTACAAAGTCCAGTTTCAGTTCTATGGCATGGTCATAGGTTCAAGAAGGAGGAAAACATTCTGATTTTCCTTTTTCAAAGTGATCTTGGTATCTCTGTAGATAAGAGGGGATCAAGTCATCTATCTCCCTCTTAATCTCCTGTTGTTGATGCGCCAATTCCTGAGAAGCTGTAATTTTTGCACCAATCAAGACTTCTGCAGGGGTGTTATCAAGTATGCCCATGAACTTCTTGATCTGTAGTTTCTGCCTTGGTAAAAACTGAATTTCTCCAGTTTCCCAATTGATTTGAGGGTTGTGGTAGTGAAGCCAGAGGAGCCCTAGAATCATGTCTTCATCTCTGATTCCTGATATTATGAAGTTTTCCCTGAACTCCTTATCCACTATCTTGAACTCGAGTTCTACCATGTGTGAGATCCATGCTGTTTTGTTCGGCATTCCATTGACATTGAATACTTTAATCTTCTCTGGAAGCTGGATCCATCTTTTCTCTAGTTTTCCTGCTAAGGCCATACTGATAAATTGTCCTCCTGCTCCTGAGTCTAGTAGAGCCTGGGTTTCAATGATTTGAGTTTCCACTTAGTACTGGAGAGGAATATGCATAGAATTTCAATCCATTTTAGCTAGTACAAAGTGTGAAACAATTAAGGGCAGTGGAGACATTGTCCTCTTCTGCTGCTTCAAAAACCCTCTTGCTCCATAAGGTCGATCAACATGTTTTTCTCTTCTTCCGTTTGGTCATTAACTAGTGCCCTAATCTTGGCAAACCTTTCTTCCTTCAAAAGCTTCCTTGGTTCTTCCTTCTTCTTTTCTTCCTTCTTTACAACATCTGGACAATCCCTTATTTGGTGTCCTCCCCTTCCACATCGAAAGCATAAGCCTTTAGCCATGTACTCCTTTTGGTCTATTTCTGAGATTTGTTTGATGGTGACCTCTTCCTTCTTTTGGAAGCTCCATTGTGGTTTCCTTCCATTATCTTCATCCCACATCTTCCCATACTCCTGGGCCTGTTTATAGCTTTCATCAAAAAGGATCGTGGCATTCATCCAATTCTTGATAGTGGTGGGAGTGCCTTCGGGTCAGGTCATGATCTTCAAAACCAGGCTTTTAGGTAATTCTTGTTTAAAGGCTACAATCTGTGTGGCGTCATTGTACTCTGTTTGCTTGGCCAAATACAAACACTGGTATGTGTATTTATCGGCCCTTTCCTTCATTTTCAAATCTCAGAGCTTCAACTGGGCTTCCAGAGCAGTGTCGAGAGGTTCGAATGACGTTTTGAAGTCCTCCACGAAGTCTCCCCATGAGACCTTTTCTGCATCCACATCAAAGGCAAGCAAAAGGTCTGTTTTCTCATTCTTTCAAAATTCTCCCAGTCTGTCGGTCATGTAGAAAAGAAGGAAGAGCTTCTTCATTTGGTCCATAGTGAATGTTTTGGGGTTGAGCGCAATGTATAGCAATACTTCTCATAGAAACTTCTTCACATCTTTCCTGTGTCCTGTAAAAGCTCTTGGCAACACTGCCTTTACTTCTTTCTCTGCTGCTACCACTTGTACAGGTACTGTAGCACCGATTACTGCTTCAGCTGTTGAGATGTCCTTGGGTTTGCTTCCCAAAGGTTTCCTATCTTCTGCCATTTCTTCAAGCTGGGGTTGCTTTGTTGATTGGGGGCTGTTCTTCAGTGCATGAAGGAGTCATTGAAAGGGGTCTAGTTCCTCTGCTGAGGTCAAGGAGGTATTCAATGTATCTGATTCAGGCCTCTTCAGTGTAGTAGGCAATGGTTCTTCTTCAGATCTGATCTCCTCTGATCCAATCATGATGGATAATGGGGTCAAGGTTCTCTTTGTTTCAGAGTGTTCTTGGTGTCTCTGTCAGTGGCCAACTTGTTGGCAATAGCAATGGCGAGGTGGTTAACAGTTCCTTGCGGAATGCTCTGGTTAATGGTGGGATCGCTTGTCCACCGGGATTCGATATGGATTGGGTTTGTAACCCATGCCGGCGCTCTTCTGCCTCCATGATGTCTTTCTCCAATTGGGATTCCATCCATAGTGGTGTCTTGTTCTTCTAGGTGATGCCTGAACCTGGATAGGTTGGCAATCGATCAGCTTGACCTTGTGTTACATTACTTGCACAGCAACATCAACTAACCACTTATAAAAGGTAAAACTCTTTGCAAGCAGCTTCAAGTTCAAGTTAGAGTTTGTCCAGCAGATGCTGAAGTTCAGAGATCCTTCAATCAATTGGCTGTGACACAAGTATAAATTAACCAGGTCAAGCTGAGGACTCAGAGTTCTAGCTTGAGCATTTAAATACGTTACAACCTGTCATGTAATCTACATTATACAAACGTCCGATGACTACGATGATATAGTAATAAATACCAACACAGTCAGGATATAGCTAAATGTTCTGATAGACAAAGGGGGCTAGAAAGGTGTAATAAGTCTGATGATAAAGAAGCATAAATGTTCTGATAGGAAAAGGGGGGCTGGGAAGGTGTACATGTCTGATCAAAGGGGAAACATAGGTAACAGGGTAAGAAAAACATAACACCTGCTGCAAACAATTTAACAATAGATTTAGGTGAACTGGAAGAGGTGATGACTTTCTTTTTTGTAGGATGACGACTGGAATTTCATGGCAAATGGTTAGTTGGACAGAGAAGTATTTCAAATGCAGATATCTGAGCATAGAACAGGGGTAATGTTACAAACTTTCTTTTCATACCTTGTACTATCATCCACTCCAGCGCTTCTGTGAGCACTTCATTTCTTTTTGTCTTTTATGCTACTCATTAACATCTGGACATATCCACTTTCCTGGTTCCCATTTTAGTCTATCTTATCTATTTTCTTCTGTATGATTTCACTCTTCTTTATGATATCATCATTGACTTCATTATTCTTTCCAGTTCTATCTGATTCTATCTGCTAAAGATATCTCGCTCTGACCTACGATGTTGACATCCAAATCAAAACACCAGACTATACTGATGCATGTCAGCTACCCTTTTAGTAGACTGATACAATGTTTCTCTTATTGGAAAACATGCCTCTTGCATTAAAAACTAAGCTCTTCCTAGCTTTCATTTATATCTCTGGTTTGGGTTACAATCTCAGGTCTCAACTAGCCTGTGCCTCTTGCACAACTAAATAAGCTAGAGCCCAAAGTGGTTGAAAAATACTGATTGCTGGTAGCTCTTCTACCTGAACAACAACATCATACACTCNCCTTTCTTCCTTCAAAAGCTTCCTTGGTTCTTCCTTCTTCTTTTCTTCCTTCTTTACAACATCTGGACAATCCCTTATTTGGTGTCCTCCCCTTCCACATCGAAAGCATAAGCCTTTAGCCATGTACTCCTTTTGGTCTATTTCTGAGATTTGTTTGATGGTGACCTCTTCCTTCTTTTGGAAGCTCCATTGTGGTTTCCTTCCATTATCTTCATCCCACATCTTCCCATACTCCTGGGCCTGTTTATAGCTTTCATCAAAAAGGATCGTGGCATTCATCCAATTCTTGATAGTGGTGGGAGTGCCTTCGGGTCAGGTCATGATCTTCAAAACCAGGCTTTTAGGTAATTCTTGTTTAAAGGCTACAATCTGTGTGGCGTCATTGTACTCTGTTTGCTTGGCCAAATACAAACACTGGTATGTGTATTTATCGGCCCTTTCCTTCATTTTCAAATCTCAGAGCTTCAACTGGGCTTCCAGAGCAGTGTCGAGAGGTTCGAATGACGTTTTGAAGTCCTCCACGAAGTCTCCCCATGAGACCTTTTCTGCATCCACATCAAAGGCAAGCAAAAGGTCTGTTTTCTCATTCTTTCAAAATTCTCCCAGTCTGTCGGTCATGTAGAAAAGAAGGAAGAGCTTCTTCATTTGGTCCATAGTGAATGTTTTGGGGTTGAGCGCAATGTATAGCAATACTTCTCATAGAAACTTCTTCACATCTTTCCTGTGTCCTGTAAAAGCTCTTGGCAACACTGCCTTTACTTCTTTCTCTGCTGCTACCACTTGTACAGGTACTGTAGCACCGATTACTGCTTCAGCTGTTGAGATGTCCTTGGGTTTGCTTCCCAAAGGTTTCCTATCTTCTGCCATTTCTTCAAGCTGGGGTTGCTTTGTTGATTGGGGGCTGTTCTTCAGTGCATGAAGGAGTCATTGAAAGGGGTCTAGTTCCTCTGCTGAGGTCAAGGAGGTATTCAATGTATCTGATTCAGGCCTCTTCAGTGTAGTAGGCAATGGTTCTTCTTCAGATCTGATCTCCTCTGATCCAATCATGATGGATAATGGGGTCAAGGTTCTCTTTGTTTCAGAGTGTTCTTGGTGTCTCTGTCAGTGGCCAACTTGTTGGCAATAGCAATGGCGAGGTGGTTAACAGTTCCTTGCGGAATGCTCTGGTTAATGGTGGGATCGCTTGTCCACCGGGATTCGATATGGATTGGGTTTGTAACCCATGCCGGCGCTCTTCTGCCTCCATGATGTCTTTCTCCAATTGGGATTCCATCCATAGTGGTGTCTTGTTCTTCTAGGTGATGCCTGAACCTGGATAGGTTGGCAATCGATCAGCTTGACCTTGTGTTACATTACTTGCACAGCAACATCAACTAACCACTTATAAAAGGTAAAACTCTTTGCAAGCAGCTTCAAGTTCAAGTTAGAGTTTGTCCAGCAGATGCTGAAGTTCAGAGATCCTTCAATCAATTGGCTGTGACACAAGTATAAATTAACCAGGTCAAGCTGAGGACTCAGAGTTCTAGCTTGAGCATTTAAATACGTTACAACCTGTCATGTAATCTACATTATACAAACGTCCGATGACTACGATGATATAGTAATAAATACCAACACAGTCAGGATATAGCTAAATGTTCTGATAGACAAAGGGGGCTAGAAAGGTGTAATAAGTCTGATGATAAAGAAGCATAAATGTTCTGATAGGAAAAGGGGGGCTGGGAAGGTGTACATGTCTGATCAAAGGGGAAACATAGGTAACAGGGTAAGAAAAACATAACACCTGCTGCAAACAATTTAACAATAGATTTAGGTGAACTGGAAGAGGTGATGACTTTCTTTTTTGTAGGATGACGACTGGAATTTCATGGCAAATGGTTAGTTGGACAGAGAAGTATTTCAAATGCAGATATCTGAGCATAGAACAGGGGTAATGTTACAAACTTTCTTTTCATACCTTGTACTATCATCCACTCCAGCGCTTCTGTGAGCACTTCATTTCTTTTTGTCTTTTATGCTACTCATTAACATCTGGACATATCCACTTTCCTGGTTCCCATTTTAGTCTATCTTATCTATTTTCTTCTGTATGATTTCACTCTTCTTTATGATATCATCATTGACTTCATTATTCTTTCCAGTTCTATCTGATTCTATCTGCTAAAGATATCTCGCTCTGACCTACGATGTTGACATCCAAATCAAAACACCAGACTATACTGATGCATGTCAGCTACCCTTTTAGTAGACTGATACAATGTTTCTCTTATTGGAAAACATGCCTCTTGCATTAAAAACTAAGCTCTTCCTAGCTTTCATTTATATCTCTGGTTTGGGTTACAATCTCAGGTCTCAACTAGCCTGTGCCTCTTGCACAACTAAATAAGCTAGAGCCCAAAGTGGTTGAAAAATACTGATTGCTGGTAGCTCTTCTACCTGAACAACAACATCATACACTCTGGTAATTGGTGGGCAGTATCTCTCCTGCTTTCCACCTACAAAACACGTCCCTTTATATACCCTACAATATAAATAATCTAATATATCTGTCACAAATACAAATAAAACTGAGTTGGGTGATAAATATTATATAAACTGAGCTGTGTTTGGTAATTTCTCTGTCACAGTGTCTGATTGTAGTCAGGCTTCATAGCCATAATCTCTTTTATTCTTTTTCTTTGATGATTGTGCAGTCTTCTGACACTAACTGTTTGCAATTTTCTCTATCAAACAGCTCTCCTTCCAACTCTATTTGAAAATATTATACTTCCATACTGCTCCACACAGTTCCTTCCTTCTCCATCTTCTATCATCTGCTCTATGGACATGCAATATGCTTCCTTTTCTGTGTCTAAAGCATATGTGTGGGCTCAGCCATGCTGCCTTCTCATCATACAGCTTTGTCTTCCATTCTTCTATAATACAGGCACCCTTCCAGTAGCCGATCATCTATTTCATTCTTAAATTTGACATTCGGTATCTCAAGTATCCCTCACTGAAAATTTGTCATCCTCTGTTTCATATCCATTTCTCGATAATATTCTCATATGTGTATCATTGAAGGCTTTTATTCTTCCTTCAAGTTGGGTATAGATTGGAAATATTGTTAAAAGTGAAAATATTCCCTTTGGTATGCTTTCGATAGAGAAGTATTATGTGGTGTTATTCTCTACAGGTTTCAGGATGCTCCTCTGTGTTCAGATTCGCCATTTATTTTCATACTAGCAGTGGCCAGGTACCCTTGTATGGCCTACTATCAACCATTACTCTGCTAATATTTTATATCCTCCTCTACTACTTGCTTTGACTAGCTGCTCAGGGCTCACACTAGTCCTCAATTCCCTTATCTATATCATTTTCAACTATAAAAGTGCAAAATATTCTCTATTTGCATGCGAAATAAAAGGTAAAAGTTATGCATATCAGCAGCATAGATGGGGGTGTCAGGAATCAGGGAGTCGGCAGTTCAGGACATTGAGGGTGAGGTTGTTCTGTTGGACTCTGCGATAGGGGAGTGTACTGGGTAGAGAAGAGTTTGCTCATTGGGAGGTAGAGATGCCATTCACATTCCTCTAGGATTGGTGCGAGATATGTCCAAGCATTTACTTGTGTCAGTCTCGGGGAAATAAGTCAATCGCTATCTGAGGTCAAGGAGGAACTGGCCTTGAGTGACCTTACCTGCTCTTCTAAGTTTTCTTTGGTGATTTCTGGCTGTGAGGAGAAAAGCGGGCTCATTGGGGCTGATGTCATTGTCAGTTGGAAAGAGTTTGTCACTAGTATCTGTTTTAGGAACAACTACATGAAGCAGAAGGACTTTGATATCAGAAGGAGGATGGGGTACTGAGATTGGTCCATTTATAGTAAAATCTTCATCTTCAGTAAGACCTCAAGCAAACATTTCCATTTGTTGATCGATTCGGATGATGGATTCACTCATCATTTGACATTGTCCTCGTAAGAAGAGCAAGCATCCATATAATGCTCTTTGTCGATCATCATGTTCGACAGCTCTAGCTATTTCATTGTCATGGTGTTTGGCATTAAGAATGTAGAGGAGTTTGAAGACAGTGGGATGGAAAGGACCGGTGTGAGTACGATCCTCAGAGAAGAGTTGGGTTTGTTCAGCAGAAGAAGAAGACATGACAATGGAATGTATGAAGGTTTAGCACAGGTTGTGCTCGATTTTATAATCCAAATAAAGCTCCATGGAATGTTTCAGTCCACTCAGCTTTAGCCATTGGTTGTGTGACAAGTCATATCCTTTCTAGGAAACAAGGTACTCTATCGGCTTCTTTCATTTCCCTTTTGGTCTATATCCAATGATCACTTCAACTTTGAATTCCTCTTGTCCTTCTACTATATCTGGTGGAGGTTTTAGAAAGTTTGGTCTATGGATTTCGTTTTCCTTATATGAGCTAAGAAGCCCAGTGTGGAATACAGGGTGGATTCTCCATTGGAAGGGTAGTTTCAATTTGTATGTCACTGGACCCAAGATTTCTTCAATTTTGAATAGCCCTTCACGTTTTGGGGATAGCTTTGGGAATGGATATCTGAGTGATAAATTCTTTCTCTCTAACCAGACCTTCTGTCCCTTCTTGAATTTATCAAAGGCTCTGCCATTCCTTTCCCATATTCTTTGAGCAGAGATATCCAGCAGTGCTGACATTTCTTCTCACAACTTCTTTACACTATGTATGAGGTGTTCTTTTAATGCTATTAATACAAAGAAAATACACTCAGAAAATTCTATTAGTTTCAAGTTATCATCACATATTGAAAACAGCAAGCATACTCTGGATTTTAATTTCCAGAAGAGTCTGTGTTTTTTTATTATTTTATGATAATGAAATTATAGAATTATCCTTTAATTTTCTAATTACAAATATACTAAATTTTCTGCCTTATAAAATAGTGAGAAAGATAAATATAATATTTTGAATTTTATATCAAAGGAAACATGTTAAATACAAAAGGAAAACTATATGAAAACTATCTAAAAACTACTTTAAGATATAGTGTTTTCACATGATTTTCCTACCATTTTCCTAGTGTTTTCCTAGTGTTTTCTCTGACTTTCCCACAATAGAAAATGTGGAATTTTTATCTTATCTTATCAGCATTTTCTGAGGATTTTCAACCAGAGAAAATTTAATGTTTTCTCAGTATAGAAATTATTCTAATATATTTTATTATCTATTAATTCTCAGAATTTGAAAATTCCATATCTTTTGCTGCTGAAAATTTAGTATTCTCCAGGCATATTCTTGTTGAGAGGACATAATTGAAATTTAGAATTTATATATAGTTTTATAAAAATTCTCTTTGCAAGAAGATTAAGTGTTTTCTCAATCAGAAAACCATGTTAAAAGAACACCTTATATGTAGTGTTTAGTGCACTTGGCACTTTTCTAAGAGATAACTTTACACCAAAAGTTCTGGTGGCTTTTGGAGTGTGGCCTGTGTTGGGTATCAGGTTGTGACACACTTAGAGTCTTAACAAAGGAATTGGGCTGGCGATTAAGCTCTTTGTAGAAACTGGTCTAGGACCTTTTCCAGTACACTGTGTACTGTAGTTGTCTTCAAGAAGTCTTAAACTCCATAGGGTCAGACTATATCAGCTACTGAGTCTTTTGGTGGGACTGTAGCTCTTGTGTTTTGTGCTTTGTGCACCATATTCTTGTGTGTGTTTGTGTGTTTGGATATAAACCCTTTTAAAACCCATATATACTCCTCTAGAGGTGAACACTTTGAAAGAGATTGCTTTTGCACAACAATCTGAGTTAGACTTTTGGAGGTTATCTTTTGGGTAGTTTTCCACTAGTCTTATCTTAGACAAATTACCACTGATATCTATTCCTTTATTAGATTGGAATTGGTGGTTTCTGGCCTACTTACAACCAAGGACCTTCACAGTGACACTTTACTGCAATGTAGTGGACTAGTATAGTCTACTAAGCCTCAACTAAGTTGTTTCACAGTGCTATCTGAGAGACTGATTGGTTCATTGACAACTAGTGCTTAAGTTGTGTGTATACACAGGTCTGTATTCTGCACTAATTTAGAAATTAGACATGCAAATGCACTGCTATGTGTCTGTGCCAAAAATAGGGCACATTAGTGGGACAGAAGGAGATTGAATATGACAGATGTCTAGACCATAATATCCACCAATCTGATGGTAGAAAGCAGCTATGCAGAAGTAAACCAGTGGAAAGAGAAACATACTCATGTACACAGCCAGTCCAGAACCAGTGGCTATGCAGAAAGATTGTTTGACCCAGCAACACTCTGTGCAGGGTCCAAAACATAATAAATCAACCATTTGGTCACCAAATATACCCAACATGGCTAATTGTTATGTGGAATCAGACTTTTTATATACAAATGTGTATGATTTATACTCTAAAACTAGATTACACTTGTTTATCTCTTATTTTGTTATTTCCAATTATCATTCTGTATATAAAGAGCTGTACTTGTAGATGCAGGCTCAAGCACCAACTGGTACTTGCATTATATAGCCCTGTGCAGTGTCAATTTAGACCTCTGTGCAGCTTCTTAGACCAAGTCTCCATGCACTTGCCAGTCAGTTGCTTCTAGTAGAGCCAAGATTCCTATATATCTTGCCTCACTGTATACATTCTTTTATAACTAACCAATAAACCATTTATTTAAAACCTATACTTTGTGACTCTTGAGTGCAACACTTAAGTCATCCTAACTAGAGTCTTTAGACTCTACACTCTTATACTAACTTGAGCTGGTCAATTGAAATATAAAGGGTTCTGTCCCCTTTTCACCCCAAATTGCACTTGAGATAGACTTAGTCTCCTAGTAGACTTATACAGTGCTTTATCACTCTTAGAAGCTTCTATTGTGGGTTTTGGTGTGTATTTTGTGTGTGTGTGTGTGTGTGTGTGTGTGTGTGTGTGTGTGTGTGTGTGTGTGTGTAGTAGCAGCACTTATTTGCAGAAGTCCTTTTAGAGTGAAGATAGCTTGTAGCAGCTCTTTATAGAAGATAGAGTTTCTGCCTTTTCAACAGCCAAACAACTAAGGGAGAGTTGTACAAGGAGTACCATATGTAGGCATGTTTGCTGAAGCTATTGGCAACAGCCCTACTGCCTATGGTGAAGAATCACATGAGATGAAGGGTCCTGTACAAGAAGTATGAGAAGAGCTCAGACAAGAGATTGTGTAGAACAACATTAATCTTCTACTTGAGATAGTGAAGTAC
Source organism: Moniliophthora roreri (assembly GCA_001466705.2). NCBI lineage: Eukaryota > Fungi > Basidiomycota > Agaricomycetes > Agaricales > Marasmiaceae > Moniliophthora > Moniliophthora roreri. The sequence goes on from LATX02000206.1 coordinate 456,789, forward strand.
TGTACATGCATTTATATACTAACTAGACTACTGCAACAAGGCTAACACATGTATTCACATGAGGACAGTGCAGAACATGCTGCAAGAGAATGTGCCATAAGTATACAAACACAGAACAGAAGTAAACATGAGGGCAGGAACATGTATGCAGAGTTAGCTGCACTGATACTTTGTACAAGTTTCCTCAGCCAAGAGGTATGGGTGTAACAGTTCCTATACAGAAGGAAAAGAGTGAAGTGAATGATCTTGCAGCAAAACTGTCTAAAATGAAGATTAATGAAAGTAGCTATAGATATATCTACTATAAGGCAGTCAAATTGGATCCAATCTTTTCTACACCCTCTATGCAAACTTCACTTGCATCTGTACAATTATGAAAACAGAATAGAGACTGACAACTACCACAATTGCCAAGTCATTCTCAACAGCAGTGAGAAATACCCCTATATGTACAAGAACCATACCTTTCTACTAGACCATCACCAACCTGTTATGCATGTGGAGGAGTAGGCCACCAGATTAGGTCAAGAAAGGAATAGTTACATGAAGTCAAGACAGAAGAACTATATTCTCAGATGGTTACCAGATTAAATGGGTTCCAGGAGAAACCTTAATTAAAGCTATTAGCTGACAGTCTAATATTCCAACAGGAGTGTCACACTTGATGACTTTGACTGATTAAGCTACAAACTATGTAACAGAAGAACAAAGCTTATATGAGAAAGACAACTGGTTGTTGTATGAAGAAGATGGTAGTATGTATGATGCAGACAGTAATGACATAAAAGTGAATAATATGATGCCTGCTCAACATGCAGAGAAAAACATAACAGAAAATAGATGGGAGAAATTTGATAGAGTTTATGTTCTACTCAATACAAAGGTAAAAGCTATAGAAGATAATATAGGGATACTCAAAGCCAGAACCTGCCACTTGACAATCAGAAAAAATGGTGCCACTGAAGGAGAACAAAAAATAATATAATAGAAAGAGCCTGGAGTGCTGGTAAAAGACTAGAAGGCAGTGGTTTCTATCAGGAAGACTCCACACAATAAAAGCTGGTGAAGGTTGTACATTAGACAGATCACAACCTATTCATAGAACCTATATTCAGATATACCTTTCAAACTATAGCCAGTATAACACTATATTGACCTCTGACAGGCATTAGGAATGGTGTCCAAGTATAGATTCATGCTGCACCAGAGGTAACAAGGACACAGTAGTTAGCAGAGGTTCTCAGAGCTCTGAATAGAAGCACTCACTTCATTGGAACTATAGAGGTAAGATTTATGTCAGTGGTACTGCATTACATCACTTGATCAGAACACATACTCTTCAGAGGAAGAGTCCTAGACATAATATTTATGTCAGAAAGGCTGTATTATCACAGATTGCAGGAACACTCACTTGCTGGAAGTCAGAATCAAGTCCAGAACAGTCAGTGGGGCTCTATTATCACAGATTGCAGAAACACTCACTTGCTGAGAGTCAGAATCATGTTCAGGACAATCAGTGGGGCCCTATTGTCACAGATTGCAGCAACACTCACTTGCTGAGAGTCAGAATCAAGTCCAGGACAGTCAGTTGAGCCTTATTGTCACAGATTGCAGGAACACTCACTTGCTGAGAGTCAGAATCAAGTCCAGGACAGTCAGTGGGGCCCTATTGTCACAGATTGCAGCAACACTCACNCTCAGACAAGAGATTGTGTAGAACAACATTAATCTTCTACTTGAGATAGTGAAGTACTGTACATGCATTTATATACTAACTAGACTACTGCAACAAGGCTAACACATGTATTCACATGAGGACAGTGCAGAACATGCTGCAAGAGAATGTGCCATAAGTATACAAACACAGAACAGAAGTAAACATGAGGGCAGGAACATGTATGCAGAGTTAGCTGCACTGATACTTTGTACAAGTTTCCTCAGCCAAGAGGTATGGGTGTAACAGTTCCTATACAGAAGGAAAAGAGTGAAGTGAATGATCTTGCAGCAAAACTGTCTAAAATGAAGATTAATGAAAGTAGCTATAGATATATCTACTATAAGGCAGTCAAATTGGATCCAATCTTTTCTACACCCTCTATGCAAACTTCACTTGCATCTGTACAATTATGAAAACAGAATAGAGACTGACAACTACCACAATTGCCAAGTCATTCTCAACAGCAGTGAGAAATACCCCTATATGTACAAGAACCATACCTTTCTACTAGACCATCACCAACCTGTTATGCATGTGGAGGAGTAGGCCACCAGATTAGGTCAAGAAAGGAATAGTTACATGAAGTCAAGACAGAAGAACTATATTCTCAGATGGTTACCAGATTAAATGGGTTCCAGGAGAAACCTTAATTAAAGCTATTAGCTGACAGTCTAATATTCCAACAGGAGTGTCACACTTGATGACTTTGACTGATTAAGCTACAAACTATGTAACAGAAGAACAAAGCTTATATGAGAAAGACAACTGGTTGTTGTATGAAGAAGATGGTAGTATGTATGATGCAGACAGTAATGACATAAAAGTGAATAATATGATGCCTGCTCAACATGCAGAGAAAAACATAACAGAAAATAGATGGGAGAAATTTGATAGAGTTTATGTTCTACTCAATACAAAGGTAAAAGCTATAGAAGATAATATAGGGATACTCAAAGCCAGAACCTGCCACTTGACAATCAGAAAAAATGGTGCCACTGAAGGAGAACAAAAAATAATATAATAGAAAGAGCCTGGAGTGCTGGTAAAAGACTAGAAGGCAGTGGTTTCTATCAGGAAGACTCCACACAATAAAAGCTGGTGAAGGTTGTACATTAGACAGATCACAACCTATTCATAGAACCTATATTCAGATATACCTTTCAAACTATAGCCAGTATAACACTATATTGACCTCTGACAGGCATTAGGAATGGTGTCCAAGTATAGATTCATGCTGCACCAGAGGTAACAAGGACACAGTAGTTAGCAGAGGTTCTCAGAGCTCTGAATAGAAGCACTCACTTCATTGGAACTATAGAGGTAAGATTTATGTCAGTGGTACTGCATTACATCACTTGATCAGAACACATACTCTTCAGAGGAAGAGTCCTAGACATAATATTTATGTCAGAAAGGCTGTATTATCACAGATTGCAGGAACACTCACTTGCTGGAAGTCAGAATCAAGTCCAGAACAGTCAGTGGGGCTCTATTATCACAGATTGCAGAAACACTCACTTGCTGAGAGTCAGAATCATGTTCAGGACAATCAGTGGGGCCCTATTGTCACAGATTGCAGCAACACTCACTTGCTGAGAGTCAGAATCAAGTCCAGGACAGTCAGTTGAGCCTTATTGTCACAGATTGCAGGAACACTCACTTGCTGAGAGTCAGAATCAAGTCCAGGACAGTCAGTGGGGCCCTATTGTCACACATTGCAGCAACACTCACTGGCTGAGAGTCAGAATCAAGTCCAGGACAGTCAGTGGGACCCTTTTGTTACACATTGCAGGAACACTCACAAGCTGAGAGTCAGAATCAAGTACAGAACAGTCAGTGGGGCCCTATTGTCACAGATTGTAGGAACACTCACTCGCTGAGAGTCAGAATCAAGTCCAGAACAGTCAGTGGGGCCCTATTGTCACAGATTGCAGCAACACTCACAATCTGAGAGTCAGAATCAAGTCCAGGACAGTCAGTGGGGCCATATTGTTACAGATTGCAGGAACACTCACATTCTAAGAGTCAGAATCAAGTCCACAACAATCAGCAGCTCTATTGTCATAGTTTGTGGAAACATTCACATTCTGACATTCATAATCAAGTCCAGAACAGTAAGTAGTAATTTATCTGCCATTAATATAGACACTCAACTGTCTGGTTGTTGTTGAAAAAATTGTCAACATCTGTTTCAAAAATATATAGCTCTGTATTACCTGCATTATGTGAAGATTTTGCAGCATATTTATACTCCTATCCTTATTTTGCCTTTCATTACTGCTGGCTCCACTATAGTCTTGGCCCTCTTCAAATGCTTGAAATCTCCCAAGGCATTCTGAGTTACAACTGTGACAATTTTAGCAAGGAAAAACTTCCAATCACAGTCACTAGAACTTACCAATGTCCTGCCATATTTAACTCTGGCTCCTGACTACTATTCCAAGTCTTGCAAATTGGACATTCATATTCACTAGAGATTCTCTTCTTTTTCTGCCATAGAATAACACTCATCACAATCTTTGTCCCAGGCATTGCTCTTGCCTATTGTTCCTCCCCACTTCCAAGCCTGATAACCTGCCTGCCTTCATCAATTGCCAGGCTATACTGACCTTCTTCTACAAATTTGAGTAATACATCACTGATTGATTCCCTTCAGTTGTAGAAGAACCACTTCAGGTATTTTCCAACAGACTAGAGGTATTATAACAGTTCCATGAATGTAACATACTATTCAAATACCCACATACCTTTAAATCTAATTGTCCTCCAGCAGGAATTTGGAACTCTTGACCCTGCTGCATCTCTAATATTGAGTACAGGAGTAACAAAGGTTCCTGATGTTCAAATGTTAAAGCATAAGACCTCAAGGCCAACATGATAGGCACTCAACTCACCAGTGGTGACTGAGAGATTACTATACACATTATTGAACTGTCCACCCATAATAGTAAACCCTGAGTTGCCTTGAAACATTGTTAAGGCAGGATGCTGGAGTGGTAGGTTATTGGAGTTCTGAGGAGCAGAAGCAGGGTAGGCTGTTGGTGGGGTTGCTTGCTTTGGGTAGAGTGTTGGAAGTTGCTTGCTGCAGTAATACAAGGCCTACCTCAGGCTGTGAGTTTAATGTAGTCAAAGGGGCAGACACCTCTGAGGCAGGCAATCTGGTGAAAAAATTTAGTTTTAGGATGGTGATACAGGTGACTAAGAATGCACACATTGGAGAGAACTGCTTTGCAAAGGACCGCAATGACTCTGCCTTTAAGGCCTCTGAACAAATCCATAAGTTTGAGGCTTATGTTTTGTGCTCAGAATGAGACATATTTCGATGGTGACAGTAATTGGAGAAGTTGAGTAGAATGTCAAGAGAAGGAGGACAGGGAAGTAGAGCTCAAAGCCCACAAGTCGGCCTTGTGTTTGCCTTGTGACGACCCTCAAAGATTCAGGTTGTCATCCACCTGTCAGGCTGACAGTTATTGATGTGTTTTGATCTATTGCCAAATTACCAGTTTGGGTCAGCTTGTCTGAAACTTCTATCCAGAGAAAGACTGGGTCATTATGCTGGCTAACTGGTTCATCAGCTCACTTCATTAGCTGCACATCTTTTCTGTCTACCACTTGGCCTTGTTTGTATCACAGTAGCATAGCCAAACAAGTCCTCATGTTTATGAGGCACTTATACCGCTGCCATCATTATTGTCAGCAAGCCTTGTTTATTTTGCCCCAATTTATTTTCTTTCACCAATTTCACCCTTACTAATTGTCATGCCAGATCAATCGACAAGTCCACTACCACATCCAATGGGAACCCGACAGTTCAATCCTTCCACCTTCTCACTGCTGTTGCCGGCATTATTAAACAATTCTTGCAAGCCCTTTCATTGCAGGCTGTCAACACCACCTTTTTTCTTGCTGGAATCATTCTTGTAATTGGTGTAATGGCTTCTGGCCAGAGCCAGGTCCCAGGTATGATGAGTGTTCTGAACATTGAGGAAACCTTCAACTTTCCATCTAGGGATCATAGCAATAAGATTGTGCAGGTTCCTATGTGAGTACTCTTTCTCTATCTCTGAAAATACTCTTTTATAGCTTTTATGCAGTTATAAGCTCAAAATAGATAGACCTGAGGGGCTCAAGGCATGGTGCCATGCTTTCCAGCTCAAGACATCACTCAAGAAAGCTGGTCTGCAAGAGGAGCTAGTAAAGTTCAGCAATAGTCCGGAGTTGTGGGCACTATATGTACAATCTTTCCATTCATTCAATATCTGAAGATCTTGACACTACGTCTAGCTTCAAACCTGGAGCCCAGCAACCACATAAGGGCCCACATGGACCTATATCTGGTGCCAAGAAGGCAGTGAAGCTCACTGGGTCTCGAAAACAGCAGCAGGAAATGTTTCCAAGTACTGCTGTAGATGGAGATGCAGGCACTTCTGCCAGTGACGATGATAAAAACCTGGGTATTCTTGCATGGGTATGTATCTAAATTTTGATTGTGTTCGATGGCTGAGATTTTGGTTTAACTTCCAGGCCGATGCTCTCTCTTTAAAGTGCCCTTCTTATTATAAGCCAAGGCCACTATGAAAAGCATCTGAACCAAAGGCACAAAATCAATTTCTCTATTGATCTGCTATCTAACATCTTCTCTGTCTTTAGCACAAGACTGTTAATGGCAATGAGCAACTAGTTCAAGAGCTCCATTGCATACAGAGAACTGTCAACATTATCATGTCATATATTATTTCTGACCCAAACATACTAGTGTCGATTCCATCACAGGCATCATCAGTTGTCATCACTTCCAGCACCAACTCCCTTCATACTACTAATAACACGAATTCTCTGCCAGTGCTGCTGGTGCCACCAATCCAGCCATTCCCATTACTGCCTATCAACACCATTCAGCCACCAGCACTGCAAATGTCACTATCTTCAATAGATGTCGACTGAAGTCAACCATATTCACCAAACCTGAGCTCAACAATAGTTATAGCACATTCGACCACACCATTGGGGCTGCCTAGCTCAGGCGATGCTTCAGTGATGCTGAGCATCAACCTGTCAGGCCCAATGTTCACCAATGTTCAGGTTAAGAAACTTGCACTGGCACATGGCAAAGTTCTCACCTACACCTGCAATGATGTCCCTGACCAACTGGTGCTTCGATTCTCAAAGAACCTTGTACAACTATGGAAAATCTGGGATGATGAGCTCCTTCACGAGTTTGATCCTAAAGACTGTCCTCTTAAGGTTAATGGTGTTCTGATTGCCCTCAAATACTGGGATCAGCTCTATAGCCATGAGTGTCATGACAAATCAGATAAAAGGTGGAAGGGATACAAGAGTCAGTGGCATGAATAGAAGGTGTGTATGCCTCTTCTTCTGAATTCACATTTCAATTAATATAAGCTATCGTATAGTATGTGGCCAAGTATCTCTTAGCATGAACCACAGACGAATTCTGGAAAGAATTCACTGATCCAAAGACTGGTCAAAGGATGTCCTACACTGCCGTCAGGAGAGAGCTACGCAGGCGGTGCAAGTCTGACAGGAATAAGGAACCAGATCTGCAATTAGAAGATGAGTCTGGGGAGGAGTAGGGTATCTCATGGGGTAGATTTTTCAATAGACTATAGACTTGGTACATACACATACTTACAGCTATATAGTTCTTGTAACTCTAAGCTCATTTACAGTACTTGACCGATAATGCTTATTTCTTGACCAGTCTCTGTGTGTTTCATGTTGCAGTTAGGAGTAAGCATCACATCTCTTCTGAATCCCCATTATCACTTGAGATGGGACTTAAGAATTGGAACTGGGTAAGTCTGCTGTGTATTTTATTAATGAAATTACTAATGCCACATAGAATGAATTTGACTCCAGCTGCAAGCTTCGGTCATTCAGCCATCTAGCCATCATTGAAGGATTTCATACAAACAACCAGAACTTGAGAGGTATCATAGTTGGAGTTGATGCACAGTATGTGTGCCACACTGATATAATAATTATCTCCGCTCACTCAGTACTTATTTTATAGCAACTTCCTTGCACAGTTCAGTGGCACTTTTGCTCATGGCCAAGTCTATCAGCCTCCAAATCCACTTTGCCCCTTTTTCTTCAGGCTCTGTGAATATGTCAAGCTGGCGATTGGGATGGTATGGGTCTATGATGGTCCTGCTAGACCATAAATAAAGCGTGGCACTCAAGTTAATCATGAAGAAATTGCATTTTATCATCAATCACAGCATCTACTTTCTGCTTTGGGTTTTGAGGTTCACGATGTAAGTCCCCCAGTCTTTGGAATAGTTTACACTTCTTATGGTCTCTTGAAAGGCACTGGGCAAGGCTGAGGCTGAATTAGCACAGCTCAATCACTGAAACCTTATTGATTGTGTCATGTCAGACGATATTGACACTCTCATATTCAGTGCTCAGTGCCTTATTCAGATTGAACGGTAAGCAAGGTCATTATTGAAGGGTCAATAGACTGATGAATCCTGTGTCATATAGACCTTTGAAATCAAAGAAGAGTACAGTCTGTGATGACATGTATATTTACACAAGTCAGACAATCGAAAATAGCGATGATGTTGGACTCACTCAAGCTGGGCTAGTCTTTATTGCACTAGTCAATGGTGGAGACTACCATAATGGCCTGGAGGAGTTTGGCATCAAAACTGAAATTGCACTTGCACATTGTGGCTTTGGTGATAGTCTTGATAATGCCTTTAGAAATCTAGCCAAACCTGAATTTACCATTTTCCTACAAGATTGGTGGAGGTCTATAAGATGTGAGCTCCATTCTAATTCGCAGAGCTACATGACAAATCAGAACCCAAGCCTAGTGTATCAGATTACAGAGTTGTTTCCGAATTTACAGGTTCTGAACCTATATGTAAACCCAGTTACATCATATAGCCCAGGTCAAGTTCCACCAGACACTTCTCACTGGTATCCTCACCTCTCTCAGCTATGGCTTGTTGCACAGTTTGCTCTTGAACATCTGTTTCCAACTCACTGACAGTATCTCAAAGTTTTCCATAAGCATCTTTTTCCTGGGATGGCATCTTGTTTGATCACATTTGTGTGTATCGTTCAATAGCTTATATTTATATATTCTAATTCTTCTTCAGAGTGCTCCAATGTATGATGCTGGAACCCATCACATTCATGGGCTTCTTGCAGACACTGTCATCACAAGAATGCATCCACAGCCTCGAGTTTACACCCCCAGGATATTAGAAATTTCACAAAATCCACAAAGTCCATCCATGCACTCAATTCATATGAAGGTCACAGCTCATAAATTCATTCAGCTAGTGGGTGCAGATCCCAATAGTCTCAATGGAGATGAAAGTGACATTCTCATGAATGTGGACATCTGGATTCCCGAGTTTATACTTGAAGAAAATATTAAACAATTAGCTCAAGTGACTTTAAGGTATGCACATTTCATATTTATCTCTTTAGTGGCTTTACTGATAATAATGCCCAAGCAATCAACCTTATGAGCTGTCTGCCCAGGGTTACATAAATGTCAATAGTAATGAGGTGGAACATGTCAGAACAAGTAGTCAACAAACACCCAAGAGTGACAATGAGGTGGAATATCTTCACACATGCCTACCCAATGGGAAAGTGGTGAAAATTGTAGATTATATTGAGATTGATTGAAGAGTACATGGAATATATGCAACTATGTGAATGAATAGTGTCGCAAGGACTAAGAGTGAGAAAGAGTGCAAAAAGTGACAGGTCTGCAGTGAAAGATGACAACACAAGTAGTTGAGAGTCAGAATACTTCATCCTCTAGGTTTATAGCTTCTTCCATCTCAAGCCTCAAGCACTAGACAGTGGTTGGGTAACAGATCGACTCAATGAGACTTGACTTTGTGGACCAAGTCACATGTGACTGTGACTTTCCAGCTTTGCACCCTTAACGAAAAGATACACAACAGAAGGCAAAATTATTAACATTTAAATGTATTTTAGAGTAAAAATATTTGTTACAGACCATAGCAGTCACAACTCCAACCACAAGTAGAGCAATAGGTAGCTGGAGCTTTATCAAAATTGAAAAATTCTTCGCGGAGATACATAGAGTCATCATTCCAAGAAATAAGGTACTTGACAATCGTCAAGTGTGAGAAATATGTGCTCCAACCACCCCATTCACAGATTTTTTGAAGTGGCCACCAGCAGTAGACTGAGAGCCACTGGCACCTGCCACATCAGAAGGAATGGCCACTATAGAAGGGATCAACATGAATGTCAAGAAGGTTCTGCCAGAAACCTTCAAGGAATTGTTGCGACATCTACAATGCTTATAAGTAACATGAATGCAGATACACAATAAGATCCTTACCATAGGCTCATGTCTATTGTCATGTACTTCATCAAGCTTGCTAATCTTCTGACATATGTATCCTGATTTGATGTGGCTCACTCGAATCCATTCCATAAGCACACAAACAGGGCAGAGATGTTTGTACTCTTCAGGAAACATCTTGATGTAGAATAGCTTGATATCTAGTAATATAAAGATCAGTGGCAACAAGCTGAACATCGCTGGATGTGCTTACCACCAAATTGATTGGTCTTTCAAAACAGTAGTGTGAGCTTGAGTGTGGTTCTGTTAATGATTTCAATGTGCTTCATGCAAATCTTCAGGGCCTCGTCAATGCGGAGGAGACAGACAAAGGAGATAGTGTAGACCAAATGAAGAAGGCGGCGAAACTTGGGGCCACTCTATTTCTTCAAGTGTTCTTTGTGTGACTGTGGGGCAAAGGGTTTGATGTCGAAGTATTCAGGTTGTCAACCAAAGTTGTACATTTCCTCAATCAATTCCTGTTCAATGTATCAACTTTGGTCAAGAGATATGAGTGATATGTTACCTCAGTAATGGCTCGTGCACTAGTCGGCTCTTCTCCAGCATGTACCTGAAACAAGCAGAGAGTTGTCAGCTATCTACTACTAGTAAAGCAGCATAAGATATGCACCTTGTGACACTGAAGACTAACCATGTAGAGCGAAACCTGCTAAGATACTGACGGGTTACCCAGCATCTTCTCCAATACCTCACTCTTGTGCCATGGTAGGTTTCCAAGGCGATGGAGTCGACCAAATCCATAGGTTGCTGATGCTCTCATCTTCTGAGCATATGAGTAACTGCTTCTCCTTTCAGTTTCAGGTTGAGCAGTTCCATCAAGGTTGAAGCCGTCACACCTTACCAAGCAGTCAATCAGCATAATGAGCACTGGATAGAAAGAGAAAGCTTACGCATCAAGAATCCATGCACAGATGAGCTCTGGTGCATCTACCCACAGCATGTCGCAAAAAAAATCTTCGTCATCCTCAATAAATTTGTGTTCCCAAAGGAACTTTTCACACTGTTTCATAAGGCTGTGGAAGAGTTAATTGAGGCAAAACAAGTGAAATTAAACTAACACATACCTCTTATAGTGACTTTTGGTGCCCTTAGTGATGCCAGTTGAAGCACCAGCAAGCACAGAAGAAAAGCTGGTGCTTGGGTTGATGTTGTTAGAGTCAACATCCATCGGCAAGTCATTACCACTGTCAGACCCTGCTTCATCATCAGGTTCAGGCCCTATAGATTGCTGTTCAGCCTCCATATCATCACTGATTGCAGCGTCAACTGTGAACCCAGACTGACCCATGTACTTAGACACAGCCTTTTGTAGGCCTGCAAATGCAAATAGTTGTTTGACAGCATCACCACTCTCCTCATCATTGTCAATGATGTCATTTTCATCCTCGATAGAGATGTTGTTCAAGTTAAGTACTGTGTTGGAAATAGCAGTGTTGTTGCACTCATATAGAGGCTGACTATGGAGGGGCATGTTGTGAAGTGGTCAAGTGGGAGAGGTGTGAACTGGGTTGGACTAGGATGGCCAGTTGGGCTTTTATTTGACAGGCTATGCTCTGAGATACATGAGAGACAGGTTGAGACAATAATAGCATACGCATCTAAAACAAAAGCATGTCTCTCATGGCCGAAACCTCTGCATAATGTTAAACCATCCCCACAGACTTTGTGATCACCATCATGTGCTTTTGTTTGAATGAACTGTGTTCTGGAAGGCAGGGTTTGAGTGAAGAATGACAGCTTTGAGATCTGGGGTGGGTGTTCATATAGCAATACAGGTCTGTCCCAGAGGGGTGAATATTCAGAACAATAGCTATATGACTGTTGTAACACATACCTGAGCAGAGAAAATGATAGTGGAAAAGAGAAGGCAGGGAAATGCAAGAGTTCAATGATATTGAGATGTTAGGTGACCCAAAAGAGCTGTGTCTTCTACACGTGCTCAAAACATCTTTTTTTCAACCTGGAAATGCTTCCAGAGTCCCAGGAAACCTCTGAAAGATGCTCCAAAGAGACCGAAAGACATGTTTCCTGGTCACTGGAAGATGCTGCTCACTTGAGAGTGAGCTGGCAGCCTTGAGGCTCACCTCATGTTCAACTTGCGTCTGGTTGATCAAGCCGGTGATTCTTCTGAACTCATGTTCAGCATTTAGAGTTCAACGTTCAACTCGTGCTCACCTTAGTAGGATTATTTGCTCCAAAAATTAGGTCTTTACTTCATACTCTCATCATGCCCTGCATCTCACACTCTCACTCAGCAGTTACAAGTTTTGCAAGACTGACTTTGTGAGCATCTTCTCAGTTTATTCTCATTGTCTTCTCTTTTTTCTTTCTTGGCCTTTTCAAGTGTCTTGTGGGCACAGCATCGTTCTTTGGGTTGACTCATCATTCTACCTCTACGACATCTCAGAATTTCTGTCTCATCCCTTTGTCCACTCTCTTAATTTCCGACTATTTCCGACCAACACCCATGATCCATTTCCTGTGTCGGTCCCTGTTCCACTGTCTGCATGTTTCGTTGAGTTCACATTTGCCCCCGTCACAGTTTTCGTCCTTTTCTTGCACTTCCTCGTCCTCCGACACGGGCTCAAGGCCCCTGACCTCACCCGTGCTGTCATCCTCACCTGATAAGCGGCTCAACTCAGCAAGGAGCTGTTTGGGCAGGACCCCTGATATTCCTGTCAGCACCCTCATCCAAACATGGGCCAAATTCGGGGATTTTTATTACCCCATTTGGCCATTTTTTGGGGATTTGCCATGAGACCTCGTCGACCAAGAATCAAAATCGGGGATTCATGGCATGAGACCTCATATAGGCTAAAAACGCTGGAAAACTGTATTTTACCGCCTTTAATACATTATACATCCTACTCAACCTTTCCTATTAGCCTTCTTGGTGCACTTAAATGTCCCACCTTCACTGTCCTCAGAACCGGAATCCATTGGTTCATCTGACTCCTTCCCCTTCACCTCCATCCATTTGATGGCTGGTAGCGATCTTCCTCTTCTTCTTTGAGGTACTATCCTTGATAACTTGTTCAGTAATGGAAATCAGTTGAGAATGATACTTCCGAAGCGCATCGAGAAAAGTGTCCAGAGAAGATGGATATCTGACGCATAGTCTCGTTGAAGGGCAGATGAAATCCGTTGCAGTGTCAGGGCTCGTCAGGGCGGAATAAACCAATGTCGGTCCATCAAGTTTACCCGCCATCACCCAAACCATCACTACGAAATCTGACTCTAGCTCATTCAAGGTTGCTTTTCATGCCCTCAGCCCCGCCCTGGTCTTATTTCAGTCATATCCTGTTCTCAGCAAGGTGTCATCTACAACATTGAAGCCCGTTGGAACGGCGTATCATCCCAGAACTGACGATGCCTTTCTTTCTTCAAATATCCAGCTCAGGCAAAGATTCACTCCGAAAATTGAAGTGGTGAAAGTTGCTAAGGTCCATGGTCATCGCGACGAAGCAGAGAGAGAAAAAATATATTGCAAGAGAATGGGGTGGTAGAGGCATGTTATATGTCGCCGCTTTTTCTTTTCTCTCAACGTAGATCCAACTCAAAGCTTACCACCGTGACCACCCTAGATCCTTCTATCACACACTCGGGGACCAGAAATAAAAATCCCTACAAGCACCATTTCACCACCGAGAATTGTACCTCCACTACCCTTGCCTTCNCTGCACTGCAACTCGAACGAGGCACCGTGAATAGTGGAGGTTCCGTCCGACTCGATATCAATGTCCTCTGATAAACTCTTTCTTTTCCTTCTCCTGTTACTTCACTCGAATCTTTATATCCATGAAACGCTCATCTCCAACCGGCGCATCGCTATTCGGGGCTCGAGGGCCTACGCGAGAATAAGAGCGATCGTTGCGTTGCTCTCTCCCTCGCGCCATCTTTCAAGACAGCACCATTTCCCGGACACCACGACGTTCTGTATACGAATGGCGTTTGTGCAGCCTCTTCCTGTGAAGGTGCAAGGAAAGGAGGTGGTAGTAGGACAAGCGATGTTGTTGGTATGGAGTGTAAGTGGATAAACCGAGGGAAGAAAAGTCTAAGAATGTGTTTCCCAGGTTTCCTCGGCGAAGATGACGTAGGATGGGTAGATGAGGATTTAGCGGAAGGACGTGGTGGTGGTACTGGTACGATACGGGTAGCATTGGGTTTCGTCCCTGCTTGATTGGGGAAATTGCAGTTGCACGGTGAGTCGATGACTGGGTAAGAATAGTTTGCGAGCCCATTCGCATTTCCATTGCCGCCCGCGCTGGACGGCTCTCCTGATGGCCGACAATACGTCTCCCTTAAGAACCGCTATGGGAAGCTGCTCGTGTACTGTATGAAGGTTGTCCAAGGCTGAGCGGGAGCCGGAGCCCAGGAAACTGAACATGATATCTCCAATGATGCAGAAGACGTTGAGGATTGCGTCGATGCAAGATGTAGCTCTGCTACCTGCGTACGATTGTGAACACTTGGTAGATAATCAAAGAAGCAAGGGGCGTACCTTGTTTACAGTGGAGCCAAAGCCCTTGGATCCGACGTAGAACGAGACAAATAGCGAAACAAATCATTGCAACATGACGTTCATAAACGGCTATACAGCGCTGCAAGAATTAGATTTTCTTTTATTTTTTGGGAAAAACAAAGGCTCACCGATATAATCTAAGCCCCAACCCTGAAAGATATGCTACAAAACACACGAAGAATTTCCTCCTGTTACCCGACAGTGTTACTCGGGCAGNACTAGAGTGGCGGATGACGGGTTCCTCTACATGACCGTGAATCAGCTTTGGCTTAGTCCAGTGTATCAAAATGGGACGGATAAGAGAGTCAAGCCCTTTGCGCTGATTCGGGTGCCAATCCCAGGCTCTCCAGTGCGGTTGATGTAATTCATCAGCGACAAAAAAAAAATTTTCATTCAATGTATAGTATAGGACGCGTTACTCGTTAAAAATCAATCCGTGTTCTTT
This sequence comes from Moniliophthora roreri, assembly GCA_001466705.2. Lineage (NCBI taxonomy): Eukaryota > Fungi > Basidiomycota > Agaricomycetes > Agaricales > Marasmiaceae > Moniliophthora > Moniliophthora roreri. Next base: position 471,859 of record LATX02000206.1, read on the forward strand.
TTCTGTCAGACCAATCCCTGTGGCAGCGTTTATTGATGAAGCTCTTTCTACGTATACGTTGCACTTTTATGCAAGTCCTGCTACCACATTTCCCAGCATTTCGACTTGTCTCGCAAGCACCGCCCTCATAGGATTCGTCCAAAATTCTTCACGTTTTGGACCTTTATGCTTGATTATTACGCGTCCTCGACAATCCGTGATCCGTGGATTATCATCCGTCAGATGGCGGATAATCCGATGGTTAGATCACGTGAGGTACAGGGCGTTGGATGACGAGCAATGCGGTCAAGAACTCCGTTCAGTGGGGCACGAGGATGATCATGTCAACTGCCAGGTAAGATTGGGGTTGTATTCAATGTTTTTGGCTACATATGACATATGATTAACATCTACAGAGTGCCTATTGGGTGGAATCCATCAGAGTGAACAGGGCATGAAGGGTGTGGGTGTTTG